>CM069858.1:21038700-21381200 GCA_036172795.1 Pelodytes ibericus | reverse complement strand
GCACATTTTACACAGCTTTGATATCTCTGGTAAGGTATTAAGGTATTACAAGTTTTAAGCAAAAAAAAAAGTCTGCTTTTTAACAAGGATTCAAAGATGGCTACGATTACCATTTTGCCTGTTTGACGTATCATGTGCATAACATCTAATATACCTATTTTCTGGTATAATATGACAATCCCCATCTGTTACCCTTAATATGCATAACCAACACATAATCAGTCTGAGCACTCCCAATGCATTCTCTAAGGGTCCAACACTTTGGGGATTGTTCCTTAGCATGACTTTGCAGATTGTTCCATGACCATTTGATTCCCGAATATTGACTTCAATAATGACCATTTACATTTCTTTGATTTTTCGGAGAGAAACGGAACCCTTTCCTTGCAACTAAAGAAATATTCTGGTTATAGGAAGTTATTATTCTGGAGACTGTAAAAGGCACTGTATGGGCTTATAAAATATAAACCTGTCGGCAGATCTGAGCCAGTTGGATGATGAACAGATTGGTCTCCCGCTGCTTTCAATCAACACCACATTTGCTTACTAAATGACCCTGGACCGGCCCCTGAGACCCTAACTCAATAACTTCATAGTATATAAAGTATAAAGCTTTCCGCTCTTTTGCGAATTCTGCAAAGTCCAGCTTCCTATTCATCCAGGCGCCCAGCAAGACTACACGGGTCTTGGGGTATCACTAGCTACCAGACTAGATTCAGTAATGGCTTGAGCATTCCGATGAATGGCCAGGATCTCCATTGCCATGTACTTTCTAATTCCTGACTTGTAAATGCGAAGTGTGTGTGTCCTATGCCAGACACAGCTGTTACATTAAATGTATTGATTTTAATTCTTGAAGAGCACCACAACCATTTGCAAAGCTGGAAAAAAAAACTTCTGCTTCATAAAAACACATCTTTTATATGCTTTTAATACCTTTTTCGTGTATTTATTTATTTATTAGCTGTTCTTCAACCTCAAATACTGTTGGGAATAAGGAAGCTTACTATTTATCCACTAAAACACCCATTAATTAACGTCTGACCAATCACACTTTTACTAATACCACCTTCCCCTTTGACCTTTTCACTCGCCTTGTGTCTCCCCGCTCCCTCTAGATTGTAAGCTTGCTAGCAGGGCTTTGTACATCTTGTATCAGTCTAGAATGTATTGTATTTACAATATACAAACAAGCTATAGTTTAGACACTTTGTTACATTTGTTTTTTTATTGCTGTGATACACTGATGCATGTTAAGCTTCTAGAAAAGAGTTGTAACAATGAATCTACCGGATTTAACCAGGTGTCCTCACCCCCTGTACATGGTATCATAAAAATAAAAAAAAAAATCAAACTGTTTGAGAAAGTGACATTTGCTGCAGTAGACGCATCTCTTGAGCTAAAATAAAGCAGAGTTCAGGTATTTCCTATGCTGCTTCGAAGACCTAGCATGGTTTCTGTGTATGTATATTAAACACTGAGTTTGTACATGTCTTCACTGCTTCACGGCCTGAGCAATGCTAATTACCATCCGTGGCCTGCAGTCATTTCATCTGAGCCGCTGGGTTTTTGACTCTGGCATTGTTAAGGATTCCTGGTTTGCAGAGTGTCGGGTTTCTGCAGGCCTCTCCACAAGATCTCTTTATATCAAGATCTCTGACTCTTGTCATATGCAAAGTGTACTTTTGTGTTGGTGTTTTTAACTCCTTCCTTGAACAACAAGTGTGATGTCCGAGCCAAGTGTTTAGCAGAAACCCCCCCTTATTTTCCCTTCTATTCCCTGCAGATATACTTAATAGCTTATAATAAAGGGCTCTGAAAAGGTTACTTGTACAGTCATAAAGCATGGATGAGCAGCTGTATGTCTCCCAGTTTGGCACACTGAGGGTTAATGGAGGGGGAGGGGGCAATGTACCAGTTATGTATGCTCTTGTTTCGGACTGAGGGTTTAGACTCTAGTGAGAGGATATGGATGATGTGTATAAAAAATGATAGGAACGTGCTTAGTTTTTTAAAAAGAATTTATTAGGTTAGGAGCTATGGAGACACGGCATGTTTCCTGGGCACATTTTGTGATTTCCCAATTTTTTGATAAGATTTGCTTTACATGTATAGTTTTGATAGCTACACCACCTCTGGAAGTGCAATATGTTTGTATTAAGAAGTGTCTGGCTAATATCCCAATGAGAGTTTGGTGCACCCCTGGCTCCTAGATGTTCGGTAGCATGGGCACCGTGACCTAACAAGCTTTGGCATTTTCTGTTTGACGCCCCCCTCCTCTCCGTTTCAGAAGCCAGTATGCCCATTATCTGTGAATGTTCCCTGCCTCCCCCTCACATGCCTATTAATGCTGCTCACAGGGCTTGATCTAAATCTGAAAAACTACCAGCCGCCCTGCGGGCCCAATCCAGTCTCTGCATTATTCATGATTATTAATACCCGTCCTGTGTTGTACATGGTCTTGTCATTGTGTGGTCACTGTTATTTCCCACCTTATGAGTTAATCATAGGACTTGCTGAGCTGGAGGTGGGGTATTGCAATCATGATACTGCTATTGTAATGATAGGGGCCTAGTAATTGACTCCAGACAACAGCTAATCATTTCTCTTGGTGCTAATTAAGTTGTTGTATTGATCTCTTTGGGGGGGGGGGGGGGGCAGGAATTGGAGAGACTATCTTGGTTTTATGACAGTCATATTATAATAGACATGTGATACGCAAGTAACTAGGAGCTGGATTAAAACGGGGCTGAACTGTGGGCCAGGAGCAGCTGAATGGCTGCCGTTTGAGACCCCTGTATAAAAGTTCATTTAAGGGACAGGTTCTTGTTAGAAAGGAATGGGTTGGTAGAGTCTCCATCACTGTAGAACACTTCCTCTCTTACCCACATTTATTCAGTTACACCTAAAATTCTTTCAAATTGTCACTATCTCCAGACTGAGGCTTTTTATTAAATATATATAATATACCCTCCGCCCCCCCCCCCCCCCCCCCCGCCCTGCTTCCTGCCAGTGAGTTCCGAATTAACTTCCCTTTTCAATGATTGGTGTGGCTGGTCAGATGTGAGCCACAGGCGCAGTGCAGGGGGTAGGAGGCATGGCAGTCGTTCTCTGTAAAGACACCCCCCCCCCCCCCCCCCCCTGCATTCCCAGACTGGTCCCAGTCTGCCCTGCATTCCCATTTGTGGATGTCATCAGGAGGCGCACTGCATTCCTTATCTCCGGCTAACACTTCCTGTCTGACTCGTCTGTACTGAGCAGATCACATCTGCTACTTGCACATCTCTTTCGCAGGTATCCCCAAACGTTTGTATTCACCTTAAAGCTGCTTTCACAGATTATCTGAGAACATACAGAGCTAGGCTGCCTGCACAGTAATGTTCCATATGAAAAGGACTGCTAATGTGATCAGTTACTTATTAGTTATTTTTTGCTACTGTGGATCAACCTATACAATGTGATAATCCAGGTTTGGACCAATATGAGTTGCCTTTAGCAGCCAGACACACATCTGCAGGGCCTAGGTTAGCCATCACGGTTCTAACATGTAGAACGGTTATCAGCCTGCTTTTTATGTGTAGGTTTTGTGTGGGAACGGTGAGTTGACTGTTAATATCAGGCTTCAAACTAGTGTTCCTTTCCTGTGCACACTGTAGTTAAAATAGAAAAAGGAAGTGAGTTAAGAAGATGAACAATAGAGCCAGCGCAGGGCAAGCTGTACCAAAACACATGAGGGGGTACTGTAACATGGGTGTCAGCTCAGTAACCACAAGCACATTTCCCTTTTTGACTGCAGAATAGTTAAGTCCATGCCACCTTCATTCAACCACTGCTCTGTTACAGACAATATCTGTAATTGTCATTGGGCACAGTGGGCCTTTTGCATCATCAGTTTTTGAATACTTCCTTTCCTCGACCTTGCTTTGTGAGCTGATCTTCTCAACTTGTTTTAATGTTTTATGTAAAGCTATTTTCAGGTGACAGTTGCTTTAATTTCTTTAAATTGCAAAAAAAAAAAAAAAAAAAGGACACGCAACAAAGTGGAATATACGGACCCAGATTTACGGTTGTAATTTAGTGTAGACTCTTCCTGTCAATATAAGGTGCAGCAGAGTTGTATTACATGCCTCAGGGCATTTTCAGCTGGATACCATCTATGGGAAGCAATTTATGTTACAGGATCTGAACTATCCATCAGGTATTATGTACGTTTACTGGTCTGATAGTCCAGTATACAATGGCCTGTATTCCATGCAATGACCAGCATCGATGTAAAATCTGCAATATTTTGTCACACGGATTTACTTGCTTTGGGGCAAACCCTTTTGACCTAGTGTAAGATGGTATGTACATTTCTCTTTCCTTGCACCCTTTGTTTGTTAATTGTGAGTGAAGACACTGGGTGGGGGATGGCCTACCTGTATTTATTACAACAGTCAAACAGACATGAGTTTCCTGCGACCACACTTGGATGGCTCTGGGCTCGTTCTCTGAAGAACCTCCGCTCCCCATTTTTGTTTTTCCATAGACCTATCCAAAAGCCAGTTTCTAATGTTAGCCACCTTGTCTTGGTTGCATGGTTCAGTCTTTTGGGTTCTTACAGAGATAGCTGCTAGCACCACAATTGAGGTATGAGGCTCTTTGAATGTTCTCTTACCCAACTCCAAAAACGGTCTCTTCAGTTATCCTTATGACAACCCTTGTTCTAATAAATGATTAAGTGTAGCATAATTGTCACAGGAGTTGCAAACCTAGGGCCCAAGTAGTAGAGTTGAAAACATTCTCATATTCAGTTAAACAGCAAACTCTGTTTATTTCTAACTTTTTGTTTCACCAATTAAACAAAGCAATGTTAAAGATCCTGTGCCACTGTCCCCAAGTAACCCTGGCTCTGCCTCTCTGTCAGGTAGAGATCTAAATGTTGGCGCATGCTGACGGCTGTCTGTCAGGGATGATGGCAGTGAGCCATGTTTGCCAAACACCGGTAATTAAGAACTGGTAATTACATCAGGTAATATATAGGTTTACAAATATATATAAACATATATTTTTCGGTGTGTGTTTGCTCTTCTTCTAATTTATTTAAATCCTTTTGTAAATAATTTCTCCCTGTGTTTTTTTTTTTTGCGTGTCAGCTGAGCAGCACACAGCCAATCAGTGGAGAGGAGATTATATTCTCTGGTAGGATGGGTGTTTGGCGCACACCAATTAGCGCTGCTTGTCACGGTGAACCATAGGAGCATCTTTTAGAAGTCGTTTTAATCACATAAGTTTGTTTAGTCTGTCCCTCTTTAAAAGGTCTATGAAAAAAAAAAACAAATTCAGAAACCAGAAGTAAGGGCACTTGTCATGCCCTGTGATATTTTCCATTTTAAGACCTTATTACATACTATTTTGCACACATCAAAGACGGATCTGATTTTTCTTCTCCAACAGAATAACCGGTTGGCTGTCTATTTCTGGGAATACATTTGCTTGTGTACTTCCATGAAAGATGCTGCATGTTCTTTTATGAGCTGTCTAATTGAAGGAAAACTACGGAAGAGTACATCGCTAACCAGATATTTCGTTTTTCAAATAATAATGTGACAAAGCCATGTATATAAAAGTCTAACTTAAAAAGTCTCTTACATCTGAAATCACTTCTGTTACAACAGAGGGACTGGTTTGTGGGTTATTGGAGCATCTGATTAGATGGCAGATAGTGTATTTTATTTCTGGGACACAATTTAAATCCAACTTCAGCAGGGACAAGACTGCTTGTAGCCAAATCTAAAAAGGTATGTTTGAGGTGGAGAGGGGAGGCACCTCGCCAGTACCATAGATAACATTTCAAATTATTAGGCTCTTGTCCATTCTAGCATTACAAAGGACCTCTTCTTTGATCAGTTTCCCATTGTATTACACCAGGGCCAAAGACATGAGACAAAATCAACAACAATGGCAGCCCCCTCCATTCCCTGCCATCAAAGAGTAACATCTCAAACCCCTCAAAACAACACAAACCCTTTGGTCCTGTTCTCCAGTTGCATTGATCATTATGGTGTAAACCAGGATTGTGCATTTTCTGTCTTTTTCACTGTGTCTTGTGGATATTAAATGGTCCATGTGCCAATACCAGCTCTGCCAGCCAGATAATGGAGCATGCATTTTATTCATGCCTTCCTGACCGGTAAGCCGGTCACATCACCGGTATTTACACTGGACTGTTCTGCAGTTTTGTTCTCGGCTGGTTCTCAGAGTATAGTCACTGTGCTTCAAAGCAGTCTAATCCCTGAACATAGATTGAAGCTGCTTTGTGCTGCATTGGAGAAAAAGGTCAGTGCTATAGGCAGAAAGGGGGTTATTCACTTTAACCCCTTTGTCCCTGAAGTACTAAGATGGATAAACAAATTGCTTACATTTTTAGGCATCTCACTTATTTTCAGTATGTTGTATGTGTTTTATATTTGAAATGCCTTCTAAATTCAGAGACGGGAAATAAGGAGATTAGGCAAGACTCTAATTTTATTTGCAGTTTTTAACAGAAAGTGTTAAGGAAACAGGTTTCTTTCTCTTCTCTTTATATGATGTAATACTTATCTGAAAATATTTGACACTCTAGGTGTACTGCCCCTTTAAAAAAAAAATGCGCCTATTGGATTTTGCTGCTTGAAACGATTCCTTGGTTACATTTTGATATCGCACCCGGTCAGCGACCGTGAACTAGCCAAGTTTAAAGTTTTATGTATGGTCCATTTTTATTATGTCACTACTCAGATCTCTGACACACACACAGCCAGGAAGTGAAGTGCTTTTCAAACACTGCATTTAATGGGTACTGAGCCCTAAACCAATCTTCTTTACAATGAACTTTTATTCCCATCTCCCACCAACTCCCCCGTGGTGAAGCAGGCCATACTGGTGATCTCGGCATGAGAGTGTGGGGGTGGGTTGTATGTGTACACAGAGTGCAGAGGTACACTCCCCAGCAACATCGGAGAGTGGTGGATCCCAGTTCTTCTTTCCAAAATGTCTTCTCGTTTATTATTCTCGTGTTTTTTTGTTTGTTTTTGAGAAAGTAGTGTTGTCTCTGCTAGTGTGATTTAATGCTTTTAGTATGTCAATGTGTGTAATCTCAAACCACTACCCATCTGTGTAAAATGCCAGTCTATGCAGACGCGGGTGTTGCCAGACATTGCATACAAAAAAAGTAATTGGCATTTTAAGTTGCAGTACCTTTTGAGAAAACAAGATGTTAATTGTGAATCTTATCAGCATGTTTGCGTGTGGTAGGGATTTGTGACTCATTCATATGGACTACTCTTTGCTCAATATATCTCTATCCTGGCCCTGTTTAGAACATTGAGTCAGATGAAAGAAGATCTGACTCAAGATTCTAAACAACATGTCTGCCCCCTGTTAGAACTATTTGGAGCAAAGTGGTTCCTATAAGGTAATTATTTGTATTGTTTAATTACATTTCTATCTAGATTGTGTTTTTGGCTACAGTTGTCCTTTAAGGCTAAGGATCATGGGATATGTTTTTCCCAAATGTCTGCAGTGTCATGAGGAGCTTTTGCTGGTCTGTATCTTGAAGAAGCTTTTCTCTAGGTGTTTCTGTGTGTATCACTTTAAGGTATGCATCAATGAGTCATTGCATACATTCTGAAATCCTCTGTGATCTCTGATTTATTCATGTGTGATGGAACAAAGTGGTAGTTTACCAGAGATCAGCAGGAGCTTCTATAGAAATGGCAAACTCCATCAGGAGCAGCCTGGTCTAGAGATGAAGTATTTCAGTTAACGCCCCCTCTCCCCCCCTCTTACTTTTTTACTCTCTTGCTCACGTTTCTATTCACTACAACAATAATTCAAGAAGGACTCTGACAAAGCAAAACCATGCTTTTTGTATATACATAATTCAATAGTTCTAAAAATGAAGTTAATTAAAATGTAATCTGTAATCGAAATGTTTAACTTACGAACAAATTTGCAGATTCCAGTAATACTCCCAACAAGCGAGTCGAGAAAAGGTACATTTTTGAGGTGTTTCAAAAAAAGCAAATGTATTTACATAGTGTGTATATACGTCTATTACACTGGAGTCTGTACAGAGCATCCAGCTGTAGGTTTTTTTGCACTAACCTTGCTTCACACATGCATTGTGCAGGGTAGCATGTAAAATGTAAATATTCCATAGCAACGGATTCATTGATTTCCCCATGAATTATACATTCCACAGGGCAGAAAAAGGACTTGCCAAACGCATGTATGCACGCACGGAAGAAAAGAATGTTTTAAATGTTTCTGTGGCATTCCATGTTTGACATCAAATGTGCATGATATGCAAATGACACATTTTCTCTCCATTTATGCATGTGTGTGCCTTTCTGCTAATAGTATGTATAGATCATTTTGGACCTTTTTTTTATTTTTTTAATTGTATCTTTATTCTCTACCTTCACAATATAAATAATATTTAGTGAGTCAAATCTTCAGGTTAATAGCAAGAAAGCAGTAGCAATTCAGAAAGTGTGATTGAGAGGCCTGGCTGCTTAGGGTACAAGTTACATAGCTGTGTATTTTTGACTTGATTGACTGGAAAGGGCATGGTAGGCTCTCTCTCTTATTGACTGACTTGTGCATGATCCGAGTTGTGCAGTGTGCGTGGCCAACAATTGGGTTTAGTTTGTTCTTTTAAATACACCTTCAGTTTTTTGGAAGGTTTAACCCTTGCTGCCTTGGGACAAGGGAACACTATTTTTTAACCCCGGCTTCCTCTCTAAGTTAAACATGATGTATCCATGCGTGTTTACTCTCAGCTGAGACAGAGCCGGTGGGCGGGCTGGCTGGCGTGTGCGCGGACAGTGTCCGCATGCAGTCAGCCAATCAGAGTGGGCACTCGTTCCGCTTGTCTGAATTGTACAGAGATCTAGCTAACGTCCTCTCTGCTGATCTACTTGGAATATGAGGGTCTCTCTCTGCACAAGCACTGATGGATGCATGGCAGCGGCCATTCACTGGATTAACTGGCATGTACAACTTTAATCGTCGTTTGTACCACAGAAGTGAAAAGATCGAAGCCTAACTAGCTTCTCATGATCCAGCCTTACCTGGAAGGATTAAACACTGCCCATACCATTGGAAATAATGAACATGTTGATCAGCTGTTACTGTGTTTTCTGCAGTCAATATAAAATGTTTATAGAGGTGGATCCAGCTGTGACGGTAACATTTAATGACCTTAATGGTGCTGACACAGCATTTAAGTAATCTGGATAATAATCTAGAAATTCTGATGATTAAGACCTGAAAGAATGTACAGGCTGTTTTAACTGCAGCATTTCATTCAACTCATAGCCGTTTCTGTGTATACAAATTGCTAGGTAGTCTAGTCCCATCCCTAGGATGGAATTAAGACCGAGTTGTGTGGCAATTGGCATCCGAGTGGGGCCCACTGGTTGTGCGTTGGATGGAGCGCTTACACAAAGGATTGACTTATTTTGTAGACTTTAGGACAGGGCTTGACAAATCCTGGAAGCCATGCCTCCTAACATCCCTAGTGCCGGCTCGTAACATCCCTAGTGCCGGCTCGTAACATCCCTAGTGCCGGCTCGTAACATCCCTAGTGCCGGCTCGTAACATCCCTAGTGCCGGCTCCTAATTCCTAATTTTTTGGATTGCTTACCCAGAACTCTATGGAAGAGCTAGGCTGGCTCCTGAAGTCTAGGCATGTTTAGCTCTAGCTCCGATTTTAGGAGCCAGGGAAATATAATTCTATGTAAAACACAAAAAAAATAAAAATAATAATGTAACGTTTATTATATGTGAGATGCTCTCTGACCTACTGTGTCAATGTGACCATTCAACAGATGATGTTTAATAGCAAAACAAGAAATGAGATTGAATCTAATCATAACTGTTGTATATCTTTTCAACTGTTCTAGTCCTGCACGCCGGCAGCAGTCTAGTGGTTCAAAGTGACGACAGCTGACGACACTAGCACAGTGTATTTGTCTAAAACCTTTTCTTCCACAGAGTAAATCAAAATCTCTTTAGGCAAACTGGTAATACTGAGGGAAAGCAATGTACTAGCTATGTAAAAACAAACTCTGTGTGCCTCTTTCTAACACGTTGAGGAAGTTGTAAATTGGATCACTTATCTCTGGAATACAACAAATAATCATCTCCAACCTCCCATCCACTGCTCCGTATGTAAATCTCCGGTTGGGAACACTTGGCATTGTATCCTCGGCTGCTCGTTTAACACTTCTTTTCTGGCCTTGGATGATCTTGTGTCTTTTTACAACCTGCATGTCAATGCTTTCCCACACCCAACACACTCCTAATTTCATTATTACTGCTAATTGATCTTGGCATTTAACCCCTTTTAAGGCTGACTGTGTAAGTAATGCTTTTCAAAGAGCGTTAACCCAAGAAGTGTTCTGGAATTATTCGCAAAGGGCCTATTTAAACATGCTTTGCAAGAGTAATGATTCAACTAGAAGAGCATTATGTGTGATGACGGTTATTTGATGAAAGGCGGTGTGCCAGCTACTTGCACTCAATGATTATACATAAAACAAAATCACTATGTAGCAACACCCCTACATAAAGTCCATTCTATATAGGGCTTTATACACGAGAAAAGGAGAATTACGGGGAATTTCAAAAGTAGCCTGTCTAACTCGGCTTCCTTTGCCTTAAGTTGTAAATTTGTTTCTCAATTCTCTTTCATGGCATAAAAACCCATGAATAGAATATGTCTTACAGTCCTAACCTCCACATATGAAGAAAGGAGATTTAGAGGTAATTATTTGAGGATTTAAAGGTAGGTGGACAATGTAATGGAGTGGCAGGAAATGCTAGCAGAATGCTTGGTTATATAGGGAGTAGAAAGAGGGAAGTGCTCATGCCATTGTACAGAGCACTGGTGAGACCTCACTTGGAGTATTGTACGCAGTACTGGAGACCGTATCTCCAGAAGGATATTGATACTTTGGTGAGAGTTCAGAGAAGGGCTTCTAAACTGGTTCATGGGATGAAGGATAAAACTTACCAGGAAAGGTTAAAGCATGTAATATGTATAGCTTGGAGGAAAGACGTAACAGGGGGGATATGATAGAAACATTTAAATACGTAAAGAAGGAGACTAGATTTCAAATAATAAAAATGACAATAATGAGAGCACATGGGCTTAAATGAGTAGGGGCAAAGGTTTTAGAAGTGATAGAAAGTATTACATTACGGAAAGGGTAGTAAATTCATGGAATAGACTGTCAGCAGAAGTGATGCAGGTTTACATATTTTTAGCACTTCTCTCAACTACAGGATATTTTGCATAAATAAAAGCAGAAAAGACCCCAGAACCCTTGCATTTCACATTATAGTATTGCGTTTTTCCATGTAATAGTCATTCAGCACAGCAGCCTAATTGGTCCTTTTATAAACTGTGTTATCCATAACTAGAACCTGCGCTCAGAAACCAGATCCACAACAAGTCCAGTGCCGTAATGCGTGACAAGGCTATGTGAAGCTTGACGTCACTGGCTGAGAATCACCTCAGCAGGGCTACATTTCCATACACTTGCAGAAAGATATTGCTGGGAGGTTGGGCTGAAACAATCCCTTAGATCTTTGAAGAGAGCTAGCTCCCAGTGACAATCACATTTGGGGTGGGCGGATCTGGCCGGCCTGGCTTGCGTCACACCGGAGTGCTCTGAAGGAAGCACAAACAAGCCTTACAGATTGTTGTAAATGGTAAGAGGATCTTTTTCTTTTTTTTTTTTTTTTTTTTTCTTCTTTGTGTCTTTGGTCTACTTAGTGCTCTGTTTTCCCTATGAGAAGCTCCACAGTTACCACTTCTCGAGAACCAACCAGGCTGATGGTGTTTACAGGACTTTTAAATTGGATCACCCATTTCTTACATGGCTGTAGTGTTTGTGTTCATGTTTACAGTATTGTGCAGCTATTTTGTAGCTAGCTGGTTGGAGTAAGACACATCTCTGCAGAGTGGGCTTCCATGAGCTTGGCATGCTCAAACTTTGGCAAATCGTGTAATCCGTAACTGTTTTTGTTTCTTTTTATGCACAGCAGCATCAGCGATATCCCCATGATGTGACTTGTTAGTACTTGCTAAAATTTCTTCATATTTACCATTCGGATTCTAAAACGTTGTTTCAACCGCCGAAATCAGGGCTGGGGAACGTGCGGCACTCCAGCTGCCGATGAACTACATCTCCCATAATGCTCTTTCAGCTAAGAGGCTGGCAGAGGAGTATGGGAACTGTAGTCCTGGGTTTAAATCCTCACCTAGTGTAAAATGCATTAATCTAGCACACTTGGTATTTAATGTTGTTTTTTTTTTCTACTGCAGATGCAGCTAAATGGCTTCCTGCCATGTAATTCTCACCCCATAGAGAATCCTCAGCTAGTGCTGCAATTGTAGAAAGTTCCTAGCAAATTAAAAGAATGAGGCAGTAAAAATATTATTGGAACTCTTGAGATCAGCAGGTAGGTAGGTCAACAGCTCTTAGGATTTCTTTATTTTTTTATTTTTTATTACACCGATCTAGTACACATTTTGACACAAGTTATTTGTCTTAATTTTTTTTTTAATTATTATTATTTTATTTTTTTACACATCTGCTCTCCACGCTCAAATATCCTAGGAACAAAAATGGCTAATCTTTGGCACTGAAGCTGTTGTAGACTACATTTCCTATGATGCTCGGACATAGCAGAGTCATGTAGTCCCCAACCGTTGCAGTGCCAAAGGTTTGGGAGTGTGATGTCCAATTACTTTGGGCTAAGCCCACAAACACATTTTTAAATAGTGAGTATTTTTGTTGTGTCTTGTAACACTTTATATCTTACCTCAGCTGTACCCGTTATATCTCATGCTACACTGTCTGGTGCTTCCATTGCAAGGAAAGTGTCTGTTTTTACAGAACAGGTGCCCACAGGGTGATCTCTGCAGAGGATCACCTTACAATCAAGAGAGTTTATATGGGGCAATAGAAGTAGCTTCCTGCTCATTAAATGGACAGTGCTTCCAGCTTGCAGAAAGGGATATAATCTCGTAGAACTTCTCGAATGTGAATTGTTATCTCTAATTAGGACTTAATACTGGTGTACTGTAATCTTGATAAACAAGTGTGGGGGTTTTTGTTGGTTTTGTTTTAGACTGATTTTGAGCTCTTTTTCACTCCCCTTCACAAAAGCACTGTTTGTCCTATTCAGCTGTTCGGCTTAATTGCTTCTCCCACCCCCCACACCTCTTTCCCAGCAGCCAAACGTATTGCTGTTGAGAAGCATGCGTGTGTGTGTGTGTGTGTGTGTATATATATATATATATATATATATATATATATATATATATGTATAATGTATGTGTTTAATATATGCTCTTTTTTTGGCCTTTTTTTTTTTTGTAATTTTATTTGTTGTTGAGGGGTGATTTTTGGGTGATGCAGGGTCTAGCCATTTTGGGGACACCTATATTTTATGGGTGGGTACATTAGGACAAGACCGGTGGTTATGTGTAATTGGCTTCTTAACTCTTTAGTGAATAGCTCCTGGAGTTTACAAACACACCAGCCTTGTCACAAATTATTAGTTAAATCCTGAATTGTTCACCTCACTTGTAGCCTCCCTCCTTTTCACGTTTATTCAGTTGCACCAGGTCAGTTGTGTTGATGTGCCTTAGCGGCTATCTGTAACTAGTGATCAGAACTGTTATGAGGTTACATTTTCCGAATGTTTTTTTCAACGTAGCTGCTTTAAACCTAGAAGTGACGTTTCCACCTACAGTATTATATTTTTAGATAAGTGCTGTATCATGTTAACTAAAGAAAAAGATCCGTCTTTACCTCAACACTTCCGGGCTCCTTTAAAACTACATGTGAACTGTAAGAGAGATTGCCGTTTCTATAGAAACAGTCCTGCCCATCTCCACAAGCCCGCCTTGTGTTAAATTGCAGCACACAGAGGTGACTGTAACCACACACCTCTACATTCCAAACACTTGAAACTTCTGAGTTCAAAAGAAAAGTGTTGATTCCACATCAATGGCTAACACCAGTCCTTTCTCAGAGGGGAGCATGAAAACTGCTGCAGTGCCGGTGTACTCTCTCACTGATGTCACTGAATTTTAGAGGCCCCAGTGAATTTAATTTTAAAGGAAAGCTATAATTTCTTTTAAAGTAGAAGTGCATTTCGCATTTAATAAAAATATGAACAACATTCATAAAATACGCTAGGTGGAACTGCCCCTTTAAAAAGGGGGCTATATAGGAATCTTTCTTACAGACTGCACAGGTTTAAGATAGAATCTAGATCTCCCAACCCGTTTTCTCGTGTGACGAGACCCCTGCTTTCCAGTACTTGGCACAATGGCCCATTTTTAAAAGGACTCTGTCAATCTAAACATTGCTTATCCCAGGGCTTGACAAATTTATTTTGATTTTAGGAGCCAGACATTTTTTTTTAGGAGCCAGACAATCACGCAAACATAAACACAATTCATAAACACACACGCCTACTTCACATATATACAAACACACATACTTTACATATACACATATATACAAACACCTCACACACACATATATACACAAACACCTCACACACACATATATACACAAACACCTCACACACACACATATTCACAAACACCTCACACACACATATATTCACAAACACCTCACACACACATATATTCACAAACACCTCACACACACATATATTCACAAACACCTCACACACACATATATTCACAAACACCTCACACACACATATATTCACAAACACCTCACACACACATATATACAAACAACTCACACACACATATATACAAACACCTCACACACACATATATACAAACACACATACTTTACATATACACATATATACAAACACCTCACACACACACATATATACAAACACACATACTTTACATATACACATATATACAAACACCTCACACACACATATATACAAACACCTCACACACACATATATACAAACACCTCACACACACATATATACAAACACCTCACACACACATATATACAAACACCTCACACACACATATATACAAACACCTCACACACACATATATACAAACACACATACTTTACATATACACATATATACAAACACCTCACACACACATATATACAAACACACATACTTTACATATACACATATATACAAACACCTCACACACACATATATACAAACACCTCACACACACATATATACAAACACCTCACACACACATATATACAAACACCTCACACACACATATATACAAACACCTCACACACACATATATACAAACACCTCACACACCCATATATACAAACACCTCACACACCCATATATACAAACACCTCACACACCCATATATATAAACACCTCACATACCCATATATACAAACCCCTCACACACACCTACTTTACAATACATACAAACACACACCCACCTAACACAGTTTTTTCTTGGGGGTTTCTTCTTGATGTGTCCCCCTCCCAGCTGCTTTACCTCACTGCAGGGGAGGGGGACATTCACGCTGCAGCTTAACTCCGTTGGTCGGCGTGCTGAGTGCCAGGATGTCACGTGACGACACCCGGCACTCAGACACGCGTTGCGCTAGGGGGCGGAGCTTGCAGTCTGTGCCATCGGCCATCGGCACAGACTTTACCCCCTCGCGCTGCGGAAAAATCGGATGGCAGCGGCAAGGGGACCAGGAGGCTGACAGCACCCAGGCGCCAGGTCTAATTTCCTGGTCGCCATGGCGACCTGGCGCCTGGGGTTTGTCGAGCCCTGGCTTATCCTGTGACTGTATTGAATAAATAATGATCTATAAGTCTGGAACCATAGTACTTATCCATCTGAAATACATCATGGAGGAATGTCGGTCAGTTCCAATGGATGTGATCATACGTGTTCTGGTGGCGTGGAGGAATAGTCTTCCCCTGTATGGCAGATACTTTGAATAGATTTGGTAATCTGATCTGATTTCTCCTATGGTTCCCGACGTATGGGACACACCGTACATATTGTATTAACAAAATTGCATAAAATAAGAGGGAAATAAATATATATCGCCTTCATATGCAAATTTCCCTTGGAGAATGTTAATTTGCATATCAAGTCACAGGGGACATCATAAGCCGCAGACACATGTTGTTCTCTCAATTTATTTGCTTCCAATTTTGCTATCACAATGTATAGATCCCCCCCCCCCCTCACAGTATAATCATGTTTCGTTGATGATGTCCCTTTTTTAAAGCTTTTCAGTATAGAACCGAAATCTACAGTTTGAATTCTTCTAATACGTGAATCCGAAACCTCAATGCTTTCTAGTGTTGTGCATCTCTTATAAGCAAATCATTTTATCAATGGAAAGAAGTCTATGGATCTCAGGTTTGCCATAATTTTTCAGATTTAACTGTGAAACTTAGATAGTTGCCAGTCATTCACTTTGTTCCTGCCATAGACCTCTCCACCCTTGTAGAGAAACATGCTCCAACTAGTCAGATACTTTGTATTATGGAACTAATTGGATTCCATGTCTTCACTCCAAGTGGAGCTTTGTGGGGAAATGCAGAAACTCTTAGCAGTCTGGTAAAGGGCTAGCAGTTGCTTTATGAGATGGCCTGGTACTGACGTGGTTAAGGAGGGATGTTTAGTATGCATTTAACTTAAATCAGAGTGTGATACGTGTTCACGTTGAGATACAAACCCATTTAATCTTTCAATAGGGCTTGCCCCAGCAATGCTGCGTGTGCAAGCCGGGATGATTGAAGCCGCATGTACCTTCGTTAGTGTATTTGCTGGCTGCGACTTCCATTGTAAAAATCCCTGGTTTCTCGAGCGATCGGTAAAATGTCACGCTTAGTGCATGGCGCCCTCCAATATGGCGCCCAAGTTCGCGCCATGGACTGATCGTAGGTGAATTGAGCAGTGAATTTAGGTGTTAATCAAATCATTACAGACACGTCGCCTGAGCTGTGCTATTGAACATAGACTGTTAACCCCGCTAATTCCCTCGCAGGGATCGCCACGCACGTCATGTCGGCAAATTAGTTTGTGCCTGGCGTGCTCAATGTCGCAAAGGGGTTAAAACAGTCGTGTCCTGACCCTTTTTCTCTGCCACACCTACGTTTGTCCAGTCCTGTATGTGTAGATATTCAGATTTCCGAATCCAAATATCTTTACATCTATGCTACATCATGAGGTTCTTTTGGTCAAGTAATGATGACAGTGTATCAGATTCCAGTGATGGAGGCTGTAGGTGTAAACTAACACCCCTGGTCATGGATATTGAGCATATCCTAATGTATAGATGTTTTAGGATTTGTTTATTTTTTTTTTACATTGAACTTTTTGGAAGTAAACTTTACCTAGCAGCAAAAAAATAACTGAGCTGACACCGAACGTCCACAAATCTAGTTCTCATATATGTCCTCTTAAAATCACATTTCCTGCCAGAGCAGGCAATCTGCGGCCCTCCAGCACGACATCTTCCATATTCGCATGTTGTTCTCCACAGCATTATGGGAGATGTAGTCCAGCAGGAGATATGGTTCAGTGGATGAGATTTATCATTCTAAGGATACATGTGATTGCAAGTTAAGTGTTGGTTTCTCCTTGTAGTCGCTGCGTCTTTCCAAATCTCTTTTAAAAGGTAAAACCCCCCTTCGTGTACCGTCCCCAGTGTTCCCTTGCTGATTAGTTTCTAGCAGAAGCTACCCAAGCATTGCATTGTAAGTTGATGGGAGGCTGCAGGAATGCATTGTTTGGGGTTTGCGTGGGTGGGGGAGAAGCAGATTCCACGCAGCAGAACAATTTGTTTGAACAGTGAGCCATCCTGCTGGGTCTGCCTCCCAGAGCAGCAGCCTCACCGTCCATACAGCGCTCTCTTACATGTTATAATACAGAGCAATCCATCGTGTGACTAAACCTTTACTCACACTCCCCTACATGAGGACAGCTTGATTTTACAAATTAGCTTCCCCTTTACATGGTTTTTAAGTGTCCTTTTTAATTATTAGACATACAATCACTTTTTATATTGGTCGTGAAAAGGTTGTATCTTATTAATGTAGGGCAGGTTTTTTTTTTTATCCCCCCCGCCATTTAAACTCTCCTTTGTCTAATGGTCCTAATTGGAATGTTTTTTTTTCCCCCCCTTCTACTGCTTTTTGATAAAATGTCTAAACATTTGTTTGTATATGTAAATATTTTGATGAATGTTGAGAGATTTCCATAGAATGTGTGTGTATATGTGTGTATATGTATGTATGTGTGTGTGTGTGTGTGTGTGTGTGTGTGTATAATCACAAGTGCTTACTGAGTCACAGTATGAAATAAGTCTAACGATATCATTAACCGTATGTATAAAATAATCTCCTGTGTTCCACTACCTCAAATTCAGGGGTGTTAAACCGGCTACTGATGGCCTACATGCCCCCAAAATACTGTCTACTAAGAGACTGGCAGGGCAGTATGGGAAATGTAGTCCTCCAACCACCTACAGGGCTGCAGTTTGGCACCCACAGCTTAGGCCATCTTGTCTTGGAAAGTAAAGTACAATAAGATACATTATATTACTTGAGAATAGTTACACCAGCATCCTACACAGCACTGCACCTGGTACCAGATCTATAGGAATTTAGGGCACCTTCAGATATATTTTTTTTTTTGTTCAAAGTGTTTAACCTTTTATTGCCACAGGGGTTAATCGGTATCTCTAGCCTCAGGCCCTGTATATGTTCTATATGGTATCCTTTTGGCACACCTTGAATATACGTTAACTCACAGTGTTGTCCTTTTTCCAGTGTAATCCAAAGAGCCGTGTACTAGTCGGGTTCCTGGTCGGTAAAATGTGTAATTTATTTGTCATAAGTTAAGGTTATGGCTAGGTGTGAGGTTTAGGCCCAGTGTCGTCATCAGGATAGCATCCAGGATAAGTCTAATACCAATTGATGAGACATATGATGCTGGGCACCTATTTTTGGCCCTTGTAAATTTTGTTGTTTTAAAAGGACTGTCTGATGCTCAAAATGCAGATGAATGTGCCTTCAAAGCACTTCAAAATGCATGTTTTACATTTTGCATTGCTTAAAAAGTAAAATACTTACAGCTAGATGAAACCATAGACTGTCTTGTAAAACAAAATCAAGAAATAGCTGCTTTTTTTTTTATATACAAACATGCAAAATGCAATCTTGTGGGTGCCATGCCTGTTTCTCTCAAGCAGCTTGATATATTTTTAAAAACCTGTGTAGCATGTATATAAGCAATGTGTATTCTTAGTGTTACTTGATTTTCTTCAGTAGTAGAGGAAACCCTGTGCATGTCTATTTCCCGTCTCCTTACTTTTCATTACCTTTTCTCCCATTTTGACTGGCAGTATGCTTGCAAGTTTTTCTCTAAACCTCTCTTTTTAATAATTTTTTTTCTCAGTCTCTCCCAATTATAGAAACCCCAAAACTCCAGCAGACATTGCCCTATGTTAAGGTTAAAAAAAACAAAACAAAAAAAAAAAAACCCTCTTGGAACTTTTTTTTATTTCACTTTCTAAGATCTCTTCATAGGAAAGTGTTCAAGGTTCCCCCCCAAAAAGCCCAGTCTGCAGAAAGTGGAAAACATTTTTTTTTGCAAGGACAAGCGGAGTGCATGTGGGGGAGGAGGAGCAGTGCTGCCATTGCAGATGTTTACTCCCCCCCCCCCCTCTTCCCTGTTATCGTTCCCTTTTCCCTTGGTGCACACATTTCTGCTTTGACCTCTTTTACCACTAGAATGACCAGCTGGTCTTAGCCTGGCAGGGACCCCCATGGCAGCTGAGGGGTTAAAGTGGGCCTCCGTTGCTAAAGCAACCGGCCTGCATTCTTCAGAGCCCCACAGACAAAAGAGAGTATTAAGGCTTAGTGTCATTCATGTAGCCGCAGCCACGGCTGTGTTTTGCAACCCGTCTCCACTGATACTGAAACAAAACAGTCTACAGCTCTGTGTTTGTCCCAAGTGGATGGGAAAGTGGGCAAGAGAAGTTTTGTACTGCTGGTGTGTTTTTGTATTTTTCACACCACATACCGGGGGGGGGTTTGGAGAGCAAAGTAGAATTTTATTTTTTCTTCTCTGTTTTACTAAAATGATCAATCAGTAATGTGACAATTACAGTATAGTTATGGAAGCTGGATTGTAATCATTACACTTAAACATTCAAAAATATATAAAAAAAAAAAAAAAGTTAAAACTCCATTACAACACCATACCGAGGAAAGGAGTACCAGAAAGCGCACAGCTTAGTATTTTTGTATAAAATAAACACAATAATTTCTATTTGATACTAGTTTGAGATGAGGCTGCTTAGAAATATTGCTAATTATTAAATGGAGGAGGCTACCATCTCCTACATTTCTTTTATTTGGGTTGTGGTGTTATTTTTGTCTGCTGTATTAATAAAGGTATTCTAAATAGCGCAGGCGTCCTGAATCTTCTATTGGTTTGTGTGTTCTGCAGAATAGCTTCCAACGTGGTCTGATTGGTGCACTATATGCTGTAAATCCGCAGACCTTATCTGTTGCTTCTGTCTTACGGCCTAGGTGGCTTTTACCCACACAAGCGCAGATAAGATGGGATAATAAGATACATGGTGAGATAATAAGAGCACGGTGAGTCTGGTAACAGGGGCATCACACTCCAATGTTTTTAAATTTGGCTTATAGCAGAGAGAGGATTAGAGGAGAACAGAGAACCCCATTATTTGTGCTTTTGTGGATTTCTGATCGGTTGTGGCACCGATGTTTACACGGACGTACAGAGCGGAAAGCCAGTCTGGTTGAATAGTTTTCCATTTGCTTAATGCGTTTCAAACGTTTTTCCACTAACTTCACGTTGGAGTAAATCATGGCCAATTTGAGGCTTTGAGTACCTCCAGCTGGCATTGGTGATTTAGCACTATTTAATTAGGACCTGTGCATCATACTGTGGTTTGAGTCCGCTTCAACTGAACCTGTAGTTCAATGCACATTGGTCGTCGTGGGCCTAGTCTTTACGTGAAGCTCAACAGAGGCCATAAACGGAGTGTACGATTATTGACAAATACCAGTTTTAGCGCAAGGTCCATACTACACAGTGATTTTTTTTTTTTTTTTTTTTTTTTTAAACTGTGCAACAAAGAAATCTGGCATTCTAAAATGTTACGGGTAATAAAGAATTTTAGGTTGTGTACCACTGTATATTCTGACGATTTATTACTCTCGCAATGTGCTCGCAGGTCATCCCCACGCTAGAATAATGATTTTGGATCCTTTTTTTTTTTTTTCCTTCAATGTTCCCGTACCCAAGTTAGAGGAGTGCAGCTCAGTCTACACCCCTAATGTATTCTTCAAGCCAACTATTTCCACTCCCGGTGCCCTTGCAAATATGTGTGAACTGCACATACCAAAGGTTGGAAACCCCTGCTCAAATACTTTTAACACATGTGTAAACATTTCTCACAGATGGCTTGAGTATCTTTTCCAGTATTATTCTGTTAGGTTTCAGTATACCTTTTGCAGGCACCGATTTTGTGACATTATACTGACCTAATCCAGATGCACTTTTTTTTTTTGTGTGTGTGAAAAATTGGGCACAATTAGTAGACTTTGGGAGGCGTATGTTATTGCATGTATTTAGGAGCATGTGGTTTGCAACCATTCTCTTTACTGTGAAATGTTTAGTAGGCACATTTTTTGTTCAGTTTCTTTCTGGGAGGGGGGGGGGGGGATTTGGGGAAAGGGAAGATTGTAAGCTTGTGAGCAGGGCTCATGTATGTCTGTTCCTGTTGGTCTAACTTTGTATGTAGTCCCGTCCATGCTCTGTACCTAGAGTTACGTAAATGGATGTAATGTGAAATATTCCTTAACTGGAACATATAACCGTTGTATTCCACCACTAGTTATGAGCGGCTGGCCATTCTCTAGAACCCGGCACATCCTGGGTTTGGAACCAGCAGCATTTTTGTTCTGCCCTGTTTGATGGTATCCCAGCGCCAGTGAGTGACCAGCAAGCTATTTCAGATATATTAACCCTAAAGAGGTCAAAGAAAACAAACACACTGCAGGAAGAATGATAAAAGCCCATGTGATGTGTGAAATGTCTGGGTGCGGTACTGGAAGAGTCAGAATTAAGTAGAGCACGCGCACTAGTAATCCATTCCGAGAGTAAAAACGTTTTTACCAGGAAGATCTACACAATCGCTCCACACACTAGGAAATAAGTGCATGAAACTCTAATGCTGGATAAGCTTGTGAAGATCGTGATGATTGTTCACGCTATTTTTCTTTCTTTATCTAAACTGAAGAGACCTATTGATCAACCTTTCTATGACTTTCTGAAAATTCACTCGACAAAGTGTAGCAGTATTACACCATTATCAGTATTTGGGTCCCTGTTGACCTACTTGCTAAACCTAGGTAGAATCGGTTGCTGCTTATTCCAGATTGTATGACTTGCTGAAGGGGTCTGACCCCTCTATATAGTCCATATAAAAGATTATCTACATATCCGGATAGCAGAATTGCAATCAGAGTCCGAGTAGATTGTATAAGTGTCTTGTGATGTCTCCTGTGTATGACATCACCTCTTGACTTCATATGCAAATTACACTTGCTCCACTGCAAGTAGCCGAGAAGGTTTGTATTTAATAGGAGGGGTTTTAGGAGCCACAGTTCCTGGGATTGGTCAGCCCATCCCCCCCCCCCCCCCCCCTCCCGTTATAAAAAATGTAATAAATTACACACCTATATGGATGTACAATTTGCCTGGCTCCCAAATATTGCTAGGATGGCTCTTAACATTTACATTTTTGTAATATTCATGTGGTGGAATTATAAACAGGAGGCACCACAGACTTTTGAAACATGTCATCCTCTTAACTGAGGCATTTATTTGCATATCTGTTAACAGGATATAAATCTTTGTAAGATATATTATAGCAGCAGAGAGACCAAAGTATATTGACCCTGGAAACATTTTAATAATTATTGGAACTAGTTCATTACCTAAACTGTCCCATGTATTCCTCTGTGCTGTGAATATATGTTCACTCAGTATTTTCGTTTTCCTTACATGAAATCTATGGAAGAGCCTACATCTTTAAGTTGCCCTCTTCTGCACAAAGCCAATCCCAAATCCTTTTCTTTTCGCCCACAAGTGAAACAGGTTGGACTTGTTTTTAGACGTGCCTGGGTTTCTTGGGGTGAGACCAGGCTTTGTAGTGTCTCACGCTGCTTTTCTCTCTTACTGATTTCTTAGAAGCTGTAAGTCTTTATTGGTGTATAAGCATTGAAACGTCTGTCTACTTGGTCTATTACGCACCGAAACGTTGATGATGCTTTTTTTGCACGTGTATATGAATATATATTGTAACAATTCCAAATTATTATTCTAATGTTTTTGTCTTTTCATGAATGGGTTTATACTGTAAATGTAGAAAAAAAATGTTTCGCTGCTTTACATATAAAGCTACAAGGTGATGATACGTTCATGCATACCAAGTCGCAGGTGATGTCATAAAAAGGAGACTTATATAAAAAGCATTTGTTTGCAATTCTGATAATACAGATCATTGTAGCAATTTTTTTCTATAGTGAATGTAGAGCATCGGAAAAAAAATGTTTTGGTTACAGAGTCCCTTTTTATTGGGTCTAAGCGCCAAGTTATTGGTGTGTTCTTATTTGTTTGTTTGTGTGCATATGCAGTATATTCTAATAGACTTTAGCATATTTTGTAGCATGCCAAATCTAAATGTTATGTATCCCGTGTCACTTGCAGCATGTTATGGTGTGGTATCATGGAACAATCCAGAATTATTTAGGATTCACATTCTCTTTCACCCAAAACTAAAACTGAGAAGTTGAAATTTCCCTTTTATTATGGAGCTGATAAAGGACAATTAAACTATTGAAGGAAACGAGGGTTAAAAAAACTGACCCATTCCCCCGCGTAAATACGGCGTGTATCTGTAGGTTTACTCTGCTCTGCCTCTCAGCTGAGCCAGAGCTGTTGGGGGAGGCTGGTGCGCACTGACAGTGTCAGCGCCCACACAGCCTATCAGAAAGAGGGCATTCCCCACAAGTAGTCTGGGGTCTGAGTTGTGCCTCTCTGCTCATCCCTTGACCTGCTGCTGATTTATTTTAAAAACGGGGGTCTCTCTGCACTAGACAGTCCCCGATCGGCCCAGGCCGCCTGCTGCCAGTTAGCGGATAAAACTGGCATGTACTATTAAAAATACACGCCAGTTTATCCTCATAGTAGGGGCAACTAATCTTTCACTTGTGCTTCCATATTAGAAGCATACAGTTTAGCTGTCCTTTTAAACAGTTGAGAAGATACAAGAAGACATAATGAAGCTTCTGTGCGATGACTGTTCACACAGGATGCATGTCCCATGACAGAGCTGCCTTATCCTCGGGCTGCCCAGTTGGCTTAGCCATAGTATCCAAACTATCTGTAGCCCTCTGAACATTTACATTTTGTATTGATGAATTTTGGTTGAAACATTTGGAGGTCGGAGTGCATAATATAACTGTCTGCCCTGTAGAAAAAGCGCTGTGTAACACCACTATAGTAATGCACCCCCCCCCCCCCCCCAATCCACTAACAGGGGGACCGTTGGCCTCTATCCAAATTGTGTCATCTTCCGCTGTCTTTTCCTGTTCATATTGTTTCCGGTGTGGTAGCAAAGGGTTTTAGCCCTTTCCTTGTGTGTGAACTCTCGACCTGCCAGGCCGTCCCTTTAGCATTGCTGGGGAGTTGTGTAGTCTGCAGTGTAAACCTACACATCCCAGACATGGGCTAGCTGGGAAAAAAAGAAGGCTACTGAATGCCGAACTTCCCCATTTTGCTTTAATAGGGAGAGTAATTCCAAAGCTTTAAAATTACACTGGCCTTGTTTGATCGCCTTGCGTTAAGAGAACAAGGACTGGAACACCTCTACTTGTGGGTGATCACAAACACCCCTCTTCATGAGGAATTAATGGCTTGACCGACGCGTCCAGCAATATAAGTGCAAAAGTGGTTCTTTACATAAATTCTTTTTTTATTTTTTTTAATGTTGATGAGATCCACTTTAAGGTTTGTGATGTCGCAAGGGGCGTGTCCAGAGTGCCCATCCCATTTCCTCCTGAAGGAAGTGTTGTGTTATTTTTTATTTTATTTTTTTTTTCTTTCTTTTAAATGAACTTTTGTTCATACAGAACTCTGAAGAGTTCACAACATTTCTGGACCGTTTAAAACAAACCTCAGCTGCCAGGTAGCTAGAAACTCTACACATCCCACATTTCCTGATCCTTGTACATGGAGCTGTATGGAAGAACAGTTTGCCTGGCTTCAGTGTGAATTAGTCTTTTGGATTCTAAAATCTCCAATATTTTTCAAGTCCTGATCTTAAGACCTCCGTTTAACCTGGGACCTCCGTGTCTTTCACACATGATTTTGTGAGAGCCATGAGAGAACTAATGTTCCATAATGCAATGAAAAAATGAATTGATTAAAATACCAACAAAAGGGATAACATTTAGGTTAGCCAGACAGGTCATCTCCATGTTAAAGGGAAGATGTCTAATGGTTGTTTTTTGCTCCTGTTTAAAGGGACACTTTAGAAGTTTAGTGCCCCCAGTGCCAGTTTATGCTCAGACCGGCAGCTGCCATGTTTCTGGGCACAGACAAGTTTGGGCTGGTCGGTGACAGTCTCGCTCTTCTAGTGCAGAGGTCTCCTCTGCTGATCAGCTGTCAAGATGAGGGTCTCTTCCAGCACCAGTACAAACACGATCAGATGTGCAGGGAAAGCCCCACACTATGGTTACGTGGGCACATGTTGTTGCAAGCCACGCGTGGAAGCTTTCAGACCTGCTCTGCCTCAACACTGAGGCTGAGAATAAGCCTGTGCTGTAAAGATACACGTGCCATTTATTCCACGGAAGGCAAATGAAGCAAGGGTTAAAACACAGTTTAGTTTCCCTATTAATCCATATTTAGGCCCCTCCTCTTCCCACAGTAGTTTGAACCTTTTATCTTCACAGCCAGAAAATACTGCAGGCTCAGCGTTCTCCATTATAAATGAAGTTGCATTGTTTTTTGGAGGCTATTTTTACCCTCTTTTTTTGCTTTCAATTCTTGTAAACACTAAAACAAACATCCAGTACGTCTTTGAGCTATTCATACACCTGCTAATAATAGTCCAGTGTATTGCGACTTGCTGGGTTTATGGCGAATACAATGAGGGGCAGCTTTGTGTGTGTGTTTCCAGTCATTAAGGTATTATTCTCATTTTCCTTCGCTTACAAAGATGGAATTTGCCAAAAGGGATGTTGTGATACAGAATAAAACACTAAATAATGCACTATTTTATGTGTATAATTAAAAAGGTAGCGGTACGGTATATGCCCTCTAATTCCTCCCAAAAGCTTTGGCCAAAACACAAAATTCTTGGTTTGTGTTTTTGTGTGTGTGCAGTCATTGGCTTTCAAATCTGAGGTTGTGTTTTTGTGTGTGCAGTCATTGGCTTTCTCTTCTGAGGTTGTGTTTTTGTGTGTGCAGTCATTGGCTTTCTCATCTGAGGTTGTGTTTTTGTGTGTGCAGTCATTGGCTTTCTCATCTGAGGTTGTGTTTTTGTGTGTGCAGTCATTGGCTTTCTCATCTGAGGTTGTGTTTTTGTGTGTGCATTCATTGGCTTTCTCATCTGGGGTTGTGTTTTTGTGTGTGCAGAAGCCATAGTAGTAGTGTTGAGTAAGCTGCACCCTAGGCCCACTTGTTTACAGTGCTGTTTGCTCTGTAACCGGAGAACTTTGGCCTGTAACAAAGTAGCTGTATTGTTTTCCATGAGATACTAGTCTCCACAAGCCTGGGGGAGAATCCTCAGAGCAGACAGACATTCCCACCCTTCTCACCCCCTTACCTGCTCTCATCTGTAGGATGTCGGGAGTTTTTTATTTTAACTACATTAAAACCAGACTGGAAGTGACCGAAATTACAGTGTGTTGAAGGTAGCTTTACAGCTTTACATTTTTATTTTGATGGGATCAAGGTGCTGGCTTATTTGTTCAATGAATTCAAAATGCTATACTGGCTGCTGAGCTCCAGCTCCGCCCCAAGGAGCTGTGATTTATAAGCAATAATCAGATTTGTACAGCCTGAAGCCATCTTGCTAGGCTCTGGTTAAAAATTGTTCACACAATGTATCCCACATGCATGACTGTAAAACCTCTGGGGCAATAAGAAAGCCTGTCCCTTAATAGTGCATTTATATTTCAATATACTATTTATTGGCGTATGTTAGAGGCACACCGAACGCTCTGGTCCGCACAGGGTTAATTCACTTTATATTTTAAGGGAGCCAGCCGTCTGCTTTCAAACGTGTAAAGTGCAGGAGGGACACGGCCACAGATTTCAAAAGAAACCTAACGAGCACGTAAATATTACAAGGCCCAAACGGGACTGCGTGTTAATCTGAAAAGGTCAACGCAACCACCCCACTGGAATTTATTAGGTTGACACTTTGAGTGGAGCTTCTGTTCTCTGCACATGGGCTGATTCTTTTTGTAGTACTTTGCCTTGGCTGACACCTAGTGTTTAACTGTGGAAGTACACGTTCATTCTTGTCCGCACAAGGTTGGCAAAGTATTGCTTTCCTTTATAAATTGGCCTTACGAAGCAGCTAGCAACATCCTAATCATTAAGAACTAGTTATAAGAATATTTAATTTAGTGTCATGGCTTTTTTTTTTTTTTTTTTTTTAAATGTGGGGTGTGTGTTTTGTGTGCAACACACTTGCAGCTGCACAACACTCCTTCTCTAATCTAGATCCCAGTTTGCCTTTTAAGTCCCCATCATTAGGAAGTGACCACATCAGTGGGAAGGTACCAAATTGTAACTTTGCTTCAAATTTGAAATAATGTGTGTGTAAGTTGTAGTTTTCACATTAAGCCATTTTATATATGCCTTAAATAATAGTCAGAATACATGACCAGCAGCTCTACATCAATACTTTGTGTGGCACCTGTGGCACTCTGGACCTCAGGTGGCACTCTGCATGGGTCTACAGTATCCACCATCAGTTGTGGTGGGCCTAGTAAATGAGATTTAAAACTGATGTTTGTTGATATTAGGCACTTTAGTGCACTTTTCTTTTTACTGGAACTCATTGGCGCAAGAATGAGCAGGGGGGCTGATATTTGTGGGCAGAAAACGCCTAAAATTAGAGGGGACTTTCAGAGCTTCATCTTGGTTTCCTACAGAAGACTGGGAACTCAAGGCCAAAAATGTTTACCATCACTGCTTTAGTGTATGTATGAATGTAAAACATCTATATGGGACCAAAATAGTGATTATACATGAATTGTTTGGGGTCCTGTTGCAGAGGTCTGCTGTTTCTTGTTACTTTGTGACTCAACTAGCTTAAGGACCAAGCATTTATATTTTAAAACTAATGTAGAGAACATTTTTTTTTTACACTAATTTAGTGTTTTAAAGGAAAAGTTCTCAGTCGTACATTCTTTTTTTAATATGGCGTATTTTAGTCTGTATATTACAATAACGAAGACTAGGGACACTGGATTATTTTTAATTGACCTTTCCTTTTCTTTCAGCAGCTCCATGAAACGGTTAAACGGAAACTGGACAGCGTGTCTTCGCCACAAAATGGGGAACAACAAAACGGGTACGGCGACATGTTCTCTGTGCCCAAGAAGCTCCGACATGACGATGGACTCACAGGGTCTTCGAATGGGATTCCCCCAGTTTCTCCGCACCATCAGCTGGAGAGCAAACCTCCCAACGGAGATTCTCTGCCGATGAATGGAAATCACTCGATTGGACTTGATAAAAAGTGTCTTCCAGACGCAGGTCTGCAACTCAATGGGGAGGATGATGACTTTTCGCTTTGCTTGAAAGAGATGAAACAGGAGCCCGTGGACGATCTGCCTTGTATGCTGTCGGTCGTCGATGGATCCATGTCTCAGAATAACCTGCCAGACCTAAACCTAAATGAACAGGAATGGAAGGAACTCATAGAAGAACTTAACAAATCCGTACCGGACGAAGACATGAGTGAGATTTTCAGCAACGGGGATTTCGGAGACAAAAAAGATAACGAGGCCTCGAACACCGCGTCACAAACGCCTCTTGCTCAAGACATTCATATCAAGAGTGAGTTTTCTCCAGCGCCATTTGAGCAGGAGTCCACCGGATCTCCACAGGTGAGGTCTGCATCCTCTGGACCTTACATCGGAAACTCCTCTGTGCCTACTGGCAGTGCATCACCAGTGGTGGGTGGTACCCAGACTGTGTTCCAAACACCTGCTCAAAGTGTGACTGATTCTTCCAATCAGAATATAATGCAGCCCTCTAACCAGCCACCCAATGTGCAGAGACCGCTACCCAATGTATTAATGTCTGGTCAGGGTAGTGGCAGTGCCAAAGAAATGTCCTCCGCGCACCAACTTCAGGCAATAGCGGCTAAACAAAAGCGGGACCAGATGTTGCAGAACCAGCCGCAGGTTCATCCCACCAATCAAATGACCAACTGGCCACCATCCAGGTCCTCGCAGAGTCCACTTGGCGTTCAGTACAACATGGAAAAGCCAACTAGCCCTTCAGTGTATCAACAAGACTTTAACAACCAGAAACTGATGATGCAGAACATGACCAAGAGTTCTCCACGCGGTGGGGCGAATTACATGCAGCCGAACCACGTGAACATGATTGGGCATAAGCCTCCAAACAGCTTAAACCCTGCCCAAGTGGCCGGCCACAATCCCATGCTGGACTACGGCAACACCAAGCCCCTTTCCCACTACGAGGCCGACTGTGGACAGAACCAGAGCAAGGCTGTTATGCTGACTTATCTTCAGCAGCGCCAACAGCAACAGCTGCCTCATATGACTGAAGAGCAAAGTCAAATGTTCATGATGAAACGCAAGGCTGGAATTCCATTCAGGCCCTTACTGTCGCATGCTCAGGTGAGGATGTATACAATGTAGCAGATAGTCAATGGGTGTTGCACCAGCACGACTATATTTATAAAGAACGAACATTACGTGTTTTAACAGATTGGCATGCAGATATGTGCTAGGTTTTCTTGGTGAATAGACTGGTGGAAAGTTACAAGCTATCATACAAAATCCATTTGAAAATTAAAGATCATAGGAAGATAGGAAGGTTGCCAGTTTGAAAGATACAATGGCATGTATCTTAAGTAGCAGAGTCAATGAACTTTACACCTGTGCTTCTAAAGTTTTTTTTTTTTTTTTTTTTTTTTTTTTTTTTACAAAATTCAGCCCAATAGGATGTTGAAAGCATATAAAACTGTGAATTCCATGTCACACAGGAAAAAAGGATTTAGGATCCAATTGATCCAATGTATGTGAAGAGGTCCAGAATACCTCCTAAATAGAGTTTAGCAAGTACAGTTCCACCCCAAATATAGAGGTGCTGCATGAGGGTGAAAAAGTAAAAGTGAAAAAAAGATTTGTTTCCTTACTCGACACATATTAAGTCACTTTCTAAATGTTTAGTATTTAAAATAGTGTAAATATTAAGCCTGTATTTTTTCATTCAAATTTACAGGACCAGAATTCTCAACCAGGTGTTGCCCGTGTTCCTGTGTCCTCTGCCGGCCCTGGAGTAGGTGCACAACCACCGACGGTCTCCATGGCTGGTAATCACAACAACACTGCCTACCTAAGTAGCCAGCAGCAAGCTGTAATGAAGCAGCAGCAGCAATTAATCATGGAACAGAAGCAGAGGGAGCAGAAGCAGCTCCTAATGGAGCAGCATAAGCAGCAGTACATACTGGGACAAAGGCAGCAGCTACTGGCCGAGCAGGTAACTTCAACCTACCAACAACCGCACTAACTAGCTTATGGGGAAACAGAGGCTAAAATACAGCCTTCCACTCGTATGATAAAGCTGTAACCATTACATGTAAATCCGTTAAACTTCTACAAAAAATACAAAGTCACATTGTTACTTTCAAGACCAAAATGTTAAAACCACTGATACATTGACTTTGTTTTGCTGACTACTGGTCACTTTCTAAATGATCACGATATGTTTTGTTTAGAAGATGTCAGTTATTCTAAAGGGACCAAGGCAATGATTACCAAACCAGTCCTCACGCCCCGTAACAGTCGAGGATTTAGGAAATACCTCCTTGTGTTTAAACCCCCCCCCCTCCCCGTCCCCTTAAACACAAGTTGTTGGACTGTTAATAGTGCTGTGAGAACTGGTTTGCCAGTCACTGCACTAGGGCACTTCTTTTCTCTATGGTCTGTGACCCTCTTCAGTCAAACAGTAGCAGTAAATGTGTGTCTGGCAGGTAACTGGCTGGTACCCAAATATCTGTCTCTGAGATCTTATCACGATTACAGGAATGATAAAACCACCTCTGATGATGGGGTCAACTAGAATGATTCCTCTTCTATACTTTTCATTCTATAAATTGTTCCTGCATAAGTTATGTTCTATAGCAACATACAATATGGCTTTTATATGTGGTTTTGGTTATTTTTGAAGCCTCCAAATGACCAAAAATTTGCCATTTACAGGAAAAACAGCGGCACCAGCAGGAGCAGCAGCTACAGCGACATTTGACCAGACCTCCACCACAGTACCAGGATCAGGCACAAAACCCGTACCCACAGCAGCAAGTTGGTCCTTTTCCAGGTAAGAGAAGGATTTTTGGAGTCCGTGATTTAGCCGGCTTTTACCAGGCTGAATGGTTTATAGGACTCATTTTAATTAAAGTGTGTGAAGAAACTAATACAGTGATAATCGACAAACTGGTGTCCCAACTAGCTTTGTTCGAGATGTTGACCCGATTCTCACCTAATGTACAAGAATGCCCACGGCTTCTAACGCAGCATTGAGTTCTTATCATGGTGTTGCCCAGTACACTTTCAAATGAACCTATATTTTTATTGAGCACTTTAAATTGTGCAGTCACGGGATATGACTCCGATCTCCGGAAAGCTGGTTTAACGGCAATGTATGGGATAAGAAGTGGGATGAGAGGTAGGGAAGTAGTAGAAAATGAAAAGGTAGGAGGGACAGAGCACAGTAGTTTAACGAAGACTCCCTCACATGGGAGGGCAGTTGGTAAAATAATGAACATGAATTAAACATAGGACACGCCAAGCATCAAACGAACTTTAATGCATCTAGTAGTTTTTAACTTGTAAACTGCATAGGTCTGGTTTTTTTTTTTTTGTGTCACTAGTGACATCACAAACATCCCCTTGCATGTCTGTAAGAGCCCTCTGAATCTGGGGACTTTTATTGTGGTTTTTTGTGGGGTTTTTTTTATAGAGCTTAAGTTTTTAGGAAATAAAAAAGTGAAAAATTACCTGTTTTGCAGACTAAGTATCGCAAGAATGTTTGTTTATTTCAGCCTTGTGGGGTTTTTTTTCTCCTGACTACAGTGATCCTGTATTTATCTTTAGCTGTGTGCTATTTTATTAATTGCACTTTGTGTACGCTGCTGGTATGTACTTTGGATTATGCAAATGTATGGCACTCTCCAGGTTAGCATAGCTGCCTGTTATTGTGGTAATGAAATGCCATAACAAACATTCGCTTTGAATACAGAGCCTACATACACTTTTCATACAGAATTTGTGACTTTGTAGCACAGCCTGACTAGTTTGCAGGGTGATCTCATGGTGAATATAAACCTTTTCTGTTTTCTCTATTGCAGGTTCATCTTCAGTTATGCCTGGAGTGAACAATATGAATCATCCCACTTCTGGCAGTCCGCGCATGTTTCCACAGACACAGCCCATGATTCAGATCGGAGGTGGCCATGGTTCGGTGGCATCGGGTAATAACTCCCAAGACCGGGCTGTTTCCCAGTATCCAAACCTGCAGAGCGTGCAGCGTGGTGCCATGTACGGAATGGGGCCTGGCCTTCCACAAATGGTGCCAAGTCACGCGACACAAGGCAACATACCTAATGGACAACCTCAAATCCAGAGGCCAACAAATATGGGTCAAGGAAACACGCTTCCTAGTGGCTATGGACAGAATCCCATGGCAAATGCTGGGTTACCACCTCAGCACAATAAAGGGGGGATTAATCCTGCACTGGCAAAAGCACAGATGCCAAGGATGCCTGCGGCTATGGCGTCACAGAATCAAACTTGGCAGCATCAGGGCATGCAAAACATGAACAGTCAGGCCCAAGCAAATAATGGCTTAGGTGCATTTCCCACTGCCGGGGCCAGCTTTCATCTCCAGACGAATAATCACAAAATGGCTAACCAACAGTTTGGACAAGGCATGTCACAGGTTGGCCTTGGCGTCAGTCGGCCTATGTCATCGATAAACAGTTCTGTCCCCGGTCAGATGATGTCAAATATGGCATCCCAACAACGGACAAATCCTGCCAACCAACAACCGGCCCCCAACCAGCAGGTCCTCCCCGGTATGAACCAGGCCGTACCGGACCTGTCTGCTTTCGGCCAGAATCCTGGCCAGCAAATGACAAATCGGGCCACCCTTCACTGTAATCAAAGTTATCAGGTGAGATCGACCAATCAGGACCTGCCATTTGGCTATGGCAATCAGTCTGGCAACAACACATTACAGAACTTATCTGGAGACACGGATTTGTTGGACTCCTTATTAAAAAACAGGACTTCAGAAGAATGGATGAATGATTTGGATGAGCTGCTGGGGAATCATTGATATTGCATTGGGGGTTTTATATAATGGTTTAAAGACATTTTAGTACATTTTTATAAAAAAAAAAATATATATAAAAACTAAAATGTATATTACATTTGGACCAAAAAACCTGTGCCATTGAGATATTATTTCACTGAGGCTGGAACCCAGACGGGGTGGCTGTTTCCTTCTTCCGTTCTTTAGACGGTAAATGCCTGGCGCATGTGTTTTTTGTTTGTTTTTTTATCTCCTTACCACTGCCTATTTTCTGTTGCTGATCCTGGCAGGTTTCTCTTGCCATCTCTACAAATGCCTTATGTTTTATTATGAGCACTCTGGGAGGAATAAGCGAGAGCTTGGAGGCGAACTGTTCAGATTTAATGACTTGGTCCCTAGGAAAGATGTCTTCTCTTCTTTGGGGGGGGGGGGGGGGGGGGGGTAAATTTGGCCTTTCTCACACTGTACAGTCTCTGGTTGGACCCAGTGGTTGAGCTTTTTCCAGATGAGTTCACATCTCTGTCTCTCGAAGAGCAATGTATATCCAACACAGTACGTGTCATTCACTGTGAAGCCAAGACATTGGAACAACCTTTTTCATACACCTTTCTATTCAATGCTTATGTAACAATAATAAGAAAATGTTAATCAGAGGAGGGGAAAATCCCCCCCCCCCTTTTTAATTTTTTTTAACCAAAACTCCTTATTTTTTTTCTTAGTTTCAAATATCTTTGCACAGAACTATTTTTCGAGCATCTGTGATGTTCTTCCCATTCATTTTTGATTGATCTTTCTTTTATATAGAGTAAAAGTTCCTATTTGTCTCATGTGGGGCACTACATTTAATTCCATGATCAGAGATCATGACTGAATGTTAACTACTAAACAAATTTATATGCAACAGTTGGCAGCATACCCTGCTCTATGTATATTATACCTTCATAGCCAAACAAAAAAGGATTGGTTCCAGCAGAAAGAATTGACCGTGCAGTTGATTTTTTACATTTTACCGCGCACTTTGCAATAGTATCGACACACATTGGACAACACATACATATTACATGGGTGTTAAGTCTTTGAGCACTGTATGAATTTGTTTTCCTAACTTAGGGCATTGGGAATGGAACCTTCTGGGACAACAAGGTTGTGGTATTTTGTTTCTTGTTCGTTTTTTTATGTGTTTCTTTTTTCTTTTCTTTTTTTTTGATTATATATATTTTCGTAAGACACATTTCTCATACATCTTACAATGGTCAACTCTATTCTGCCTGTTTATATGTATTTCATCAGAGGTGCTGGGCGACCACTTTTTAGTAACTCCAGGGAGTACAGTTAAATTCCTTTTTTGTTAATTCATTTCAACTCTTTTTGTTATACTTTTGGGTGCATTTGGAACAGTTTAATGGATCTGTTTTTGTCATATTTTCTTTTTTTAAAACACTTTTTCTACTGAAGTAGAGGGTAAATCCTGTTGTAACCACAACTCCATGTTTTAAAATGATACTTGCACTTTCCCCCTTTAAACACTAACCGTTTTACTGTGTCTTCTAACTCTGTTTCCCCTTGTAGTTTGTATACATTTCACATTAACCTCTTTGAGCACCGTACAGGGAGATATGTTTGAAATCTCTGTGGAGCTGTTCAATTAACGGTTTAGCCTCTTGTCTCAAATCTCAAATAGCCCTCAAGTGACGAGCGCTGAGCTGGAGAGTTTGCAAAGAGATCGTCCAACATCAGAAATAATTTTAGCGCCCCCCTTATTGTTACAATAATGGGTTCTATAGAGTATCTAGCAGCAACATCACCACTGTGCCTTTGCAATCCATGTGATAAATATACGCAGACAGGAATAGACGTTTGGTAGATCAGCAGAGAAATAAAAGGATAGCATATACTGACTCCATAGTGCTGTGGGTAGACAACTCTTATGAATGCAGGACAAAGGCTTACTGTGCCTAAAGTTCAAAGGTGGTTCCTTTTTATCTAACAAAGTGCATAAGGGGAACGTGGCAGCCGAAAATTTAGGGTTTTTTTTTTTTTTTTTTTTTTTTTTTTACTTAAGTCTATAGATTCAAGTTTTTCAGCCGCCACCTTCCCTTGTATGTACATCATGTATTTTTTCTAAAGTGAAAAGGAGAATTTGGAGCGTAGAGCTTTTCCTTTTCATGATTGCACAGGAAGACAATTCAAGACTCTCTCCTGATCTGTGTCCAAATTAATTTTAAAAAGAATGAATTCAGTTCACACATTGGCAGTTTTAGTTGCATCACTGAGTCACAATGTTTAAGCTCCTATTGAGTTCTCCATGCACTTCGCTCTGTGTCTGATGTACAGACCATAGATCGCTTGGTGAACTATATATAAATCTAACTGTGTGCACGACGGTTTGCCCCAAGCCCTCAGTCACAAGATGAACAGGGGGAAGTCGGTGGTTTGAGCCATTGACACATTGAGTTTTAAGCAAAGCTTGTACATTGTCCCAACAAAGCGATTTTGTGTCCTGTGACTATTTGCCGGATACCAGTTCAGTTTAGATTGCCAGGGATAGTCAGATGCTAAACACTAGAAGCCTTATCTCTGGTTCTCGACCAGGCCGTGTGTTCGTAAAGTTTTAAGATTTTGTATGTCTGCTCTAAGCCGCTGTGGCATACTTGATGCTTTGATCATGCTGCCTGTGGGTGTAGTAACTGTTCTTGTGTGCACTCCCATTATTACCCATTGCTGTCTACAAAATATCCAATTTGTGATTCCAAAATCAATGTATCGAGATTCTTTGCTTTGTCTGCCCTTCCATGTATGTACTTGATGTATATCTTCTATCATTGATTAGCAACCAGCTCATATTCAGACAAGGGTGTCTGTTACTGAAACTGGGAGTTTTGGTTGAGTCCTGTCCTAAAGCAGGGAAAGTTACATCCTGACACTTTTTTGTGTGACCTCCGACAATTTCTGGCTGAGAGCTAATAATGTAGGTTTTACTATTTAAAATGCCACAGCCGGTTTATCTATTTTTATTTTAAGGGAAATTGTCTTTTGTCAGGCAGTCCGTTGCCCTGGAGGACAATGCACTCTTGAAAGACCACATGCAAGTCTCGTTAATTGCTGGACATGCAGTCCATTGAGGGCTCCTGGTACAACAGAGTTGAATATTATTGAAATAACGAATTATTGAAGAAGCCATGAAATATACTATATGAGAATCTGTCATTTGTGTTACTGTTTGGCCTCATCGTAATGCTCAGGAACTTGTGTTATACAGCCAGTAGGAATCTTATCGGTTGCTTAGTATTTTGGTTATGACGAGTCCTTTTTTTAAAGACTTCTCGATACACAATGAATTGGCAGTAAAGACAAGGAACCTGGCTTAACATTTTGGCTGCTGATATTTTGCGTACTTTGCGTCTTTTTTACAATTTCCTATACTCCACATGTTAGAACTGTACTATTTTATCCTCCGTATTTAGTTAATTTGAGGTTCATATGGGAATTGTCCTTTTTTGAAGGGCAAATGTAAAAGGTCAACAAATACACTTCATTAATATATGCTAGCCCTTTAGAAAAACATGGATGTGCTCAATTTAGTTTACTGCAGATCACTCTCCATCCAAAATCTCCATAATAATGGATAAGGCCCTGGACCACATCCCTTCTGCTCCTCTTGAAGGACAGAAGGCACTCAAACTAAACCACCGTCCTACTAGCCAATGTACTCCATTATTTTATCAGTGGAGAGAAGGAGCAGTGCCTATCTGAGGTCATACAATGGCGGTTTCTACAAATCTCCAGGCTTGGTGTCTGTAATCTGAATCTCCCAATGGGTTTGACTATCTGGGATTCCAGTGTGTGCCTTTTTCAGACTGCTAGACAAATGAACTATGCAGTTCGCTGCGTATTGGCTACATCACATTTTAATATTGCTTTGTATTTTAATATTGCTATTAATTGGTGGCTGCCTTGTTGGTCTGTTTCTGAATTCATACTAGTATGAAAAAACATAGAATTTGTGTCGTTCGGAAGTCTCTGTACATTGTAGCACAACTTAAATAAATAGCCTCAGTCTATCTAAAGTGCCCTGAGTAACCCTGACCACGCTAGTTGCTTAAATATATTTGTATTGCAATTGGTGAATGCCACATACTGTTCAAGATATCCTAGGTTGGTCCATCAGGGTAAGTAAGGATTTTAGTCCTCCTAGGTGGTAGATGAGAACCCTTTAATAAGTACTGTATGGCTGTAATTGGTCTTCATTGTGTGTCGTCATACTATGTTGCTTATGGTTGTGGGCAATTTCAAAAGAACTTACCAGCTTTTATTTAAAAATCCCATGGATTATGAATTTTCGATCACCACCAGGAGTTCATGGTACTTACGATCACATCACGTTAACCCATCAGTTCATCATTCGCACCACTGAAACTTTCTTTTTTTTATTTTTCCCTAAGTGTTCTGTCTCAACCCCTTCACTTAATCAGCAATAAAAAAAATCACATATTTAAAATATTTTTAATTCTATAAGAAAGTGTAGGCACAAATTATCACTGTGTTGCAATGACCCCCGGGATGGGGCTTGTCCTACTTCATACGCCCATTTACATATTTTGTATTTTTTTTTTTTTTTTATAAACGTTCAATTTTATTTTCCAGTCACCGAATCAATGAGCATGTATGTGATTTATCTTTCTGAACACACTTTCTCCTATGTAAATAAATGTTTACAGTTTTATATAAAGAATTAAATGAACTAGACCCTGACTGTATATTTTTTACTTTTTTAATAGATTTTAAAAGAAACTGTAATTCTTTATATATATTTTTTTTTTTTCCTGAGTGTGGGGGATATGTATGTAACTTTCTTTCCCCTGCTTGTAAATGGAGAAATATTCCTAAATACTTGGGATCTTTTTTTTTTTTTTTTTTAAAGTCTTTGAAAAATGTGTTTAAAACAATACTTTATTCTTGTACCACAAATATCATGGCTTACTGAAGAGAGAAAATCACTTATGTTCTGCCATTCAAAAAGATGAAAAGAAAAAAAAATAAAGTATTTTCCTAGTGTATTGCTATCTGTCTTGTGTTTTATTTCAACAAAGGTTTTGTTTATATTATACCTTTTTAAGCCTGAGTGTACCATGGACCATTCTTCTCAAATGCAACAGTGTGGAGAGAATTTAGACATTAACTGTTTCATTTGCAGTTCTGTGTTTTGGAATAATGCAGATAAGCTTGAATTCATAAAGAAACTGTGAAACAAAGCATTAGACCTTTTTTGAAAAATATGACCAAAGACTATTGCAATCAACATCGAAAATGAATCTTGGATGCCAGATCCAAATTACATGTCTGCAATCTGGTTCAGAGTAGTTCGGCCTCTGACTACGTTCGGCCTATGTAGTGAAATTCGTTGGGCGTGTTTTGTGTGTCCTGGTAGGAGGGTCTCCTTCAGTTTTGGAACCTCCTATTTATGGATTAACAACTTTGTGACATGTGGTGCTTGCCTCCCAGAAGACGCAAGCACCAAAACTTCACAAGGTCATCGGTAGCCAGGAACACCATGGGAGAGACCCAATCAGGGTGCCTACCAAATGATCACGATACATCATGGAGGCGTGCCTGAACCCAGAGGTTCGGGCACAACGTGATTTGGAAAAATGTGGAGCTCTCTTTGACCATCCGCTACATTTTTCCCTGTCCGACTCAGGCACTCAAAGTGGCCTCATCTGACGGGTTGGATCCCTCCCCAAGTCCGGGACGTCCTAGCGTCTTTTAGGACCTCTCAGATTTGGACGGCATAGAATGTCCTAGCATCACGAAGGGGGTTAACCAATTCAACGTCTACAGTGTTGTCCGCAGCTTTATTTTTGTGGCGACGTGTGGACTGCCAAGCAGTTACTCTAGATTCTTCAATTTAGTTTGGATGGGAACCCAACTCCAGCAGAGACTTGTATTCTTCATGCTGGAATTAGCTCTCTGGATGTAAAACCCATGCATGTCCTTGATATTCCTAAAGGTTGACCATTGGGGCACTCAAGCCTTTCTTGGTACGCAATATACTATTCTGTTGGCCTTCTCAAACTTTGTCTTAATTGGGTGGAACGGAGGATTAATTTTTTTTGGACAGGACTTGCCACAATAAATGCATCACAGATGCTGGAGAAATCTAACACTAGTCAACAGAGGGAAAATCCTTGGCACTATTGTATCAGGGTTACCAAAGAGGTACATGATTTTGGACTGTTCAAGGCATGTAGAAGAAGGTAGCTATATCTCTCACTACCTGCAAACGATCAGAGAGCTAGTGAATCTACACCCATTTAGTCTGTAATGCTGCAAAGGTTAAAAAAAAAAAAAAAAAAAAAAACACTAAGTTTCCCCCTTCCTCCAGCTAACCCGATGTGTAGCTTTACAGCTATACACGATATGGTGGACTCACCCTGGACGGGCTTTAAGTCTCTCTATGCTGGTGAGATGGGGACCTTAGTCTCTGCATTAGAAGAGATTGAAATTTTTGTTTTTGAATTACACCAACAACATGGATCTAGTTATTTTCTCCCGCTCTTGGTGGCATTTAAAAATGAAGGACAGATGCATCCCAGGTCCTTTTGTATGGGGGCATCCATCAGGCAAGTTTATCATCATACTAGTGCCACTAGCAACAAGGCTTGGACAGGTCTGTGCCATATACCTTTTTAAAGATACCAATTTCAGCCATCACTATGTTTTTATAGTCTCAACACACTCCTAGAATGATCCATGGCCGTAGCAGGAACGCTTTTTTTTTTTTTTTTGCAGTGTCCCAGGCAATGCTTAATGTCGGATATTAACTTGAAGTGTTATGTTTTGTACTGAATTGGAAGACTGATGACTCAGAAAGGTGCAGTGCTTTAGGAATTTCCATCACGGTAGCACATTAGAAGGCGTGCACTGAGATATACAAGGAAAGGACCTTCTCAGGAAGGAATTCATATTTTTAATCTCCTCGCATTCTAAATAGGTTTATACCATATGCAGTGTCCATGGTGCTATATGTCATTAACTGCTGCTTAATGCTGCTTCACTGTATGGAAGACATCTCTCTGTAAGGAATGATACCCACGTGGAAAGTAGCAGTTGCCCTTAAAGGGCCTGTATATCACCTATACACAGCTTATACTGTGACAGGAGAGAACAAAACATGGTTGCAAATTATCTATACATTGTATTAGCAAAACTAATAAAATACCTAAATTAGGAGAAAATGTGTGTTAAATGTGTCTTGTGGAGTCGCCTGCTTATTACCTCATACCGTGCTACAGGTGATGTCATAAGCAGGAGACTCCACAAACAAATTTTTCTCCTAATTTAGGCATTTGCTTGCAATTCTTCTAACACAATGTATAGATCATTTTTAATCATTTTACATTCGCAGTATGCAGCCTGCTTGTATCATTGTTACTGGCTTTTCAGTATCTCCTTACAGAGACGCACAAGCTTACAAATTGATCATGTGCCTCTTGCATGGATTCTTTGACTGGAACAACAACTCTAGTGATGTCATCAGACAATGTGTTGCACTGTTAAGTGATCCTACTGTGTACAAGAGCAAGTCCACACAATATATTAAGTTTGAGGCGCACAGGAAGTGACTAAATGAAACAAAACTTTATATCCTCCGTGTCTATATAATCAGTGCTGCTGCACCTGCAGTAAATATGCAGAGTAATCACTGGGGAGGGCTTGAGTCTAATCACACTGGAAAAAAAGCTTGTGCATTAACCCCTTAACGCATATGGACGTATATATACGTCCTGAAAAGCATGGTCCTTGAGGACCATGAGGACGTATATATACGTCCTCCGTTTACATGTAGTGTTGCGCTCCTTAGCGCAACACTACATGTCTGTAGCTATTCCCAGAGGCTGCTTCGGATCTGAAGCAGCCTCTGAGAGGGCCTTCAGCCCCCCCCCCCCGCGCGCATACGATTACCGCGGATGTGATCGTATGCGCGTTTCACACATAAGCAGTGAAAGCTGATCAGTGCCTATGTGTGTTAAAGTGTTGCATGATGCCTCTATCGAGGCATCATGCAACACATTCTGTGCCCCCCTGGGCACCGCGATCACCCGGTGATCGCGGGTGGGTGCTGTATTGGAGGAGCATGCTCCTCCGATACAGCGTGCCCTGAGGAGAGCGACGGAAGAGAGAAAAAAAAAAAATCTCTTCCGTCGCTCTGAAACCGCTATTTGACTGCCCCTAGAGGCAGTTAAGTATATTACAGTTAAAAATAGAAAATGAATTAAATAAATAAATTAAATAAATAAATGGAAAACGTTAACCCTTGATCTACTGAACCTAGATCTAGGGTTAGGGTCATAATTAGGGTTAAAGGGGGGTTCGGATGATTACAAGGGGTCGATTTAGGGTTAGAGTAAATTTAGAGTTGGGGTAAATTTAGGGTTCGGGTTAAGAAATCACTGTAGAAGAAAATGGTTAGAAAACCAAAAAAACACTAATATTGTTTATTGCCCTATTACGTGAAATAAAACATAGACAAACAAGGGAACATTGATATTACTAAACTCATGACAAATAGTAGAAATATATAGACGGGGTCTTTTTTACCATTTGTAATTGCGTAAAAAAAAAAAAAACGGGTCAAAGTTAAAAAAAAGTGTTTTTTATGGCATATTTTCATCATATTTTATTTTTTTTTTTAATAGTAAATGATATCATATGATGAAAATAATAGTATCAAATGAAAGCCCTATCCGTCCTTTAAAAAATGATATATAATTTGTGTGGGTGGACAGAACACAAAGAAAGAAATTCACAGTTCAGTAAACATTTGACAAAAATAATGGAATTCTGGTCTTCAAGGCACATCAAATGCAGCATAGCACTCGGTCACTAAGGGGTTAAGCAAGCAGTAATCTTCATCTTGCACCAAAGTGAGTTTGGGAACTAGACTGTCCCTTTAATATGACTTCCTGCTGCTCTGGTCCTTATCTTCTATTTGTGTACTGAACACCACTGGGGGATAGGTGTGGTCACAGGGTCCTTGCGAGTGCACCCACTGTGACCCCATTATTTACTTGGCTTTGTCAATACTGCATGTTGTGAGTAGCTGTAGAATGCAGAAATTAGTCACTTTCTCTCTGTAATAATTGAACAGACTGTGTCTAAACCTGTATTATGATCTCCAAAGTGACTGAGGCAACATGTAGGCCTCAAAAACATCCCTGTGGGTGCAGGACTTACCAGTAGCAGACCCACTGGCTTCCTCTTGAATGTAACTGCTCCAGCTAAATATATTTAAAAAAAATCAAAATGTGTTTGCTGTAACCTAGAACACTTCAAACTAACTTTTGTTTAAATACATTTTAAATATACATTATTTAATGAAAGAATAATAGATTTAGCAGGGGGGCTGACATGTTTAGAATCTTGGGGCAGGTGAAGCAAGATCTGACTCATTGGACCTAAGATTCTGAACAACATGTCCACCCCCTGATAGAGCAAAGAGAGCACAATAAAGTACTCTATTTGTATTTATTCAGCAAAGCATTCCTATTTAAAATGCCTAGATTTTTTGCAATCTTTCAACTGAACATAAAATAAATGTTTGCCAAGAATTGCTAGGCCTATCCTGAAACCTGTGACCTGCAAGGGATGGAGTTGTTAAAGCCTTTCAAAATAAAATAGAAAATAATTATTCAAAATAGGCCACTATATTGATCTATTGATTCTTTAATTTTCAGTGGTTGGACAACCATAATATCGTTCACACATCAAAGACTATTGTCTACTAAGTCAGGTGCAGATCAAGCCTTCCTCCGAGTCAAGCGTTCGATCACCCTTAAAGGTTAGATTTGTGTGCAAATTCATATTGTGTGACTTGTGGATGGGTTCTGCGGAGAGTAGTTTTATAATGAGCCTTTATAATGAGAACTGTTGTTGACCAGAAAATCAGATAAAGGACATCTGATTCAAGATTCAAGATTCTAAACAACATGTCCGCCCCCTGATAGACCTGTCCGGAGTAAAAGTGGTGTCCATATATTCTTTCATTAAATTTTTTTTTAAATGCCTACACTTGATGCCGTCTTTCAATTAAAAATAACTTAATTTTTGCTGACAGCCGTCCTTTAAAAGCATGTTTGCGTTGACCCTTTACTTATGCTTTCTGTGGTTGGCTCAAGTAGCTATAGTTGTATTTTTAGTATTAATTTGAACTGGCCAGGACTAAGGTCCATTCTGTTGGCTTATAATGGGATGGAACTCCAACTGTATTCCATCTTAAACCCCCATGGGGATTTGTCTCTAAAAAGAATAAGGTCTTTTATCGATACGACTTCCATATACCATTGTAAAGATAAACGTTTGAAGTGGTTTAAAGGGTTTAGAAGTTAATGTGTAAAAAGGTGTTGGCTTAAAGATTTTTAAACACCTTTCGCAAGAATATAATTTCTTTTACAAATCACATGTATCTTCCAAGGCATTTGGAATTTTACTGAAAAGCAACTAAGATGGCCACAAACAGTCATCTCTTCCTTTGTCCATAATCCTCGTAAAGCTCTTTGTATGACTTCCCGTTCACACTGTCTTGAGACGCGCCACACCAGTGGGAAACGCATCTTAAAGCTCAGGGGGTCATTGAATGACCTAATCCTAAATAAAGCCAATGAGAAGTAATAAAAAAAAAAACAAGCGTTGGTTCTTGATGGCGCAGAAACAGATTGGATAATTGTTGAGAGAATCACAAACCTGTACTCTTTATAATAAATTATCCCATGCTATAATAAGGCAGATTGGGAATTGTATGGAAACAATGAATCAGCAGCTGAAGTATAAACGATCCTGCTCTGATTTATCACATATTTTGAAGGCCTGAAACTGGGGAAGCTTGTGAAGTGCAAGAAAGAAGTCTAGTTGTCTTAGAACATCCGCGTTATCAACACAGCAATCCATTACATTCATAAGAAAATGCAGACACCCTCATTTATTTTAACCTTTCACCATATATTTACTGAATCAGAATGACTGACATTGGCCTTGCAGAGGTTTGGAGACTACCAGTATAGGCCCCAGTATGGTTGATGTCACCCAGTGTTGTCAGCCTTGGACGGGTTCAGTCCAAGCCCACTAGTTCCACTGATGAACACTTTTGACACTGGCAAGGCACCCCTGAGATGGCCGATCTTTTGATGACGTTACTAAGATTCCATGTTCAGGCGGTGCATGTGCCAGGAAGCAACTGGTGGTGATAGATACACATGCGAAAGAGTTTTCGATAGAATCATATGTTAAGGTGAATTTGTATTCGGTATTGGCGCACAAGTCCATCTCCTCTGCAAATTGGAACACATTAAGAGAGAGCGTACCTCACAGAAGTAAGAAACTCATTGTGGCGATCTGGAGGACTCTAATTGTAGAGAGAGAGCGGCCATGACAGTTTGATGGCCTGGAATCAGCACTGACATTGCACAATACATATCAAGATGTGCTTTTTGCTGTGAACATCTTCCTACACAAAGGAGAGTGCCTCTAATACCCTGCAGGCCCCTGGTAGAAAATAGCTGCAGATAAGTGAGAACTTAATGGAAAATAAATATCTAGTTGTGGTAGACTAGTATTCCCGCCATCTTGGATTGCACCATTCAGTGTGACGACCATCATGGCTGTCATCAGCCACTTTAAAGGCATGTTTGCGAGGGAGGGGTATATCATTGGAGTTAGTGAGCGACAAGGCGGTGCAGTTTGCCTCCATGGAGTTCAAACATTTCACTAGAGAGTTCACTCTACTTCCAGTCGCTCTTCAATGTTGAAGCAACCAGATCATGAGAAGTGGAGTGCACAAACTCGTTACTTAACACACCAATAAAGCATAGAAGCCACGCTTTGCTATAGTAAAATTCCAACACAAAAACAATTGAGGGGGGGGGGGGGGGGATAAGTTTAGTGTCTCTCTAAGGAGCAGAAAACAGAAGATCGTTACTGTGTAAGTTTCTTACATCCTGACAAAAGAATGCTCAGCATCATCTTTTCATTCTTTAAAACATGCTTTACTTTGCTGTGACACAGACAGGGCCGGACTGGGAATAAAAACCAGCACTAGAAATAATAGTGTTCCAGCCCCGTATCTTGTGTCATTATACCAGCCCCATAGCATTGCATCATTATACCAGCACCCAGGACTTATCCCAGCATGTTGATTGCACTCACAGGACTTGCCCTAGCACTCAGGACTTATCTCAGCATTTAGATTGCACTCACATGACTTTCCCCAGCACCCAGAATTTACCCCAGCACTTAGATTGCACTCACAGGACTTGTCCCAGCACCCTGTTTTTTTGATACATCCATTTATTACACTCTGCCACTCACATTACTCTGCCGCACGCGCATGCAAAATCTGCCACAAACTTACACTGTGCCGCACGCTGGCTTATACTCTGCCGCTCACACACTCACTCACACACTTACACTCACTCACACACTTATACTCTGCCACTCACTCACTTACACACTTACAATCTGCCACTCCCACACTTACTATCTGCCACTCACCCTCTCACTCACATAATTACAATCTGTCACACACTTAAACTCACTCTGCCACTCACTCACACACTCTGACATATGAATAACAACCCACAAAATATATCATTCATATATTTATATATATATATTTTGCAATCCCAAACTTGTGAAATACATTTAATTAACATAATTATTATAAAGATATATTAGGCTCTACTCAATGACCTGAGTTATCACTTATCTGTGCCTTTTAACCCCTTCGCAACAACGGACCTACTAGGTACGTCACGAAAACTGACATCGGTCTACCTGGTATCAAGGCATCAAGCTACACAAAAAATAGGGTTGGGTCAAAAAAATGCTACTTTCAGTTATTGCACTGTAACTTGCAAAAACACAACAGAAAAACATGTAAACATGGCATATTTATGAACTCGAGACAGCTATTAGAAACTATTTAGACAGGGTCTTTTTTGCCATTTGTAATTGTGTTTTTTTTTTATAGTAAATTATATGATATAATGAAAATAATGCTAAAAGCAAGCCCTTTTTATGGCAATAAAAACAGTATATAATACATGTGGTTACATTAAATAAAAGAATAAAATTACAGCTAAACACAAACGCCGCAGAAATGTTAAATCAGCCATTGTCACAAAGGGTACAACAGTTTCAAAACCGTCCTGTCACTAAGGGGTTAAATCAATGTGTTCACATTGCCGTCTCCGGTATTCCGTGAATAGAGACAAATTAGCTCCGATCAATGAACCGAGATCATTCATTCTGATACAATGTGTCAAGGAGAGATCATGCAAATTCTTTGTAAGCAGATCGTAACAGAAGCAAATGGAAGTGATCCGTCACTCAGCAGCTGGGTTGACGGCTCAACCCACTAAAATAGGGGCGGAGTTCTGAGTCGGTGTCAGGAAAGATGGGGAGGGGTCGCTGCTAAGTAACATAGCTGTATAGTGATCAGTGACAGATACTCCATGCAGCATAGATAAAAAGATTTCAAATTAACTTCACCAAACCGAGCTACAGCCCAGAAAGGAAGTGAGAGCTTATTATACAAGACAGCAGTTGTCGGTCTCGTTCTTTTTGTGGTCCTCTTTTGGACAGAAACTGCGGACCACTTCTGAACTCGGTACCGTTTGCATTGATCACCAATTAAAAAAAAAAGGTAAATATGATTATGATCGCAACAAGCAGACCACCTCAAAATCCAGTTTAGAATGTGTTCTCTTTGCTCACACTCTATACTTTGTGCACACTTTCCCCCATTCTCTTGTTACTCAGAGGACTTTGTTTCTCGGCGATGGGCCACAGACCACGGATTAGGTACCACTGCTCGTGGGCAGCAGGAGAGAGGCCGGCAATGGGGGCAGAGCAGGGGTAGGCACATTTACTGCGGTCTGTGGTGGACAATTATATAATGTTCTTGCCAGATACACTTTGCGTATCCCTGGGGTCAGAGGGACAATTGCCCTCTCTAGGCTGACCCAATGGTCTGAGGCTGCACCCCCTTTGATTACGAAATGCCCCAACTGTCTTGTCTATAAATCTCTATACCTTATCTGTGTCTAAACGTTTCCAAACCTCCCTTGATGGTGGTTTCTTGTTTTTGTTTTGTTTTTAGTGTTTGAGTTTTATTCTATTGGTAGCTCAAGGCTTCTGTCTGTCTTGTTATCAGCAGTAGACTCCACAGACACACTTAAAACCTATTTTTCCCTTGTTTTCGGCATTTTCTTGCAATTCTGCTAAGCCAATGTATAGATCATTTTTCATATCTTTTTATTCTCCACGTTCGCAGTGAAAGCTATGTTGAGGTTGATCCAGTGCCTTTTAAAGATGGAAGGTTTATTGGAATAGATCATCAAGGTCACAAACCCTAAATGCCCATTGGGTAAGGGAGCAGTTCAGATCAGTGAAAGAGCCAAAAAAGATTATTTTGGAAGCAAAAGTTGTTGGCTTATATAATTAAAGGGACTTTGTCAACCTAAAAATTGTTTATACGGTGCAGAGAATCACCTGTGACTTTATATGCAAATGAACCAATTTTAATGGGAAATTTATGTAATTTGCATATCAAGCCGCAAAGTGATGTCATCAACAGAAGACAATTTAAAGCAACATTTTTACATTTTGCATGGATTTTTGCTAGCACAATGTATAGATAGGTTGACAGAGCCCCTTTAAGGTGAAGATTTCTGCACAGAAGGCTACATCTTTATATGTAAAGCAAACAGTAGACTGTGCGGAAATAATGCAGCATTGTGCATTGCAGATCAGCATCTTATTCAAAATCAGGAGGATGGAGATTAGTTCCTCTGCAAGAAGATAGCCTGACTATTAGCATTTCATGGCTACAAAAAAAATACAGAACATTTACAGTGTGTTGCAACATTCCATATTACCATGTCCGTCGTAACCCTATTTTTTGTTACATAATTTATGTTATTCTAGAATTATTCTAATGGTTGAAAGTTAGCGACAGTTTGAAAAAATAGTCCCTTTTCATAAGGTTACTGTTTTGACACTTACTATAAGGTTACTGCTCTGGTTACAACTCTGGTTACCGCTCTGGGAAGTGTTAGCATTGTATTATCCGTTATGTATGTTTCTGTGTTTTGTTTACACAGTTACAGATGCTTGCTTGTGAAACCAGCTGGTAATGCTGAGACAGGGGTGAAATACACTAGAGAGTTACATACTTATTAATATATTAGTAAAATACATATTGCGATGTGCGTAGGTTTCTTCACCATCTGTTCCCAAAAGAACCATATAAATATATTTTGTGTAATTGTGCTGAATTTAGCATTATCTAGCTGTTTTTTTGGAGGGAGATATATACGTTTTAAATATTATGTGTGTGTGTATATATATATGAAAAGGGAAATCCGTTACGGCCTAGGTGTCCAATTGCGGCCCTCCAGCTGTTTCTGTGCTATGGCTACCATATCTTAACTTAATTCTCTTCCGTTCTTGAATGCCAGTAGGGGATTATGGGGTTTGTAGTTCTGCAGCATCTGGAGGCCTGCAGTCGAACACATAGCGATTAAGGTATTTCATATGGCAGGGGTAGGCCCCTTTAGCTGCTGATGAACTACATCTCCCATAATGCTCTTTCAGCTAAGATATTGGCAGAGGAGTATGGGAAATGTAGTCAGAAACATCTGAAGTGCCGCAGGTAGCCTCATTTTTGCATTTAAAGGGACTCTGTCACCTAGATATTAGTTAAAGGGACTCTGTCACCTGGGCATTACTTAAAGGGACTGTGTCACCTGGGCATTAGTTAAAGGGACTCTGTCACCTGGGCATTAGTTGAAGGGGCTGTGTCACCTGGGCATTAGTTAAAGGGACTCTAACTAATGCCCAGGTGACAGAGTCCCTTTAACTAATGCCCAGGTGACACAGCCCCTTCAACTAATGCCCAGGTGACAAAGGGTCTGTGTCACCTGGGCATTAGTTAAAGGGACTGTGTCACCTGGGCATTAGTTAAAGGGACTCTGTCAGCTGGGCATTAGTTAAAGGGGCTGTGTCACCTGGGCATTAGTTAAAGGGACTGTGTCACCTGGGCATTAGTTAAAGGGACTTTGTCACCTGGGCATTAGTTAATATGTGAAAGTAGAAAACAAATAATGAAAACAAAAATCTTTACATTGAGATATTAGAATTGTTAGGAAATTTGTGTTTTAAATGCATCTGTAGGATTGCCACCTTCTACAAGAAAATACCGGCCATGCTACTGCCTCCATAGACACTGGCCTCAAACCATATTTTTTACAGGCCTGCCGGTAAATTACCGGCCTGGTGGCAACCCTATGCGTCTGTGGAGTCTCATGTTTATGACATCATCTGTGGCTTGACATGCAAATTAACTGCTTTTCTGTGGGAAATGTGTGATTTGCATGTCAAGCCACAGGTGATGTCATAAGCAGTAGACTCCACAGACGCATATAAAGCACATTTACTTACCATTTTGCTAATACAATGTATAAATAATTTCTCATCTTTATTCGCTCTTTCGATCACAGTATACACAGTGTTTAGGTGACAGGGTCCCGTTAGGTCTTTACTGAGACTATAACATAGAGCAGTTCAGTTTGTCTCAGGCTGGAATTAACCAGCTCACTGCTGAACAATTAATCACACATAGTCTAGTGAGAAACAGAGCGAAGGCTGATCTAGTCCCTCCCCCTAACCTCCCAATTCTGCAATTTAACCAGCTCATTGCTGTAAAATGTTTCTAAGATTTTTATTTTTTATACATATGGTAAAATCAAGCAGATTTGGGGTTAAACCTGTCATGCACCCTGAGGTTGCCACCTGTTTTAGGTAGATTACCAGCTTTGTTGTTGCTTCCATAAACTTATAATTGGCTACAAGCCAAATTTTTATCATCCTGCTGGCAACCCTACATACACCAAGAGCAGCCGACCAGAGCAGTCTATACGTGGATTTAAACCACGGATCACAGATCTTCCACAAGGCAAACAAGGCACTCGCCCACTTTGCCAGAGGGCAGCACTTTTCAGAGGGTGTTAAAGCTAACTGGTGCTTCGCTCCCTCCCCCAGCTTTAGCTCCTTCCAATTAATTGGGGTGATGGGGGCATGTAATGGACGGGGTGGGGGTATGAAATGAGGGTGATGGTGGCATGTAATAGGGGTGATGGGGCATTTAATGTGTGTGCAATGTGGGGGATGGGGCATGTAATGGGGTGATGGGCCATGTCATAGGTGTGCAACGTAGCTGGGGGAGGTGCCCAAATTTTGTCTGCCTAGAGGCTCTGTAAGTTCGTAACAAGAAGGTAGCCTCTGCATGTGCTACGAGCACTGGATGACAATAGTTTTATGTTGCCAGGAGCATCAGAGAGCATCCTCCACATTCCATCCAATCATTTTCCAGTGACCCACCATGCATGATCAAATCGCTCTCCTGGCCTTTGTTACTGTGGCAGCTGTTCTGGAGCAAGGTAGGATAACTTATGTTTTTATATATTGGGAAGTTGGTGTAAAGGGACTGTATCACCTAAACATTGCTTATACCGTGAATCTAGAGAATAAACAAAACACTCAAATGATCTATACACTGGATTAGCAACAGTGCAAGCAAAGCCCTAAATTAGGAGAAAAATCAGTTTGCCTGGGATCAGTTAGAGGCAATAAAATCTTAACCAGCCCTGATGGGTACCTGTGCCATCATGTGCATGCCAAGTGTGTACTCGGTCACAAAGGATTCTGGGTGCAAGTCTCCCATCTCTGATATTACATCATTGTCATGTTAGCATTTTCTTTAATCACTATTCACGCTCCTCATATTTGTATCTATACTCACGATACCACAGCTTTAACCCCTTAGTGACCGAGTGCTATGCTGCATTTGATGTGCCTTGAAGGCCAGAATTCCATTATTTTTGTCATACGTTTGCTGAACTGTGAATTTCTTTCTTTGTGTTCAGTCCACCCACACACACAAATGATATATAATTTTTTTAAAGGACAGATGGGGATTTCATTTGATACTATTATTTTCATCATATTATCATTTACTGTTAAAAATATAAAATATGATGAAAATATGCCATAAAATAATTTCTAACTTTGACCTGATTTTTTTTTAAACAATTTCAAATGGTAAAAAAGACCCTGTCTATATATTTCTAATATTTGTCCTGAGTTTAGAAAGACCAATGTTTTCCTATGTTTTATTTCAAGTAATAGGGCAATAATCAATATTAGTGTTTTTTTCTTTCCTAACCATTTTCTTCCACAGTGACCTTTTGACTTGCAGAGACCCAATCAGGTTCTTAATAGACCCAGTAGGTCCCTGCCAAATTAATGCGAGACCTCACGATGGGTTCGTGCAAGGCGCAATTTATTAAAATATAGCCTGTGCTCACTTTGATCATCGGCTACATTTTCCCTTTCAGACGGAGGCCACTCAAAGTGTCCTCCTCTGACAGGTGAGATCCCGCTGCAAGTCCCTCCGAGCACAGCTCATCGCTAGGAGCCGTGATGAGCTGTTTAACGCCAGACATTCTATGCCGTCCTAGTGGCTTTTGGGACCAAAAAATGAGGACAGCATAGAATGTCCTAACATCAGGAAGGGGTTCAAAGAGCGCAGTGTAATAATAATAGTCCATTGTTCTGTTGCAGAGAAAAGCAAGCGCGTGGGTCCATTTATTGAGGAAGAAATAGGTTGGTTCATTTGCAAAGCAAATTATATGGAGGGAACTGATAACGAAAACCTAAAACAGGAATGAACAACGATATGGAACTTGACAGCAAAAAGCGTGATACATAAGATTGTGGTTACAGAGGGAGCAATGACAACATTTTCAAACTTTTTATAAATTTCCCGTGTTCTGATGATTTTAATTGCTTTCTAAATGTTTCATTTTTAAAAATATCACTGGTTTTGTTGGGGAGAAATCAAACCGTCGGAGACTTGCTTGTTCAAAGCAATGCGGCCTGTCACCCAAAGACAACAGATGTTTTATTGGTCTGTCGGAGTGGCGGTCTGACACACCGATAAGAAAGCACAAAACAAAAGCCACACGCGAACGCAGGAAGAAGTAGGGGGCTGTTTATTGAAGTAAATTCTGAGTCAAAGTTCTAAAAGTGGAGGGAATCACCGTGGGAACCAATGGACTGTCCCTGCTGTTTAGACTAACCCTCACAGTGTTGTATCTGATTTCTATATATTCCAATCTTCTACACAACTGGTGTTTTATACTATACTGTATAGCTGGAAAGTGAATGCTAGTAACAGATGTTGCCTTCAGCACTAGGGACAGCGCCCAAAATATTATCCAGCCGAAAAAACCGTCATAATAGAACAATTTATTTTATTAAAGTAAATGTTACTTATGTCAGATCCAATGTTATAATTATATATACAGTGTCCCCTAGCGGGTTTTAGAAAGCATTAGTGGCAGATTATGATGTTATTTTGAAAAGGTAGATTTTTAAAGTGAACTAAAACCTCTGCTGTGTTTAACCGATCGCAGAATATTTATTTTCTGATTTATTTTTTAAACCTCCTTAAACCAATCTGTCTTTGTGGGGAAGGGAACATTTGTTCACTAAGTGTACTGACGCATTTTGCATTTCTAAGTGTGCATTGGTGTTTAAATGAAAAAAAAAAAAAAAAATGAAAAGAATATATATATCCAGCGCTCTAATCCTGGTTTTAGCAGCACTGAGGCAGTGTGTCCCAAAACCACACACAATAACATAAGCATAAAGTGACAAAATTGCTAAAGTGCGCTTAAACAAACTGTAAGGTGAAAAAAATATAGCAAGGTGAAAAAACAATGTGAATATATATATATACACCTTATTAGGTGAAAAATAATTGCAGTGAAGGATCCTGTGCAAAAGGAAATGCAGTGGAATAATATATTGTGTGATCGAGGGGGATTTTATCTCCCCTCTTTTATCTCACTCACAGACTTCCAGAAAATAAGTTGCACTTTAAAAGCCTGTATTCATCAGTAGGGGGCGTGGTGTCGACCTCCTCTGTAGGTTGCAGCTCAGGAAAGGTACAACGGAAGGCAGTGGATTAGTATATGATTATACAGATATTTAATAAAGAAATAAGTAGCAGCTTACACTTAGTTATCTTTATCCTGTATGATGGGCGCCTCAAACAATATCGGATTCGATGTCCTCTGAAGGTGTAGCTGGATGTAAAATATACATAAACAGTGTACAAAAAATGTACAAAGAGCTTTTTAAAAAAATAATAAAATAGGTCCAATAGACAGAAAAGTACAAATAAGGCAGGTGAGTCCAGTCCGCTACGCGTTTCGCCTGTGGGCTTCAACTTGGCATCTGGACTCCCTGCATTGAATCACCCTTAAATAGCTGATAGACATGATCCTCGTCGTTTTCTTCCGCATTCGTCATTTCATCGCGAGATTTTGACTTAGTCGGTTTCTTCTTTGGTGATGTCGGTTTATGGGAGGTTATTCGGCTCTCATAATTTCGTTCTTAATGTCGATCCACGAAAGTGTCTTCGGTTTACTGTAACATGTTCGTATTATAGTTCGTATTTGTAGACAAGTCGATGGTTGTTCGGCTCTCATATTCTAACTTCGTTTTCAATGTCGATTCTCGGGAAAGTCTTCGGTTTACTGTATATGCGTTCGTATTACGTGCAAATACGAAATGTAAATACGAACGCATATACAGTAAACCGAAGACTGAATGGCTTGTCATTGAGGCACTGCAGCAACACAAGCTTATTATTGATCACTTCCACAGCTCAATTTACTATAGGACATCACAGGATTTAAAAAGATCTTATCAAAATAGTATTGTAGGATGATGAAAAGAACATTTCTGAAGATAGAGCCATTTTAATGTTCAATGTGTAATGACTTTAGTATATGCAAAAAGTCAATCATGTCTGCTATTCAGCAGCATCAGAGGGGGGTAGATGCACAGCCCAAGATTTACTGATTCAGGTGCCAAGTACCTGTACCTGGTTGGCTGGATCTCAATGTTTGAGGTCATGCAATGTCAAAAAGAAAATGTACACCATGAACGATGCTGATGCAAATGCTGGTGCAAATAGTGTAAGACGGTGGGTGTAGTTGATCAAAATCTTGTGTGGCGTGGATTTAGTTGGTTTCGTTAAGCTCTACTCTCCCTTCCTGTAGCATACTTTTCCATGCAAGTGATCTGGGCACGTCGGAAGTTCAAGATTGCTCCACCTAACACCTCAGGTCATCCAAGCTTTGAACGAGTCTTTCGGGCGCAGTAAGTGATTGTGATCTGTCATGTACATATGTCACTTTCTTAGAAAGAGGCAAGAGCAAAAGAAGGGAAGCAGAGAGGTGGCAAGAAGGTTAAGTTTTTACTATGGCTTTAGGAGGGATGAGAAAGCAGTAACAAGGGTTCATTGGTTAAAGGGAGTCAACCTACCCATTGCTCATACTGTGAACAGAGAAATACAATTTTTGAAACATGATCTAGATTTTGAGCTTGCGAGCAGGGCTCTCTAACACGTGTCAGTCTAACTTAGCATGTAGTCCCCTTCTATGCTCTGTACCTAGGGCTACGTAAATTGTTGACAATATATAAATAAATGGTAATGTACTCTATATCTTGTGTTGGCAAAGTTACATGCAACTTCATACAATGAGAGCAATTATATGTTTTAAATGTGTCTGTGGTGTCGCCTGCTTATGACATCACCTGTAAATATCAGTTTGCACACCAAGCCACAGGTGATGTCATAAACAGGAGACACAGGAGTATATATTTAAAACACATTTTTCTCTTGTAGTAAGTAAGTAAGGTAGGACAACTGGAAATAAAGGAAAATGGCAATACATATAAATAGAACAATGCATAAATATGTAATAGGGTGCAAGCAAAAAGGTAGTCCCAAACTACCCAAATCAAGTCAATTCATACAAAAAAAGCTAGTATAAAATATACAATACATACACATATAGTGGATAAACACTATCAATACTATGGCATAACCCAAGCTGTAATGGAAGTGCTCCTCCTGTAGAAGGCATTTTGCCAAATCGTTGCGGGATATTTCTAGGTGTACACACCTGCCTGGTCTCAGCTATTCTGTATGTCTTTGTAGCTATTTGTCAGCTTGCTCCCGTTATCTGCGGATCTTTTATCCTTTATTTTCCCCCCTCATATTGTGTTTGTTGTACACATTCCATTATGGCTTGGATTATCCCATAGTATTGATGGTGTTATATCCATTATTGTTGGCTTTACCCAGTAAAAATACTGGCTCAAGATCCATGTTATGACTATGGGTGGGATAGTATGGGCGGTATTTTTTTTTTTTGGAAAGGTGTCTGTGTATTAGCTGTGTTTAAATATTGACAGGGATAGGTTTTAGTGACCAGACCCTGCTACGTAACATGATAGTTTCTTAAAACCCATCAACACTGCAGCACCAGTAACATGACTATAAATAAAGTATTATTATTTGAATTAATCATTACACTTCTTTTATTCCTTATGGTCTCCAGGTTAAACTGCTCAGAATATTTCCCTCTTTTTGTCTCCGTATTGTGGATTGCAGGATATTTCTTTCATGAAGGTGAGAGCATCGTAAATGATTTCATTAATTCGGTGTGGACACATCGGACCCTCTGGATAGGGGTCCTAGGGGGCAAATCTCCTCCTGCTTGGTTTGTCCAGTGATCTCTTCCTCCCCCCAAAAAACATGATAGAAATAAAATTTTACAAAAATTAAATCTGTGGGCAGTGGGGAGGGTTGAGTAACATAGATATATGCAGAGGCCCCCAACTGTCCCATTGTCCTGATTTTAATTCTATGGTGTGCGGACTTCACAAGAGCAGTAGCCCTGACACTCCCCCGCTGTCCCTGAGTGAGGGGCAATGCTGAGAGGAATGTGTATAATCGCTTATACCTAATGGAACTATGACAAACAAATCCCTTCATATTAATTGTGTCACTCGTCACTCGCCAGCTCAGTGCCATAGATTGATTCAGAAACCATAACCGTCCTATCATTACTACCGGATCATCAGCATCATTATTACCGGTGCTACATGTGCCCAGTTCTCATTGTTTTACCCTACTGTTTGCAGGAGTGGCCACAGCCGTAGGCCTGTTTTATCTGTACGCTCGTTATCAGTATTTTCACGGATATGCAGAGTCTGCTCAGGGCAGGTAAGAAGCATGAATATTCTATAATGTATATAAAATAATATACCATTTTCTGTTTGGTAATAAACCACTTTAAAAGTACATAAACATAATAAAGTAATAGAGGAAAAAGTTGCTCTGGTGATCAACCTGTTTAAAATGAACTCTTGATTTATTATAGCAGTTTATTGACATATGGGGGCAATTTGCTCTAACAAGCAATGCAATAATATGCCCGAAATATTGCTAGCAGAGGTATAAGTAGCAGTGAGACACATAGAAATATTATAATAATGTCCTTTTATTTGATTAAAAAGCGGTGAAAAATGCTGACAGTCTGGTAAAAAAAACAAAAAAAAACAGAGATAAAATACGTAAATGAACCGGATCTGTGTATTACCTGATGTAGATTTTCCATGTACACTGCCATGAGTGTAGTGGTTTATTATGGGTACACTCAGTAGGGTTATGCCCTATTCCTGATGGAACAGCAAGATTTAAAAACAATATAGTTTGATGCCTAGAGCGTAACATGTTTGCTTCTTGTGCACAGAGCATTACACTATTTGCACTATATAGCCCCGAGGACTGGTTGATACTAAAATGTTTTGCTGATACAAAATTGTAAAGTCCAATTCTGTGGTTTAGATGTAGTTTAGGAGGGGGGGGGGGGGGGGGGTTTAACCCCTTCCTGATGCTAGGATGTTCTTCGCCGTCCTAATTTTACAGGTCCCAAAAGACACTAGGACGGCATAGAACGTCCAGTGTTAAACAGCTCATTGCGGCTCCCCGTGATGAGCTGTGCTCGGATCCCACTGTAGGGACTTGCAGCGGAATCCTACCGGTCAGATGAGGTCACTTTCAGTGGTCTCAATCTGACAGGGAAAATGTAGCCGATGCTCAAAGTGAGCACCGGCTACATTCCTCTAAATCGTGCCACGCCCGAACTTCTGTGTTTTGGCACACCTCTGTGTGACGATGTCAGGAGGGCTCGCAATCTTTTGGCAGGGACCCACATGGTCTATTAAGACCCTGATCTGGTCTCTGCCATTGTGTTCCTGGCTACTGATCCCCTTGTGATCAGTGGCCAGGAACAAAGCGTGGCATTTTGTTGCTTGTGTCATTGGGGACGCAAGCACCATGCGTCACAAAGAGGTTAAGTCCAGCTCATCCAAGAACAGAGACACCTGTAAAATATCCTGTGATGGTACCCACTTTTGGGGAGCTGTTCACAAGTTATTTAGTCTACTGATGCCATTACAGCGGAGACCATTCCATGTGCATATCGTACACACTAATCCGGCCCATGAAGGCTGTCTAGACCAAAAACGCCAGGCAAGTCTTATGTACTCATGCCTAGTAGGATATCCCCCCGGATTCCACTAAGGATGCTGAGATGTATGTCTGGGGTACTCTGGGGTTGCTAAGGCCATTATGAGGAAGATAATTGCCTGGTATTTTGGAGAGTGCACCAACTGTATGGGCAGGGCCATTCTGATATATTAATAGGTTTCCTCTGTATTACCATATTCTCAACCACTCTCCACCATTCACCATGCCCGGGAATAAGCAAAGTGTGCGAACCAGGAGACCAGTGTCCATGGCAGGGTATGTTAAGATCTGTAGAACATCATTAAATTGCCCACCACAGACCCCAGTAAATAGCCATCATGAATAATGTTGATGCCTTCCCCTGACCACGCCACAGTCTATGTTAGTGATTGTCAATCCGTGGTAGGGTTGGTCTCACAAACCAAGACAAGTCAACCACCGCCAGTCAATCACTTGGGCTGTAAGTGAATAGTCCCCCCATAGCACACAGGAGCGATACAGTCAGAAGGAGCGGCTATTCAATTTATTATTTGCTTGTCCCCTCTAGACTGAAGCCCATGTACATCAGTGCAGCACTCATTTGGATCCTCCTTGGATTATCGCTGGTTGGCTTAATGGAGCATTTAGTTTTCGCTTATTCCGGCTTTCATTTTACCGACAGTCTGGGATGGAAGACTTTTTGAAAATGTTTTGGATTTGTAAATCTTTTAATTAATTATCAATACCTTTTACTCTTCAAGTTGACAGGTACATGAGACTCCACATCTGTCTGTTTAATATGTTATTGTACTATATACACATATTGTTAAAATATACTGTATTATTAGGCAGGGGGGGGCTAACTATAAGACAACCCTAGAGGAAAAAATGTTTTGCTTGGAAACATTGCTACACATGTAAACTTATTATTTTTAATAAAAATGTTTTTGAAAAATGCATTTCTTGTTTTTATTTCCTCCCTTTACCGCCACATAACTTACCATAGCACCCACATGGCCCTGCCACGGCACCAATATTAAGTGTCCAAGGAGTCTGAACGCTGGTAGGTCACGTAAGCCCTGACACTCTGACTGTTGGAGAATGTTGGTGAGGAAACTGGCCTGGGCAACGGAGAGGATGTCTGTGTACCGCCCAGGTATCCTGGTGAGTTAGGGTTTTCAGTTTTGATTATTTTATGGATGGCTCCTTTTCTGGGGGCCAATGATGGGGATTCTGGGGCATTGATCATAGTCGCAGGACATTATTTTCAGTATCCCCCCCCCCCCCCCCTCATAGGTGCACCCTTTGTGTGCCACAAGGTGGGGGGGGGGGGGGGTCTGGGGGAACCATTTAGTCAGCCACTGAATTTTACTGAGGGAGGAATGCTATGGAACAGGTACACCGCCATCTCAATGGGAATATATTAGCAACATCAAAAACATCTATGTATTGTTATCTTTTGCCAGCTCATAACTTTCACAAGATGTATTATTTGGGGTATGGTACTTTGCAGTGTTCTCATGTCACCATATTATTGTCAACATCCATAGCCATCGTTATATATCTTCTATATAAGCATTAATATACATTTATAGTTAGGGCACCTCTTTCCTTTCCAACTATCTTCCTCTTCTTCGGATTTCTACTCCCCCTTAGCACAGTTTACTAGCATGAATATCCATTTACCTATGATGAAGACTCAGGTGAAACGCGTTGGGTTTCTTCAACTGTTGAGCAGTTACTCACAATTTAACATTCAAGTCTAATCTTCAAAGCAATATTTTATGACATTTTATTTCTTGCATGTGTAGTTAATCTGTTCGATGTTACTGTAAGTGTTCTACACCAAATTATTTCTATTTTCTTCTCTTCTTTGAGTAACGAGAACTACTCTGGGGTGTTTATAACAACTAGTTTTTGCTTTTATTTGTAGCGGTCTCTGCACCACTGGGATAAAGTTTATCCTGCTTGTCACTTAAAATGTACCTGTCATGTAAAAATGCTATCAGTTTGTAGATTCAGTTGCATTGCCTATGGCCATTGTTGTATTTCAGAACTAGCACTACTTGCACATACCCCACCAGGGAGCAATATGGTGCAGTAGATAGGTATGTGGGGCAATCTGGTTTATTGTAAAGGTTATGTAAGGAAGGGGTGCAACAAACCAGACTACAACATCTATAATGCCTTACCTTTCTCAGAGACTAGCTAAACAATACAAGAGTTGCAGTCTATCAAACGCCAGGCGGCCCTCCAGCTGTTTGTGGACTACAGCTACCATAATTCCCTACCAGTAGTCTAGGAAGATAGTATGGTACTATTGGATGCATAGTTCAGCAGCAGCTGGAGGCCACTGTTGGATGCTTAGGTCATTAACCTTACCTTTCAGACTGGGTGCAACCTCGAATACTTGACACTGTATGCGCACTTGACACTCTTGGTAAGTAAACGGTTAGATGAAATAATACAAGACACAGCAATAATTCCCACCTTGGTTTTGTTTGTTTTTTGGAACATTTTACGTTTACTTCTATTGTTTTTGGGGGGGAAGAAAAAACATTTTACAAAAAAAGCTACAGTGTCAAATCTTAATCCAGATAATTACAGTGCACAATTTTATTTTCATTTTTCTTTTCTTATAGATTGTATCAAGAGAAATCAATAAAAAATACAAACAACACATTATGATTTGTAACATATCCCAGTGTATAACTGAAGAAGTGAAAAGGGGGGCTATGGCATGAGTGTTTCTTAAATAGCAATTTTCCAAATTTTCCCCAACATTTTCTTCACCAAAAAAAAAAATAAAGTTTGCGGCAGTTCAGAGAGATTACGGCTAGCTCAATGTTTAGCAGAGATTGGCAGGCCACACAGCTGGTGGACTACAAGTCCCAGAATCCTCTGCCAGCTTCTGGCCTACACCACGTAGAGAATTATTGAACTTGTAGTTTAACACCCTGGGGGGACTGCAAGATGCCAGGCCTAGTTGTGTAACATATTCGAGTGACTTGACTCATTATGAAACCCCTTTTTTTTTTATCATCCAGAAAGTCCCGTTATTTGAGTACTTCTGTTTTAATGCAAACTATTAATGCCACACATTTTAAATGAACCTAATGCTACCCGTTCCTCTGTTTCAAAGATGGCGGCTGTCGATGGGTATTCCACCCGTCAACCCTCACACAATGACATCCTCGACCGTTACAGGGCAGTAGTATAATGATTTAACCCCTGCACAGATGAGGATCTATTATGTTTTGTACAAAAAAAAAATAATAATCTGGCCATTAGAAGTCAATGCTGCATTATTACAGCGCGTACGAATCAGTATAGAAGTGCGATGATCATATAAATCTCTGTAAAAAGAAAAATGGAGGGGAACAAGTCAGACTACCTTGCTCACAGGAAATAGAAAAGAAGGCGTGTTATGTTAACTGCTCCAGAACTTAAAAAAAAAAGGCTAAAATGTTTTGCAAGGCCGATGGTGCTGTCGTTAAAATTACAGAATATGAAGCATGACTGTGTTGATTTGTTTTCCTCTTCAGCCCCTCACCCTATCAGCACAAGTGTATAGTCCTGTTGTGTCCATCCAATGTAGAAAGCAATGCTTTGGCGGCCAATCCCCCCCCCCCCCCCCCCCCCACACTTATATTGTGCTTTCCACGCACACATTTGGTGCCTTATGATCTGGTGGGCTAAAGGTGCGCACAGAGGAAGGTCCAATTTGGTCGCTGAGAAAGGTTGGCCCTTAACGTAACTGGCGGTGTCGCAGGAGAAGAAACCTGGACAAACGTGCCTTTCTGGGAGCCTCGTAGGGTGGGAGCAGCCCCGTGTCTTCCCCAGATGTGTCACGTGGGACGTTATGGCACTGGCAAGCACTTCTGTCCGACACCAGGCCTAGACAAACTCTCCAGCGATAGCAGGGCTTACAGGAGAGGAAGAATGATTGATAGCACAGCAAGGGAAGTCACAAAACTTACTTTGCTGGCTTGTTGGTCCCAAAGAACTCAGTCTGCTTTTTTAATAAATATCTGTGTGGAGAAGATAATAATACATTAATTAAGGTGGGGGGCCTGACTAAGCAACATATGCATATCCCAGGAGCATTTCCAATCCACGTTACTGTCATTAAGCACAGGCTGGAAGATTTTAGTAGACGATTAGCTCCAACACACACAATATACAATTAGCAAGCACGATTTCCCCAAAGACTGATCTGACAGTCTAATTATCACCGAGCTGCTCGTCTGATGTCAATCTATGTTTCGCTTCCTGTTTATTAAAGCTTAGATAACCAAAATAATAAATAAAATCAAATTATAGAGGCGAGTCTTCCCTGCAGCATCAAAAAGCTAAAATAAATAATTCATGTGTGAGCTGGTGATAAAGAATACAGTTTAACAAAAGTTACCATAAATTGCTAGTTTTAAGGCATTCGTGGGTAATGTAAAGTATATATTTTACTTTAATATTTCAGTATATTACATATTTTTAATAACATGTAAAAAGTAAGTAAAAACCTATCATATGCTGTTAAAAGGACAAGTGTAGGCATAACAGTTTAGCGTAATTTAAAGACTGCATCAAGTTTAGCTGTTTTATATAGAAATGCTTTAAGTGCACTGTGTCACCTCAACATTGCTTACACTGCAAACAGCATAAACAATGTTTATTATAGAAAAAAAACTGAATCCCTTAAAGGACAAATTTAACTGAAAGACTTCCTTAAGTGTAGGAACTTTAGTTAGAAATGCTTTAATGAAAGAATATAAATACAGCAACTTACTGAGCCCTCTTTGCTGCATAGCTATGCCAGGGGCAGACATCTTGGGTCAGATCTTTCTTCATCTGACCCAAGATACTGAACAAAATGTCTTCCCCCTGATAGAGCGCTATACAGGCACATAGGGCTCAGTAAGGTACATTATTTGTATTCTGGTCATTAAAGCATTTCTATTTAAAATTTGATGCCATCTTTCAGTTAACAATAACTTAATGTTTTGCTGACAGTTTTACTTTAAATAAGGAATACAAATACAAGTATCAAGGAGGGGACAGATCTGACCCAGAAGACAAAAGATTCCAAACACCATGTCTGCCGTTTGGAGCAAACAGAACTCAATAAGGTACTTTACTTGAATTATTTCATTAAAGCATTTCTATTTAAACCATTTACACTTAAAGGACAACTGTCAGTAAAACATTATGTTTATTGAAAGTTTGCATCAAGTGTAGGCATTTTAAAAAGAAATGCTTTAATGAAAGAATACAAATAAAGTATCCTATTGAGCACTGTACTGACCATTTCTTATTCTCTACATATACAACGTAAACAAACGTTAGGATGACAGTCCCTTTCAGCTTAAGCAAGGAGCGCGTTAACAACTCTATACAACCTCTTGCAGTGAAAATAATGTACAGGTTAGACACTACCCAATTCATCAAAGTGGGTGTGATGCTTGGAATGTCCCTTTAATCAATCAACACTTGCAAAGTTTAGTTACATGGATATAACTTTCCTGGTTGAGTTTCTCCCCTTACATTGGTCATTTGTGAGCTATGCCACTTTGAGCAGTGGCCCTTAGTTTCTACATACCTCGCTCAGGATGACCCAAACAGGAGAATCTGTCTGGATAGAAAGGCGCAAAGCCTCCAAGGGCCCGAATGAGGAATCTACTTCACCTTCTGCAATGCCCTTGTTAAATGATCCTGTTTAGAGAAGAATAACAGCTAATGAAAATACTAGAAAACAACAAAGTATGGTAAAGTGTGTAGAAAAAGGGATGTGACAAGACAGTATTTAATAAAGACCATAGAATGCACTGTAATGTTTCTAAGAGTAGAATAGTCACACTGACGCAGTCTTTAATACATTGTAGGTTCTGTGCATTCCCATTCATTGTTCCCCACCGCCTGGTCTGAATTCAGGCCTCTCTCCTGTATGACATCTCATTCATATATCCTATTCCCATTAATGTGATTAAACCCTAATATTATCAAAATTGTGGGTTTGGTTTTAAAGGGATATGTTTCTTTGTACTTATTTCTCTGTGATTAAAATCCAGGAGTTTCAACTCCAGACATTCCCAAAATCTTCATTTTGCATAAGATGTAAAGACACTCCAAAATACTCCAGTCTGGAAAGAAAATGGATAGGTATAAAATAAAGTTCTATCTTTTGAAGTTTTTTTCCTGGGGAGTTCGCAAAACTATGGGCTTTTCTTACCAACCAGAGGGCTCCTGTAGAGATATGTGGTGATGCCCTCTGCATGTGTGGGGAATGTCTGATGTAACACAGCTATCACACCTTCAATCATTGTAGTCATTAAAATGAAGTCCTGGTCTTTTTCGTTACTATCTCGGATGAAGTGTTATCTTGCAATGTGAACAGCAGCAGGGGCATAGACTAGAGAAGGAAACTTTCATGTACATTGTACAATTAGTATGCATTCAAATGCATGTATTTACTGTCTCTATCAAACTTAGTTTGCTGTCATAAGTGTCCCTCTAATCTAAAAAAAGGGCTTTACGGAGTTAATTAATGGGCTTCACAGAGATAATCCGTTACATGGATACAAATCCATGTTAAGGAGAATCTGCCTTAACAACCCTGACTATTAACAGATTACTAATTATCAGAGTAGCATTAAAGCCTCCAGATATCCTAATAATTTTAATGAATCAACTGATGAATGCCATATAATATCCATCATGTGTTTGTAATGGTTATAATAGGGATACATGTATCAAACATCTGTAATACCCAGCTAATTAACAGGTATTTCTATCAAGGCTTCATCTGTATTGGGAAGAATCCACACTGCAGTCCCCGGGCTTACCCCAACACCCATACTGCAGGACGAGGACTTACCCCAGCACTCCAGGACATGCATCATCCACATTGCACACTCAGGACTTACCCCAGCCAGCACCCACAGCTCCCTGGTGTCTAGTGGCAACAAGCATTGGTGCACTGGCCAGGTGTATAGACATATTACCATGCTCGCACTCACCACATTGTCTGAAGGCTGAGCGCTGGCAGGTCACGTGATTTCCAACAATCTGACCTCAAACACGCATTGGGAGTGCAAGAGGCAGCAAGGGAGGATGTCTGTGCGCTAGGGGCAGCATACAAACATCATGCTGCCAGCTTGCTGACAGAGGATGGTGAGAGGAGAACTTCTGAACTCCCCCCACCCCCCAGGCAGACCAAGCAAGTGCCGCCTGACCTCATATACAACATGATGACTTTAGCAGAGTCACAAGAGAAGCGTGTAATCTTAAAGATGTCTCTTCCAGGGGAGAGAGAATCAGCAGTTTTCTGGGAAATTGTAATTCTGCTGCCAGCCATTAGCATGTGATATTGTGCATGGTATGAGAGGGATCTTCCTCACCTATTTGAAAGTATCCATCTGGTGTGCGGTGATATTTGGAAGGTTTTCCTCTCCCCTCTTGCAGAGCTTCTTTATCAGACTGGAGACTCTGTGAAGTAAATAAGTAACAATATTAAAGCATCTCAGTCTGAAACGTTTGTACGGAACGGAAAAATAGACACAACGTGGACAATGAATCTTTCCAATGAGAATTAAAATGGATGACGCACAGGGGTTCCAGATAGAGGGGAGTGCAGCAAACTGTGAGGACGTGATAAAAAAAAGAGAAAGGTGCAATCCCCCCATGCAAAAGCATGTGCATTATTATATACATCTCAACAGTTTAAAGCAGGAAAATTTCTCACTGCTCATTAAATCATCATTATTACAGCCCCATTAAGATTTTTTCAGAATAGAGAAATGCCATTTTAAAAGCACATTTGATAAACACTGTTTATAGAAAGTAAACATATACAAGGATATAGGGCTTTATATTTGTCCCTTGTGTATAGCCCTTATTGAAGGACATGTCTGTCACAGGTACAGTTATCTTATGCGTTTTTGTAATCATCTGCACCCTTCAGTCCAGTTTCCCTGTCCTTATTGCCCACACACCCCATGGCATTGCAAACACCGCACCTGCATTATTTGCCACAGGACCTCACTGCAGCACCCACAATATTTGTCACAACACCCACAGACCTTGCCCTAGAGGCTACATTACACCAGAGGACTTGCCCCAGCACCCATATTGCCCCAACAGAATTTGCCATATCATCCATATTGAATCAGATTGCACCACAGGGCTTGTCCCATCACCCACATTGAACCTAACTGCTCCCACATCTCTTGCCATGGTACCACAGCACAATATTGGCTGGATGGATTTGACTTTTCACTGTACGTTAAAATGGACCCTACCTCTACTTTTTATTATACATCTTGTGCGCAGGCGCTACCATGTCTGGCACAACAAGTTCGCACTATCTCCAGTGTTTATGTTGGGAATCGATTTAAAAATAGGTGTATGAGCTAATAGCAATGCATGTCATAACCCGCCCCCCCATAATGAATTAAATAACAAACATTATCTAAAGTATTCATCAGTTGCCCCAAACTGAATTTAGCTGCTGTAGCAGAGTTGCAAGAACGGCTTTAAAATCTAGTAAAAGATTATCCAGCTACAATAGTGTAAATCCAAACTACTAATAACCCCATCCAGTCTTTGTACAACTCCATGTCCTGTGCACTCTGCCCCACTAGGGGGCAGCTTTGTCTTACGTATACAGAAAGCTAGTAAACCAGGACAGGAATTTTCAAGGTTGATAGACTGTAGCACAATATCATCTCAAATGTAGCACACAAAGGCCAATCTATCTGTGCATTACCGATAAGATGGGAATGCTCCAGGACTACATTCATCTTGGAGTATTTTTATTACTATTCTTTATGCGTACTAGCCACCGTGAACTAAGCCAGTAAGTTAAAATCACTGCCATGTAAACCAGTGTGACAGGCAATTCATTCTTTCGCCTGGTAAAGATTTATAACTGAAATTATAGCAAACCAAAATATCTTTTAGAGAAGAGGTGCAAAGAAAGCTGCCTTATATACCGATATACCGCATGCTGGGATGACACCTCTTCTAACCTAGGCCTCAAGACAAGGGATAGGCTTTAGTCCCAGGGGTACTGGCGGGGGTAATAAAATAGAGAGGGGTTTGAAGTTGAGTTAGTTATGTTTATTCCTTTTCTGTATGTTATTCCCCCCGCTTCCTGTAAAATATCCTATTTCTGGTATATGGACACATGGCTAGTAACACAAGGTCTTGTCATACTCTGTCCTGAGAAATCAAAATACCTATCCCATTTAATACAAACTAAATTGCGAAGCGCGTCATGTCGGGCAGTAAACCACATTCCCCCAGGAACATACTACGGTCCCAAATTAATCGGTGGACATGTTTCTATTGATAACTAAAGTTCTCATGATGTCGCACCAGCCAAAGGCTGGCTGAGCATCATAGGAATGGTAGTTCACAGCAGCAGTAATTATTGATAGGAGCAATGCCAATACAAGAACATATAAATAAGATATATTGTCCCTTCTCTTATTTACCCAAGGTGCTTACATACACTTTATATTGTCTACATTATTCTGAAAGTATCCACTCTAATGAGTAAACCTGTAGGTTTCAGAAGTAAACCCACTTCTGTAGGACCAGGGTTGCCACCCAACTAGTAATTTACAGGTAGGCCGGTAAAAAATGGGCCTGAGGCCAAAGTTAACTCTACGGAGACAATCGCATTGCTGGTATTTATTTATTCATTTATTTTGGGCGAAAAGGTGAAAAGCGTTGTCAGACCCTTACAGATAACGTGGCTGCCGAGACAGTTTGTTCAGATTTCCAGTTCTTTGGGAAAGTACTGCATCTCTCTTGTATGTGTGTTCTCACCAGACTTCATTTCTGTACAGCTAGTCTGCTTGTCATCTATAATTCAGCAAGTATGCTTGTTTTGCTGAAAATGCCTTGGACTGATCTCTACCCCTAAGTCTTGGCTAAGCACACACACTTTGTGCTCCTAAACACATTCTGCAGATCGCTGCTACAGGACGTTCCACTTCCAGCGATGTATCCGTAAAAACAAACGTTTCCTTCCTCGCGTTAACCCTTAGCGCTCTCTCACGCCTACCTACACATCGGCCCATACAATCTGCGGCTCTTGCTGTGGTCTTACCGTCCTTGGTCATTGGATATCATGTGCCTCTCCCCAAACTTTACCGGCTCTATAGTTAATCTTTATACATTTCACCGGTGCTGACCTTACAAATTAAACTAATTCCACAGCCTCAGAAAAGGGATCATCTCATCTGATTTCCATGATCTTCGAACAATCTCTCCTACACTTTATCATTTACAATTAAACATGGCATTAACCACTTCTACTGTTTACAATAAATATCACACAAACAAGCTGAGGATGCTGCCTTACATCCATAAACACCTGCTCAAAAATCACTTTAAGGAAACTCCATGCTCAGTTACAATCCTCAGATTTCCCTTTACATCCCATGCTTGGTTACAGTCCTCAGATTTCCTATACATCTCATGCTCGGTTACAGTCCTGAGATTTCCCTTTACATCTCATGCTCGGGTACAATCCTCAGATTTCCCTTTACATCCCATGCTCGGTTACAATCCTTAGATTTCCCTTTACATCTCATGCTCGGTTACAATCCTCAGATTTCCCTTTACATCTCATGCTCGGTTACAATCCTCAGATTTCCCTTTACATCTCATGCTCGGTTACAATCCTCAGATTTCCCTTTACATCTCATGCTCGGTTACAATCCTCAGATTTCACTTTACATCCCATGCCCGGTTACAATCCTCAGATTACCCTTTACATCCCATGCTCGGTTACAATCCTCAGATTTCCCTTTACATCCCATGCTTGGTTACAGTCCTCAGATTTCACTTTACATCCCATGCTCGGTTACAATCCTCAGATTTCCCTTTACATCCCATGCTCGGTTACAATCCTCAGATTTCCCTTTACATCCCATGCTCGGTTACAATCCTCAGATTTCCCTTTACATCTCATGCTCGGTTACAATCCTCAGATTTCCCTTTACATCCCATGCTCAGTTACAATCCTCAGATTTCCCTTTACATCTCATGCTCGGTTACAATCCTCAGATTTCCCTTTACATCTCATGCTCGGTTACAATCCTCAGATTTCCCTTTACATCTCATGCTCGGTTACAGTCCTCAGATTTCCATTTACATCTCATGCTCGGTTACAATCCTCAGATTTCCCTTTACATCTCATGCTCGGTTACAATCCTCAGATTTCCCTTTACATCTCATGCTCGGTTACAATCCTCAGATTTCCCTTTACATCCCATGCTCGGTTACAATCCTCAGATTTCCCTTTACATCTCATGCTCGGGTACAATCCTCAGATTTCCCTTTACATCTCATGCTCGGTTACAATCCTCAGATTTCCCTTTACATCCCATGCTCGGTTACAATCCTCAGATTTCCCTTTACATCCCATGCTCGGTTACAGTCCTCAGATTTCCCTTTACATCCCATGCTCGGTTACAATCCTCAGATTTCCCTTTACATCCCATGCTCGGTTACAATCCTCAGATTTCCCTTTACATCCCATGCTCGGTTACAATCCTCAGATTTCCCTTTACATCTCATGCTCGGTTACAATCCTCAGATTTCCCTTTACATCTCATGCTCGGGTACAATCCTCAGATTTCCCTTTACATCCCATGCTCGGTTACAGTCCTCAGATTTCACTTTACATCCCATGCTCGGTTACAATCCTCAGATTTCCCTTTACATCCCATGCTTGGTTACAGTCCTCAGATTTCACTTTACATCCCATGCTCGGTTACAATCCTCAGATTTCCCTTTACATCTCATGCTCGGTTACAATCCTCAGATTTCCCTTTACATCTCATGCTCGGGTACAATCCTCAGATTTCCCTTTACATCCCATGCTCAGTTACAATCCTCAGATTTCCCTTTACATCCCATGCTTGGTTACAGTCCACAGATTTCCCTTTACATCCCATGCTTGGTTACAATTCTCAGATTTCCCTTTACATCCCATGCTAGGTTACAGTCCTCAGATTTCCCTTTACATCTCATGCTCGGTTACAATCCTCAGATTTCCCTTTACATCCCATGCTCGGTTACAATCCTCAGATTTCCCTTTACATCTCATGCTCGGGTACAATCCTCAGATTTCCCTTTACATCCCATTCTGAGTTACAATCCTCAGATTTCCCTTTACATCTCATGCTCGGTTACAATCCTCAGATTTCCCTTTACATCTCATGCTCGGTTACAGTCCTCAGATTTCCCTTTACATCTCATGCTCGGTTACAGTCCTCAGATTTCCCTTTACATCTCATGCTCGGTTACAATCCTCAGATTTCCCTTTACATCTCATGCTCGGTTACAATCCTCAGATTTCCCTTTACATCTCATGCTCGGTTACAATCCTCAGATTTCCCTTTACATCTCATGCTCGGTTACAATCCTCAGATTTCCCTTTACATCTCATGCTCGGTTACAATCCTCAGATTTCCCTTTACATCCCATGCTGGGTTACAATCCTCAGATTTCCCTTTACATCCCATTCTGAGTTACAATCCTCAGATTTCCCTTTACATCTCATGCTCGGTTACAATCCTCAGATTTCCCTTTACATCCCATGCTCGGTTACAATCCTCAGATTTCCCTTTACATCTCATGCTCGGTTACAATCCTCAGATTTCCCTTTACATCTCATGCTCGGTTACAATCCTCAGATTTCCCTTTACATCTCATGCTCAGTTACAATCCTCAGATTTCCCTTTACATCCCATGCTCGGTTACAATCCTCAGATTTCCCTTTACATCTCATGCTCGGTTACAATCCTCAGATTTCCCTTTACATCACATGCTCAGTTACAATCCTCAGATTTCCCTTTACATCTCATGCTCAGTTACAATCCTCAGATTTCCCTTTACATCCCATGCTCGGTTACAATCCTCAGATTTCCCTTTACATCCCATGCTCGGTTACAATCCTCAGATTTCCCTTTACATCCCATGCTCGGTTACAATCCTCAGATTTCTCTTTACATCCCATGCTCGGTTACAATCCTCAGATTTCCTATACATCTCATGCTCGGTTACAATCCTCAGATTTCTCTTTACATCACATGCTCGGTTACAATCCTCAGATTTCTCTTTACATCCCATGCTCGGTTACAATCCTCAGATTTCCCTTTACATCTCATGCTCGGTTACAATCCTCAGATTTCCCTTTATATCTCATGCTCGGTTACAATCTTTAGATTTCCCTTTATATCTCATGCTCGGTTACAATCCTCAGATTTCCCTTTACATCTCATGCTCAGTTACAATCCTCAGATTTCCCTTTACATCCCATGCTCGGTTACAATCCTCAGATTTCCCTTTACATCTCATGCTCGGTTACAATCTTTAGATTTCCCTTTATATCTCATGCTCGGTTACAATCCTCAGATTTCTCTTTACATCCCATGCTCGGTTACAATCCTCAGATTTCCCTTTACATCTCATGCTCGGTTACAATCCTCAGATTTCTCTTTACATCCCATGCTTGGTTACAATCTTTAGATTTCCCTTTACATCTCATGCTCGGTTACAATCTTTAGATTTCCCTTTATATCTCATGCTCGGTTACAATCTTTAGATTTCCCTTTACATCTCATGCTCAGTTACAATCTTTAGATTTCCCTTTACATCCCATGATCGGTTACAATCCTCAGATTTCCTTTACATCCCATGCTTGGTTACAATCCTCAGATTTCCCTTTACATCCCATGCTCGGTTACAATCTTTAGATTTCCCTTTACATCCCATGATCGGTTACAATCCTCAGATTTCCCTTTACATCCCATGCTTGGTTACAATCTTTAGATTTCCCTTTACATCCCATGATCGGTTACAATCCTCAGATTTCCCTTTACATCCCATGCTTGGTTACAATCCTCAGATTTCCCTTTACATCCCATGCTCGGGTACAATCCTCAGATTTCCCTTTACATCTCATGCTCAGTTACAATCCTCAGATTTCCCTTTACATCCCATGCTCGGTTACAATCCTCAGATTTCCCTTTACATCCCATGCTCGGTTACAATCCTCAGATTTCCCTTTACATCCCATGCTCGGTTACAATCCTCAGATTTCTCTTTACATCCCATGCTCGGTTACAATCCTCAGATTTCCCTTTACATCCCATGCTCGGTTACAATCCTCAGATTTCTCTTTACATCCCATGCTCGGTTACAATCCTCAGATTTCCTATACATCTCATGCTCGGTTACAATCCTCAGATTTCTCTTTACATCACATGCTCGGTTACAATCCTCAGATTTCTCTTTACATCCCATGCTCGGTTACAATCCTCAGATTTCCCTTTACATCTCATGCTCGGTTACAATCCTCAGATTTCCCTTTACATCTCATGCTCGGTTACAATCTTTAGATTTCCCTTTATATCTCATGCTCGGTTACAATCCTCAGATTTCCCTTTACATCTCATGCTCAGTTACAATCCTCAGATTTCCCTTTACATCCCATGCTCGGTTACAATCCTCAGATTTCCCTTTACATCTCATGCTCGGTTACAATCTTTAGATTTCCCTTTATATCTCATGCTCGGTTACAATCCTCAGATTTCTCTTTACATCTCATGCTCGGTTACAATCTTTAGATTTCCCTTTATATCTCATGCTCGGTTACAATCCTCAGATTTCTCTTTACATCCCATGCTCGGTTACAATCCTCAGATTTCCCTTTACATCTCATGCTCGGTTACAATCCTCAGATTTCTCTTTACATCTCATGCTCGGTTACAATCTTTAGATTTCCCTTTACATCTCATGCTCGGTTACAATCTTTAGATTTCCCTTTACATCCCATGCTTGGTTACAATCTTTAGATTTCCCTTTACATCTCATGCTCAGTTACAATCTTTAGATTTCCCTTTACATCCCATGCTTGGTTACAATCTTTAGATTTCCCTTTACATCTCATGCTCGGTTACAATCTTTAGATTTCCCTTTATATCTCATGCTCGGTTACAATCTTTAGATTTCCCTTTACATCTCATGCTCAGTTACAATCTTTAGATTTCCCTTTACATCCCATGATCGGTTACAATCCTCAGATTTCCTTTACATCCCATGCTTGGTTACAATCCTCAGATTTCCCTTTACATCCCATGCTCGGTTACAATCCTCAGATTTCCCTTTACATCCCATGCTCGGTTACAATCTTTAGATTTCCCTTTACATCCCATGATCGGTTACAATCCTCAGATTTCCCTTTACATCCCATGCTTGGTTACAATCTTTAGATTTCCCTTTACATCCCATGATCGGTTACAATCCTCAGATTTCCCTTTACATCCCATGCTCGGTTACAATCCTCAGATTTCCCTTTACATCCCATGCTCGGTTACAATCCTCAGATTTCCCTTTACATCCCATGCTCGGTTACAATCCTCAGATTTCTCTTTACATCCCATGCTCGGTTACAATCCTCAGATTTCCTATACATCTCATGCTCGGTTACAATCCTCAGATTTCTCTTTACATCACATGCTCGGTTACAATCCTCAGATTTCCCTTTACATCCCATGCTCGGTTACAATCCTCAGATTTCCCTTTACATCTCATGCTCGGTTACAATCCTCAGATTTCCCTTTACATCCCATGCTCGGTTACAATCCTCAGATTTTCCTTTACATCCCATGCTCGGTTACAATCCTCAGATTTCCCTTTACATCCCATGCTCGGTTACAATCCTCAGATTTCCCTTTACATCCCATGCTCAGTTACAATCCTCAGATTTCCCTTTACATCCCATGCTCGGTTACAATCCTCAGATTTCCCTTTACATCCCATGCTCGGTTACAGTCCTCAGATTTCCCTTTACATCCCATGCTCGGTTACAATCTTTAGATTTCCCTTTACATCCCATGATCGGTTACAATCCTCAGATTTCCCTTTACATCTCATGCTCGGTTACAATCCTCAGATTTCCCTTTACATCTCATGCTCGGTTACAATCCTCAGATTTCCCTTTACATCCCATGCTCGGTTACAATCCTCAGATTTCCCTTTACATCCCATGCTCGGTTACAATCCTCAGATTTCCCTTTACATCTCATGCTCGGTTACAATCCTCAGATTTCCCTTTACATCCCATGCTCGGTTACAATCCTCAGATTTCTCTTTACATCCCATGCTCGGTTACAATCCTCAGATTTCTCTTTACATCCCATGCTCGGTTACAATCCTCAGATTTCCCTTTACATCTCATGCTCGGTTACAATCCTCAGATTTCCTTTACATCCCATGCTTGGTTACAATCTTTAGATTTCCCTTTACATCCCATGATCGGTTACAATCCTCAGATTTCCCTTTACATCTCATGCTCGGTTACAATCCTCAGATTTCCCTTTACATCTCATGCTCGGTTACAATCCTCAGATTTCCCTTTACATCCCATGCTCGGTTACAATCCTCAGATTTCCTATACATCTCATGCTCGGTTACAATCCTCAGATTTCCCTTTACATCTCATGCTCAGTTACAATCCTCAGATTTCCCTTTACATCCCATGCTCGGTTACAATCCTCAGATTTCCCTTTACATCCCATGCTCGGTTACAATCCTCAGATTTCCCTTTACATCTCATGCTCGGTTACAATCCTCAGATTTCCCTTTACATCCCATGCTTGGTTACAGTCCACAGATTTCCCTTTACATCCCATGCTCGGTTACAATCTTTAGATTTCCCTTTACATCCCATGCTCGGTTACAGTCCTCAGATTTCCCTTTACATCTCATGCTCGGTTACAATCCTCAGATTTCCCTTTACATCTCATGCTCGGTTACAATCCTCAGATTTCTCTTTACATCCCATGCTCGGTTACAATCCTCAGATTTCTCTTTACATCCCATGCTTGGTTACAATCCTCAGATTTCCCTTTACATCCCATGCCCGGTTACAATCCTCAGATTACCCTTTACATCCCATGCTCGGTTACAATCCTCAGATTTCCCTTTACATCTCATGCTCGGTTACAATCCTCAGATTTCCCTTTACATCCCATGCTCGGTTACAATCCTCAGATTTCCCTTTACATCTCATGCTCGGTTACAATCCTCAGATTACCCTTTACATCCCATGCTCGGTTACAATCCTCAGATTTCCCTTTACATCACATGCTCGGTTACAATCCTCAGATTTCCCTTTACATCTCATGCTTGGTTACAATCCTCAGATTTCCCTTTACATCTCATGCTCGGTTACAATCCTCAGATTTCTCTTTACATCTCATGCTCGGTTACAATCCTCAGATTTCCCTTTACATCTCATGCTCGGTTACAATCTTTAGATTTCCCTTTATATCTCATGCTCGGTTACAATCCTCAGATTTCCCTTTACATCTCATGCTCGGTTACAATCTTTAGATTTCCCTTTATATCTCATGCTTGGTTACAATCCTCAGATTTCCCTTTACATCTCATACTCGGTTACAATCCTCAGATTTCCCTTTACATCCCATGATCGGTTACAATCCTCAGATTTCCCTTTTCGGACACAATATTTTACTAATAATGCTTTGCTCCCTCTACATTATTCCTTTACTCTATATTTTCTAGAATGGGGATGCTGTCTCCAGCCTCCATGAATCCTGATAGCGTGGGCACTGCTAATTTCTGTCTTAAGTTCATGGTGAACTGCTGGGTTTTAGATGAACTTGGTCGAAATCCATAACTATCTATTGAGTGTCAAGATCAAAACTCCAGTCCACCGTGACGTTAACTCAGACTGACAGGAGTCTCGACTTTCTAATTGAATTCCATGTAAGAAAGGGAATGTTTGCTAAATTAACATACATGAATTTCAACTATAAACAGTTATTTTATGCTCTCCATTTCAGTCTTCTTCATCTCAGCGCCTGTGAAGGAATCAGATAAGTAACTTTGGCAAGTACTGTCATTTACTCACAGATGGCTGCGGCCTGTGGTTTATTTTAATTTATATGTTTTATTGGCCATGTTTTTTCAGGCGTCTGCCATAAATATATTGGGCTTCTGCGTATATTTCAGTTATTTAGTTATGACTGCTCATCAATACTTATCTCAAGATTATTTATGAGTTGAATTTGTAATAGGTATGAGTACATATAACCTAAGCTTTATCATCGTATTCCTAAAAATGGATGCATATTATGAATCCAGTCCTGCTTCCAATACTACTTATTAGTGGCTGGCTACAATGAGCTCTGCTGATGTTCACGGAGTAGAAAGGAATTGCCTGTACAATACAAGAGTACAGAGAATGGAGGCTCTTATACGGGATTACATTACATTAACATTTATTTATATAGCGCTTGGTACAGAGAAGGGAAAGCCTACTACATTAGCAAACAGAGAAATGGATCCATGAAGTAGAGAGTCCTGCTCGCAAGCTTACAATGAAGAGGGAGTGGGGGACAAGAGATACACGAGGTAGTGAAAAGGTCAAAGGGGAAGGTAGAGGTAGTAACAGTATTTGGAGACAATTGGCACTAGGGGAGTTTGATCAGAGGTTAATTAAGGGGTATTCTAGTGGGATGAGTAGTAAGAGTCCTTAAAGAGGAGAATTTTGAGGGACATTTAGAATATTGATAACGAGGAAGAGAACATGGAGATGAAGAACACAGCTGAGTCAACCCCAAGACCTTGGGTTCGGTCTGTGGGCACAAGGATAGAGCTCGAGGGAGAGAAGATTATCATCTCCGTTTTAGAGAGTTTATGTTTTAAGTATCGATTAGACGTCCAGGTATAGATGGCCGACAGACAGTCCCCGACATGTGTCACTACAGCAGGGAGTCCAGGGGAGGAGACGTAGATGTGATATGCTATCATATATGCTAGACTCACCCTTTAATGCACTGTGAGTCAAAGTAAGTGACTTTAAACTGACCGGTTCCAAGGGGTAAATTTCAATTTGGGGGTCACTTCAGCTATTAATGTATGATTTTTCTAAATTCCATGGTAAATAATAGCTCAACAACCTGTAGGCCACAGGTTTTAACTGTATATCTATGCAATGCACCTAAACACCTGGACACACATTCCCTTGCACCTATGAGATTACTTGCTGTGAAGGGTGCATATCCATAGCTGAAGTTCCTTGCTGCATCCCAGTAAGTGGTGCCAGAAAGATGCCAGGTATATAGATCTGGAAGGTACTTTAAGCATCAAATCAACATTTTTAGAATGAGTCTGACCTTCCTCCATTTATTCATCAGTGTGTTTTTTTTTTTTTTTTTTAATACTTTCATTATTAGCGTATGGATACCTGGGGATGGGCAGTAAAACCAGCCAGATAATACCAGTTTTCAGCTTTTTTTCCAGACTTTTACAACTGTTAACCATTAGGGCATCATCGTAATGCCTCCATTTTTTATTGGTCTGGAGGAAGATAGCAGAGTGCTGAAAGGTAAAGTGATTTAATGCCTTGATATTCATTTTGCTAATAACCTTCGAGAGAGTACAGCACGGAGAGTCTCCATATTATATCCTGCAATAAAGCTTTGACTTGTTGGAGTCTTGCAGGAGTTTTAACAAGGATGTTTTATCTTTTGCTGAATTGGGTTCTGTGGAGGACTTTTATTACTTTTCTACTTACCATATCTCTGCTACGTGTCAGCTATCAATCTTCCCCAACACTATGGCTGCAAGCATGTACGAAATCGCACACCAAGGGGACACACAGAGGCAAAAACAAGCTGCCCGTGGATAACGTGTGGGATGTGCACAGGGGACATGAGTTAATAAAAGCTGTGCAGCAGGAATCTATAAATATAAAGCTCCACATGGGAAGTGCATGTAAAACTCCAATAACTACACATTAAAGATTGGGGTTTTATAGAGATCTCTGTTTGTAGCTTTGTATTTTTTTTTTATAACAAACTTTTAGGATTGTGTTTGAGAACTGTTGATGTTAGGTATGTATGTGAAGCTAAACAAGAACACGCATTATACTGAGCATAACAATACATAAAGGATTTGATAGGAAAATAAAAGAATTTTAAAAAATCTTATTCTCACTGAGTCTGTGTATGTCGGCAATACAAAGGCAGAACTGCTCTCAAAGGGACTGTCTGGTGCCCAAAATTAATTTTCCAAATGTTAATACATATTAACGTATATAAAAATATGAATTTGTCGAATTAAAGCAGTTTGCAAGAAACCAGGTCTGCCCACACTAGCTGAGTAAAAGTCAGTTTCCTTTTTTTTGTTTTTGCTGCAGGAACAAATGAGAATAATATAATTCAAATGAATAGAATATCCTGTTTCACTGTTAAGGGATCCTACTGTGTACAAGAGAAATGGAAGCATTATCACGAAATATGTTCAGCCAAGAGTGACTGTGTACACCTCTGAGGAAGCCCAGTGAAGTGGCTGAAACATGTTAGATTTTCATCTGTCTTTTATTTAATAGAAAATCTCCTCAAAGATATCCTCCTGAAGATTTAACTTGTATTGTTGTTTGCATTGTCTATTTTTATATTAAAAGATTTGCTTAGAAGTTTTAAAATACATTTTTAAATTCCTGTCTGTTTAAAAAGATGTACTTTTTCTCTCTCTCCAAGCCCTTCTTATTAGATGCCTCTGAATTTAGAAGCCCCTAATTAAATCTTTTTTTGTAGAGTTACAAATTGTTTTAAAGTAAATTAAGTGAATTTCCGATATAATAAATTCACAACATACAGAAAATAATTTAGGTGGACCCGCTCCTTCAAGTATTTTTTTCCCCCCAACATGAATTGCGATGTTACTATCTTCTTTGTCCCATGGCTGGGACCTCGGTAATCCAATCTCTAGTGGTCACCCATGCGTGTAACTGCGGTGGCCGCTTGTCATCAAATTGGCGCCCGCGTAAAACAGCAGGAGCAAATAGAGACTTGTATCTTGGTCGGATTCGACCAAAGAATCTTTTGCAATATGGAAAATGCGCATGAAGGTAAAAAGGTGAGGCTGGTGAGGGGGTGGAAAATTTTTAAGTGTTTCTTTCTCATATGGGTATATTCACTAATATTCGAATTTGGAGGTCGACATTTTTTTTGAGACTAAGTCAAATTTGGCACCCGAGTTTGACTTAGGAAAAAAAAACCCAGGTTTGAATCTTACCCATTAAAAGTAATAGGAGGTGAAACGATCAAAGCTATTTTTGAGACTAAGTCAATTTCGGCACCAGAGTTTGACTTAGTCTCAAAAATAGCTACATTTCAGCACTAATGTTGTCCTTTAATTGGTCAGTGCTATCGCTTTCCTCTTGTTCCACTACCAGGTAAGCAATGAAATAGAGACAGACACACATTAGTAACCAAACAAATTTATCCAGCTGCTATCTCCTACCAACTCACCAGACTGGGTACAAAGTTCCTAGTGACTCCAATACGAAGTGCAACCTCTATATCCATTTGACAAATCATAAAGTAACTGGGTCTCACTGCTGTCTATCTTATCTGATACGCCTAATCTTTCTCACGGCAGGCAAGCACTTACATCAAAAGGCAGGATCTCCACCGTGGTGTTATAAAGCTTATCCTCCGGGTGTTCAATGTTACCACTCCTGAAAAAGAACCTGTTGGAGGAGAAAGAAGTGAGGAGAGGGATTAGACATCTCTACGTTACGATGACAAAAAAACGGATATTACGCTTAAGGTCGATATCGTGAAGATGAGTGATTAGTTCTAAACTTCTAATTAACAAGCATCCCAGGGAGAAGATGAAGACCGTCCCACTCAGGACTGGCAGTGTCTAATTCACATCCGGTGTTTCAATTCTTATTTTGACACATTTTAAAATTACCCACAGCTGTGAAAATTGCCTAGTGCAAACGAGCATTGTTTAATTGCCTTGAATTAGATAAGGACAGGCTTAATCTCTGAAGCCTCAATACTTACAAAAAAAAAAAACACCCAAAAAATGACATTCAATATAAAATCTTTAAGAAAGACAAAAAAAAAAAAAAAAAGAAGACTTTTTGGCCTCTCCTGGTTTTTTTTTTGTTTTTTTTACACCAAGTTAATTTAGATGTGTTACAACACTGCTGAGAAATCAATTAAAATCAGTCAGTGAAAGATGTGCCCGTATCTCTGTTGACAAGAGGGTATTTTCATTCAATACAATCTATCTCAGTATTTCAGTTTGTACTAAGAGGATCACTAGCCCAAATGACACAACCTGCTTTAAAAGGTGCATCAGGGTCATCTGAAAGATTGTAAAAATATTAGTGTTTTAATGCAACAATAATCTTTGTTAAACACCCATCATTTATTAAAAAAAAAAAAGTGTATACATGGCACTTTTTTGACACTGTTAGGTATATTCATATTAGGCCACTTGGTTGGATATCCTTTATAAAAGGAATTATACATTTAAAACCAAGACACACCATCTGTCTGCCGGCAGCCTTTTTGATGTCTGCTCTTGTAATGTTCAGTATAAATGAATAAAAGCATGGAATTAGAGCTCAGGACAGGAACATATAATAATGGACTAGTTGCAAGAAGGAATCGTAATTTTCTGACAGTAATGCTAAGAAGATAAACATCTCAAATGTTTGACCCCTTCGTGACGCTAGGACGCAATAGAATGTCCAGCGTTTAACAGCACATCGCGGCTCCCCTGCTGGGACTTCCAGCAGGATCTCACCTGTCAGATGAGGCCACTTTGAGTGACCTCATGAAACATGTTGCAAATGCTCAAAGCGAGCACCGGCTACATTTTACTAAATCTCGCCGGGTTTGGGCACATCTCCGTGATGTTACAAGTTACCTCCGGAGGTCTTGCAATTTTTTTGGCAGGAACCCAAAGGGTCTATTAAGACTCTGATCGGGTCTCTGCAATTGTGTCTCTGGCAACCGATCACCTTGTAATCGGTGGCCAGGAACAAAAAGTTGGATTTTTAGTGCTTTCGTCTTTTGGGACATAAACATCATGTGTCACACAGCAATCCAATATATTGGCACGCTAAGCCCATATCAGGACACACACACACACACACACACACTTTCTCTCTCGCAGCACAGACATGGCGGCTGAGTTTACTTATGCCTTTGCCAATTTAAATAACCAAAAACTAATTTCTATTATGTTTATACAATTGTTGCAAATTAAATTAGAGTGCAGACTTTTTTTTTTGTGTGTGAACATGGAGATGCAATCCTGATGGGGACTAGTTCAGTAATGGCTAACATAGGCACTACAGGTATTTGGAAGACAATAATGTATTTTTCATTTTCAATTTAAAAAGCATACTCGGTATTTTTCATCTCTAACTAAGCATTTAGTGTGATTTTTGTCGGTGATTTATAATTAAGACATCCTTACTCATTGCGACTCTGCCTGAAACAAATGTTGAGCTCCCTAGAGTCGTATGTTGTAACTCCTATCCTTCCTGTACATGGTGGAAAATTTACACAGGCCCAACCGCGCAAACTATATATATCTCCACCTGCGGTGAGCCAAAACCTAATGAATTATTCAACGGCAGAAACGGCACAATTGTAGGTCTGTATCATTTGTCGAACTGAAAAATACCATCATCCTGGTGTTTCCGCAGTATAAGAGTGATGGAATTTACAATTAAACAGAATACTGGAGGTAATAGAGTAGCTTCCTGGAAAGAATGGGGGCAACTTAGTAATGGGACATCTGTTTGTGTTGAAGAAGTACGTGGACTGCTAAATACTTCTCTCATCTGAAATGGTTCAGTTAAAAAAAGTGAGTGACTGAGTCATACAGACCTTTCTACCCTTAAAGGCTTGAAGAACCTGAAGCGTACAAAATCGCCCGCAGTTGGTGTGAAGGCCCAGAAGAAGTCTTCTCTCAAATAAGTTTTCTCTAACGTGAAATGTTGGTAGGTTTTCAGGCTGGTGCTGACCTCCGCAGCGGGGTTGACATGTTCTTTACGCAGGGCTTGTTTCCCAAAATCTTTGTCCTGTTCATGACATTTTAAAGAAATATAATTAACAGTGGCAACCACCAAGATCAGGGAGAGATGATGAGTGGGATGTACCAAGTGTTTAAATTATCTATCTATTAAAATTATCTTATGTAAAGACAGTGGCCCAAATAATACGCACAGGGTTAGAAGAAGGGGGAAGGTGATACACAAGGTGGATAGAACCAGAAAAATAAAATGGCAAAAAAGTCAAACAAACAAACAAACTCATGAAATATATGTGAATTAAAAGAAAGCTGGACCAACAACTGATAAATGGTCAATCTTGTTGCATTTAAATAGGCTGCCTCATGAGGCTACTCTACACACATACTTACTTTTAATTTCTGAATTTTCCCTGCTAGAGATGAATGAGTTCCTACATGCTGAAAGAGAGATGGTTTAAAGCGGATCCGCAAGTTAGCTTTCTGACGATCGCAGTGTTTCTATAAAAGAAAAAAAATGACAAAATGTTTGAGGCAGAATTACACCATATACACCATTTCTCGATATCAAGTACAGTCACAACACAAGCATAATACGTAATGGGAAAATAAAGATGCTTGTAATTCCCATCATTTAATATAGTGTGAGAACTGTTTTTTGGGTTGTTGTTTTTTTTACCCCCTGGGCACACAGCTGCATGTGCGCTATTATAGCAGGTCATTTGCATATGATGTCACAAAGTGTGTCATAAAAAGGAGACAGCACAAATACATTTAATAGATGTAAAAGTTAAAAACCTGGTACCTGGAGTAAACCGAGTTTATCTGGATGCTGGTACACAGTGACACCATCAGCATGCTCTCAGCTAACAAGTGGGGGGGGAGGGGGCAGGGGGGGCTTGCTGCCCAGGTAAATTGAGGTCTGTTAGTCTCTCTCTGCTAGGGCTAATGGTCTTTTGACTTGGGCTACAACAGAAATCAATGAATGGCTCTAAGTCGAAGTTTCTCAAGCTCAAGATTGCTGGCAATTCTGCTTACACACAGCATAGATGCTTTTTAACGTAATACCTCTCCTGTATATCCTTGCTTTGGACCAGGGAAGAGGTAGCACATTTCTGATTAACCAGTCAGAGGTGTCCAAATGGGGGAGGTGGACAGGGGCAGCTGCCTCCCCCAAGTAGAGTTGGTCAGATTGCCCCCTTCTTTTTTTTTTTATATAAAACTGGGATAGTAGCACAGACTCTTCCTGCTTTGCCTCTAACACATCTGAATCTACAATGTGAGGGCAGAAAATAAGGACTCCCTCTCCCTGTGTTAGAACATAGACTGTTCAGACCCATGAAAGGAAAGCAATCAGGAATGCAGTATACCTCCCTCCCCAACACAAGTTGCCACAGCACTAGGGCTACCACTCTCCTTTCCAAGTCCCTCCTCCGGCTATCCCAAGTTGCATATTAGTAGGTATAGGGGAAGGTATCTTTCAGCCACACAGGAAATAATTCCTGCCTAAGGCCATGTAACCAGCATATTACGACTGGATGCAAATACTATTTTGCAATACAAAAAGCTGTTATAATATACATTAGGGTGACCACATGTCCTGGTATTGTCTGGGACCGTTTTGTTAATTCTCTGAAACTGATCATGTCTGGAAACAGAAGTGTTAATTCTCTGAAACTGGTCATGGCTGGTAATAGAGGAGTTCATTCTCTGAAACGGCTCATGTCTGGTAATAGAGGAGTTCATTCTCTGAAATGGCTCATGTCTGGTAATAGAGGAGTTCATTCTCTGAAACGGCTCATGTCTGGTAATAGAGGAGTTCATTCTCTGAAATGGCTCATGTCTGGTAATAGAGGAGTTCATTCTCTGAAACGGCTCATGTCTGGTAATAGAGGAGTTCATACTCTGAAACGGCTCATGTCTGGTAATAGAGGAGTTCATTTTCTGAAACGGCTCATGTCTAGTAATAGAGGGGTTATTTCTCTGAAACTGCTCCTCTCTAGTAATAGAAGGGTTAATTTTCTGAAACGGCTCATGTCTAGTAATAGAGGGGTAAGTCTCCGAAACTGCTCATGTCTGGTAATTCTCTGTAATTGTGCGGTTATTATTGTATGTATATTATGATATATATTATCAAATTTAAAATCTGCATGGCTCCCAAGACTTCCTAATAATTTATATAATACGTGACATGTTTGCATATGATATACAATTATTACTACACTACATACATAATTGCCATTTACAATTATTGTGCTAATCGTGCAAATATGGATGCCACTTTAGCGACGGTATTTTGAACTTCGTCGTAATCCTGACAAATATATGTCATTTGGTAATTTTACACATTGTTACCCCAGGCCCTGCCTGCCTTCCCCAAAATCCAGTCAGATGGCAAATCATATCATGGTCAGCAAGACCCAGATTCACTGGTGCTTTTCTCACCACTGCTCTAAACCTCACATGTGATTAAATGCCATACAGTATCCCGACAACTAGTGACTCTGGGGGCTGAGAGAAGTGATCCAGCATCAAAAGTATGCATTTTTATTTAATGATCACCATCATTCTGGCGAGGAAAAAACGTGCTCTGCGCCAACGGCCGCGTTGTAACCCAAACTGATTTTGACTGGCAGTAAACGTTCTTTTCATGGTGGATTATGGGTCCACAGTATTTATTCCAGGAGAATTATCTTGACTATGAAATGGAATTGAGTTTGTTTTGTTACCTTCTCGGATTTTGCTGCAGGGCTACATCGCATGCTGCTTTGCAAGGCCAGGCCTCCTGCCAGCAGAAATTGGGTTAAATCCTTGTGAGATGCTCAGTCGAGGAAGAGAAGTTATCTCTGGAGGCTGCTAAGCAAAAGCGATAGGATAATCTACACTAAAGTATGGAAAGCTGTGATTTGGAGAGTCACAAACCGCTCCTTTCCTGAATTTATCACCAAAAAAAGAATTGCTCCATCATGTTAGACTAGTTAGCCCCGTTAATAGGACTAACAATACCAGAGATACAACACTGTCCGCAAACACGTGCAAAAAAAAAAAAAGGGACTCTTCGTGTTTAATTTAAAGTAATACATATAAGGGAAATTTCAAACTTGAGGCCAAAGAGTTTGAACAATTGCTCAGCCAGATCATGGACTATGTAAGTAATAAACATCTGCAGCCATCACTGACATTACTATGTGGTTATATTACAGAGTGGCCACATCTCACAGCAGCCCCAGTACCCTTATAAAAAGCCCGTGGGCCATAGTTTGGAGACCCATGCTTCATAGAATGGTCTGATTCCAGGAGCGTTCAAGATTACTTGGAGTTGCCATATACCTTCTCACAGCAGGAAATCAAATCAAAAGCAATCTGAACTATTTAGCAAATCAGTAAACAGATTTGCAAATTATTATTTTTTTTCACCTAAATTCGATGTTGCTCTATTTAAAGACAATTAAATTCATGTAACAGACAAAAAAAAATCAACTCCAAAAATACCCCGACTATTAATTTTGATTAAGAGACTCCCCCCCGTAACGCCCTTTTATGCTGTAATTACAGATCATGCATAAACAAACCATTCGAAAACAACTTCTGTTGCAGAAAAATAAAGATTAAGGTATAATAAATCCTAAGGTTTAGCAGTGTCAGGATCCCTGGGGAAATTCCCTGCAGAAATGATTTCTCCATTGGTTCTGCTGGTTGTGTGCTTGCACTGAGAGAAAAAACACATCATGTAAAAACCCGGATTCTCATTATCAGCTATTGCTTTTTTCTTTCTTTCTTTAAATCAAAGAAGTATGCAATGAATTATAGCAGAGCTTGGGCAATCGAACCTCCTAGTCCGTGTCTGGATTCCAACTCCCATCATCATTATCTGGGGAGCGGTGCTGTGGTTGTCTATCGCTGTCGTCAGTCACATTTAGGGTTGCCACCTTTTCTTCAAAAAAAAAACACCGGCCTTGGCACTGTCTCCATAGACTTAACATTGGCCCGATGCCAATTTGTTACCGGCCTGCCGGTAAAATACCGGCCAGGTGGCAACCCTAGTCACATTGTGGACTGTACTCAGTGATGTATCTTGATTTTGTGCTGCCCTAGGCAGACAAAATCCGGGCACCCCCCTACTCAAGCTGCACACCCACGTTACACACCTAAGACATGCCCCATCATTCAGACTCACATCAAGCTCATACTCCCATCACACTCAGTCACACACTCCTACTCCCATCACGCACACTCTGACTCCCATCACACTCAGTCACACACACTGTCTCCTATCACACACACTCTGACTCCCATCACACTCAGTCACACACACTGTCTCCCATCACACACACTCTGACTCCCATCACACTCAGTCACACACAGTCTCCCATCACACACACTCTGACTCCCATCACACTCAGTCACACACAGTCTCCCATCACACACTCTGACTCCCATCACACTCAGTCACACACAGTCTCCCATCACACTCAGTCACACACAGTCTCCCATCACACACACTCTGACTCCCATCACACTCAGTCACACACACTGTCTCCCATCACACACACTCTGACTCCCATCACACTCAGTCACACACACTGTCTCCCATCACACACACACTGTCTCCCATCACACACACTCTGACTTCCATCACACTCAGTCTCACTCACACACACACACACACACACACACACACACACACACACACACACACACACACACACTCCCATCAGCACTTACCTTTCCCTGGCAGGCAGGCAGCATGGTCCCTCCATGCTGCCTGTTCGGCTTCCCGGCGATTGTGCCGACAGGTCACGTGACCGGGCGCGCGTATGACGTCAGCGCGCCCGTCACGTGACTGTCGGCACTTCCGTGTCGGCACACTGCACGGGGAGCCGAACAGGCAGCACGGAGGTTTCTCTGTGCTGCCTGTTCGGCTCCCCATGCAGCCTGGCAGGCAGAGCAATGGTGAGGGGGGATCTTCCGATCCCCTCTCACCTCTGTCTCTGCCTGCAAGCGCGGTGGGTTTTTTTTGTTTTTTTTTTTAAAGGGCCGGATTTTTTTTTTTTTTTAATTTTTTCTTTTTCCAGTGCTGGGGGGCGCTGCCGCCCCCCAAAATTTGCCGCCATAGGCATCCGCCTAGGATGCCTCGCGGTAAATACAGCACTGACTGTACTCTTTGTCTCCAAACTGTTTGTCGGTTCCATCTTCGTCGCCAAACAGTTTGCCAGTGCCATCTTTGCTCATCTAGCCTTCGGTAAGGCTTTTGACTGTCCCACACAGAAGGCTTGCAAATAAACTGTAATCTTTGAGTCTGGATTCCAATATTGTTGAATGGATGAGGCAGTGGCTGGGTGACAGACAACAGAGGGTCAATGGAGTATCTCCAGAAGGATATAGATAATAGCAGTGTGGTTAAGTCCAATGTAAACGAACTCCCTTTATTCTCAGGCAGCAATTAGCAGGGCATGGTTGCTGCTGGCCCACAGCATTTGGAGAACTTCTCTTTGAAATAGACAGAATAAAGAATCCCATAAATGATGATTTGGTCCAGAACTTGATTGCTGCTGCTTTGTATTAGTATGCCCTGCTAATTGCTGCCTGAGAATAAAGGGAGTTAGTTTAGGTTGGACTAAACCACACTGCTATTATTGGCAGCCAATTGTTTGGATATATATACACTACCGATGATGGATAAATCCTCACTGAAACTCTCAGATGCCTTACACACATTAGTGATAAAAAGCTTACAAAATGTAACCGCTGTATTTCATCTCCTTTAAAAGCCGCAAGGCTAGTGTCGGGTTGCTTTATGCGCCAGAGAAGTCCACAGAAATAAACATTTTCCAGAAGCGGATTGTGACGGCAGATAACAACCTACTGTCTAACCTAGTCTGCAAATAACGGAAAAGCTCCAATGTATTCCTTCTAAAGGGGTGGCATAGTTGCCAACAGCCCCGAATTTGCCCCAATAGTCCCATTTTTTTGGGTCCTGTCCCATAAAATCCGGGTCTGTCCCGGCATTAATACTGCCCTTGCACTGTGCACAGTCAGCGTTGCATTTAAATGGTGTAGGTCTGGATGAAATGGCTGTAATGAGCTCCAGACACCAGGTAACCTGCAGCTCAATGCTGCGCTGTCATGTGGTGTTGTATAACTCTGCCCCTTTAGATCACACCCATTGTCATTCTGGAGCATCAAAAAAAGAAAGTTGGCAAGTATGGGATAGCCATATGCACCTCCTAGGTATTCTTGAATTCTTTTACAGCCCCCAGTGGAAGCATATTCCAGGTACCTCCTACAGGGTGACTACCCCTTAGCTAACAATTTGTTATCCAAAATGATTCGTAATTTTGGGGGGGGTGGGGGATGTCGCCACAAGTTGCAAATTCCACACACACCTGTCAGGATACAAGCACACAACAGTTTATTCAGTGTCCATACAGCCTTGTGTGATACAGCCTTTCCATGCATGCTCAGACTCCCCCACGCCCACAAAGGGCAATACAATGGCACGTGTGCAGGCCTGACACGCCAACGGCAGGTTCCCAACTATGCCTCACATCACAGCTACATCACAGTAACAGTGATGCTCTATTCAGTATTTACATTGATACTACTGTATTTCATGAGCGCTGAGAGGATGTATTATTTCTTATTGGTGAAAATGATCCGTTATCTGAACTGACCCGTTATCCAAAATACTTCAGGTCCCAGACATCATGGATAAAAGATACTCAACCTGTACTATTTTTGTAGAGAGCAGCTCAGCCTACCCCGTTTTGGAGTTGCTGCAGCTAGTTCGTAAGAGGTTGAAAGGACGACGAGGAAGGACCATCTTCACAAACCATTATTACCGTACAGTTTCATTTTAACAGCACAGCTTTTCTGCGTAATCTGCGGAATTGTGTGAAGCAACAGACAGATGCCGGCATTAATGTTCGCTGGAGATCACGGGCCGAGGACATTATTAACTCTTGAGTCTGATTGCTGGCCTCCGTGGGAGGGAACAGGTTAACACTTTGTGCTCGGGAAAAACATTTTTTTTTTTTTTGCCCTGAGGCGCTGGACGCAAACATTTAAATGAACGGCTTAATAGTAACGTCTCCAGGGAAGGGAAGCGAGCATGAGATGCTGAAACCAATGAGTAAAATAACCCACTCTGACCTCCAAACTTTACCATCAATGCCAGGGGGGGAAGTAATATGGAAAGAAAGGTTTTCATCACAAGCCCTCCTTGTGGAGCCTTGTGGATTATTGACTGTAAACTGCATTCACATAAAATCACCAAGACTTATTACCCAGCAGTAAAACACAAGTTTACAGCACATTTAAGTACATTTCATGAGCTGAGACTGAGAAAGTTGAAGTGATGGGGGACAAAAAAAAACCCATCTGGGAGAAGACTACTGTCAACTTCTGTTAACACGAGGTACAGAGCAACATAGACATATTTCGTAAAGGAATTTCCTAAATAGGAGGATGTCTGAGAAATATATACGTTTTTAGGAACTGGGAAAGAGTAACACACTTGTATTATTCAGCTTATGATTCCATTAATTCCAAGAGTGTACTGAGGTTCGCTAGCAGGAAAGTGCTATACAGAGAGGGTATTATAGAAATATATAGATACATAAAGGGAATCAACACAGTAAAGGAGGAGATTATATTTAATAGAAGAAAAAACTACCACAACAAGAGGTCATAGTCTAAAATTAGAGGGGCAAAGGTTTAAACGTAAAATCAGGGAGTATTAATTTACTGAGAGGGTAGTGGAATCATGGAATAGCTTTCCAGTGGAAGTGGTAAGGTTAACACAGTAAAGGAGTTTAAGAATGCGTGGTATAGGCATAAGGCTACACTAAATATAAGATAAGGCCAGGGATGAATGAAAGTATTAGAAAATTGGGCAGACAAGATGGGCCAAATGGTTCTTATAGTCCAATATATTCTATATAAAAAAAGACATTATTATTATAAGAGTTGTATCAAAGAGTAATAAGTAAAATGTATGTGGAATATTATAAGAGTAAATAGGTTTGTACCATGTTAGCCATGGAAAACCAGAAAACTAGTAGTGGTAAAATATTCGATTGCAAACTCGCAGGTCACTAAAACACAAGGGGATTAAACAATTTCTCAGCAGTAAATTAGCCAGTTTTAGAGAAATCTAATAGATAAATTCAGTTCAGTCAGACCATCTCTCATCAGTCCACTCAATGAGTAAAGGGACAATAAAACCATTAGACACATGCCAGAGCCATGCAGGTGTCAAATCTTTCCAGTTTGAAATAAGTCCACTGCAGCTATCCAGTGTTTATAAAAAAAAAATAATTAGTTTTTAAGAGACATAAATTCACTGTTTCTGTTAGGCCAGTAAATAAGGTATTGAACCTGCATTTCAGTTTGACCTCCCTGATTTTTCTCTCCCTTTGGGTGTGGAACAATCCCATCAGTACCAAAAGCTTCACATCCTGGATACTGTGTCCCATCAGTACCAAAAGCTTCACATCCTGGATACTGTGTCCCATCAGCACCAAAAGCTTCACATCCTGGATACTGTGTCCCATCAGCACCAAAAGCTTCACATCCTGGATACTGTGTCCCATCAGCACCAAAAGCTTCACATCCTGGATGCTGTGTCCCATCAGTACCAAAAGCTTCACATCCTGGATACTGTGTCCCATCAGTACCAAAAGCTTCACATCCTGGATACTGTGTCCCATCAGTACCAAAAGCTTCACATCCTGGATGCTGTGTCCCATCAGTACCAAAAGCTTCACATCCTGGATACTGTTTCCCATCAGTACCAAAAGCTTCACATCCTGGATACTGTGTCCCATCAGTACCAAAAGCTTCACATCCTGGATGCTGTGTCCCATCAGTACCAAAAGCTTCACATCCTGGATACTGTGTCCCATCAGTACCAAAAGCTTCACATCCTGGAAACGGTGTCCCATCAGCACCAAAAGCTTCACATCCTGGATGCTGTGTCCCATCAGTACCAAAAGCTTCACATCCTGGATGCTGTGTCCCATCAGTACCAAAAGCTTCACATCTTGGATGCTGTGTCCCATCAGTACCAAAAGCTTCACATGCTGGATACTGTGTCCCATCAGTACCAAAAGCTTCACATCCTGGATACTGTGTCCCATCAGTACCAAAAGCTTCACATCCTGGATGCTGTGTCCCATCAGTACCAAAAGCTTCACATCCTGGATACTGTGTCCCATCAGTACCAAAAGCTTCCCATCCTTTATACTGTGTCCCATCAGTACCAAAAGCTTCGTATCCTGGATACTGTGTCCCATCAGTACCAAAAGCTTCACATCCTGGATACTGTGTCCCATCAGTACCAAAAGCTTCACATCCTGGATACTGTGTCCCATCAGTACCAAAAGCTTCACATCCTGGATGCTGTGGCCCATCAGTACCAAAAGCTTCACATCCTGGATACTGTGCCCCATCAGTACCAAAAGCTTCACATCCTGGATACTGTGTCCCATCAGTACCAACAGCTCCACATCCTGGATGCTGTGTCCCATCAGTACCAAAAGCTTCACATCCCGGATACTGTGTCCCATCAGCAGGGCTGGCCTTAAGTGTTCCGGCGCCCTGTGCGGGCTTCCCTCGTGGCGCCCCCCCCCCCGTCTCTCTCCCTTCCCATGTTTGTCCCTTTCCTCTTCCTTGCCATGTCTGTCTCTCTCTCTCTCTCTCTCCCCCCCCGTTCTGTCTCTCTCTCTCCCCCCCCTCCCCCTGTTTTCTCTCTCTCCCTCTCCCCCTCCCCCTGTTTTCTCTCTCTCCCCCAGTTCTGTCTCTCCCCCTGCCCCTGTTCTGTCCGTCTCTCTCTCTCACCCCTCCCCTGTTCTGTCTCTCGCCCATCCACTGTTCTGTCTCTCTCTCCCCCCTCCCCTGTTCTGTCTCTTCCCCCGTCCACTATTCTGGCTCTCTCTCCACCCCCCCCCCGTCCCCTGTTCTGTCTCAGTCCCCCCCCGTTCTGTCCCACCCTCCCCCTGTTCTGTCTCTCTCTCTCTCTCTCCCCCCTCCCCCTGTTATCTCTCTCTCCCCCAGTTCTGTCTCTCCCCCTTGCCCCTGTTCTGTCTCTCTCCCCCCTCCCCCGTTATCTCTCTCTCCCCCAGTTCTGTCTCTCCCCCTTGCCCCTGTTCTGTCTGTCTCTCTCTCCCCCCCCTCCCCTGTTCTGTCTCTGCCCCCTCCCCCTGTTATCTCTCTCTAGCCCTGTTCTGTCTCTCCCCCCCTGCCCCTGTTCTGTCTGTCTGTCTGTCTCCCCCCTAACCCCTGTTCTGCCTCTCTCTCTCTCCCCCCTCCCCTACCTTTGCCTGCCAAGTTGGATCCAGGGAGGGGGCGGAGCTAACCGGCTCAGCGGTGTAGCTCCGCCCCCACCCTGTGAAGCAGCGCACAGTCTGAATTACGGGGAGCCATGGGCAGCAAGAGAAGGTGCAGCTCAGCTCCCCATGCTTAATGCAGGCATGGGGAGCCGAGCAGCACTTTCTCATGCTGCCAGTGGCTCCCCGTGAAGCAGACGCTACTCTGCTTCACAGGGTGGGGGCGGAGCTACACCTCTCAGCCGGTTAGCTCCGCCCCCTCCCCGGATCTAGCAGAGCCTGCCGAGCAGAGAGCTGATGAGGGGGGATCTTTTGATCTCCCCCAGCCAGTGCCTCTACCGGCACAGGTCGCACACCCCTAAGGCCGGCCCTGCCCATCAGCACCAAAAGCTTCACATCCTGGATACTGAGTCCCATCAGTACCAAAAGCTTCACATGCTGGATACTGTGTCCCATCAGTACCAAAAGCTTCGCATTGTGGATACTGTGTCCCATCAGTACCAAAAGCTTCACATCCTGGATACTGTGTCCCATCAGTACCAAAAGCTTCACATCCTGGATGCTGTGTCCCATCAGTACCAAAAGCTTCACATCCTGGATACTGTGCCCCATCAGTACCAAAAGCTTCACATCCTGGATACTGTGTCCCATCAGTACCAAAAGCTTCACATCCTGGATGCTGTGTCCCATCAGTACCAAAAGCTTCCCATCCTGGATACTGTGTCCCATCAGTACCAAAAGCTCCACATCCTGGATACTGTGTCCCAACAGTACCAAAAGCTTCACATCCTGGATACTGTGTCCCATCAGTACCAAAAGCTTCACATCCTGGATACTGTGCCCCATCAGTACCAAAAGCTTCACATCCTGGATACTGTGTCCCATCAGTACCAAATCTTCACATCCTGGATACTGTGTCCCATCAGTACCAAAAGCTTCACATCCTGGATACTGTGCCCCATCAGTACCAAAAGCTTCACATCCTGGATACTGTGTCCCATCAGTACCAAAAGCTCCACATCCTGGATACTGTGCCCCATCAGTACCAAAAGCTTCACATCCTGGATACTGTGTTCAGGTTGACAGAAATGTATCTGTTTTTCCCCTCCCTGATTGATAGTATGTCTGTGGGAATTAAACCCTTTGTGTAATGCTTGACCTGTTTCTCCCACATAATATAAGGGCATTATAATGGTTATAGTATTGCCATGATGGCAAACGTAATGACAATCTCCAATTATAATTCTCAATTTAAATGTATGTTATTCCCTGGTGTTTTGTCCACTGATTGTCTAGCCCGGTGCTTCTCGAACCTGTCCTCAAGGACCCCAAAGGTCTAGGATTTAGGGATTACCCAGTTGTGTTTAAGCAGAGGAAGCAACTTATTAGCTCAAATAACTTTCTAAATGTAACCCCATTGCTCTCCCACCAAACGTCCACCAGCCTTATAAAGGGGTGCTACAGAGGACTAGTGAAATTAGAGAAACATAACTCTGGAGAGAATAAATACCATGATCACCAAAAATATAAAAAAAGGTATACACATTTCTTATCATTATGCAAAAAACTCCATATGCCCAGTACACATAACCCTATAAACAAACATTATAAAAACCAGTCCAAACACATCGTCTAATGCACAGGAGCAGACCCTGGAGCAGATTCTCTGACCCCTAATTATATATTAATTGAGGTCATTCCTGCCCACAGCTGTGTGGACATATATCATAAAAAAATGAATACCCATATAATAACCAAGGGTTAAAAATGATAATAGCCCTCAGTGGAAGCACAAGATACAGAAACAGTAAAGAAGTGCAAGTATTCATGGAATGCACACATGGCCATGCTACAGAGCAAACATGCAAAGGGAACTGAGATGGGAATTTCAAACTTCGGGCCAATGCAGCTGAATGGGAGACTGTTTCCATCTCTGCTTACTTTGGCCTTATGTTTGACATTCCGATCTCAATACCCTGCAATTCCTCATGTCTAAGATGTTGTAATGGGGCAGGATAGGCAGGTGAACCTGTTTTCCTGAACGTAGTTAGTTTCTTGCCATGTTCCCGTCTATATTTCAGATCCGAGGTCTTGTTTAGCGTGAATGTACTCCAGGCACAGATGACTCACTGCATGCTGCCCTCGGGTCCTGCTTACAGATGGTCATCTCCCTGCTTGACCTCATAAGATGGATTCTAGCCAACACTGCCAGGGATATAGCAGCAGGTGTATGGAATGTGTATGATCAGGCATGTGGCTCAATCTGCAAGGCATTTTAGTTTGCTTGTAGCAGGTCCTGAGAGGCCATCTCCTGCAACTAACCTCCTCCGCCTTACTTCTCTGTGAGAACATTTTGTTCTTAAAGCTACAATCACCCGGCTGCCTTTTCAATTTTCTGATTGGCTGCTCATTTCACATCCTTTTTCAATGGGTGCCGGAAGCAGGAGAGAGATGAGGGGTGAGTAACATGGATGCCCTCTAAGGCATTTCATAATGAATGCCTCATCAGGTATGTTGAAATCTATTATAAAAAAATCCCACTAAACAACTTAAACAAAAGCAAGCAGAGTTTTTTCTATTGATTAATTAAAAGACATCATTAAAGGACACATTTTATTAAATGCTTTTATCAAAGGACAAAAATAAAGCACCGTATTTAGTCCTCTCTCCTTATATAACATCGGACTTCAGAGCTTCCTTCACCTGACCCAAGGTTCTAAACAACATGTCCACTCCCTGATAGAGTGATACCCAGCTTAATACGTTCAGAGGTGAACGTATTAAATTAAATATGTAGGTCTGTGTCTAGACTGTTACATTCTTAATGTAACTGTCTCTAGGTTCATCTCTGTACTTTTGCTTATATTAGAGGGCAACACAGTTGTCAATATCTACAAGAGGGCCAAACAGCCATTAAAGTGCTGCTGTGCCCCCCCCCCCCCCTTCACCCGGCTTGAGAACAATTTACCCCACCCCCCTTCAACTCTAGCCATAATATTATACACAAAGTAGAACGCAATGCCGATATACAATGCATCTCTAAGATGTGCGTCGTTACACCTAATGACTGTTATTTTTAACACACAACCATGGTTATTATGATGTGATTTAAACTTATACAATATTAAACATTACCAAGGGATCTATTGATTCAGTGATCTAATGATCAGAGAATGGATCATATTAATTGAATCCTCTAGATTGTAAGCTTGCGAGCAGGGCTCTCTACCTCATCAGTCTGCGCTTGTTCGTCTAACTCAGTATATAGCCGCCTCTGTGCTCTGTACCTAGCGCTATGTATATTATCTCCGCTATATAAATAAATGTTAATGTAATGACAAACAGTCACTGCTATACTGTAATCGGGATATGATAGGCGGTTAATTATAGTGGTTTGGTTTTATTACAGTCTAGTACTGACAATGCTGCGGATATGCAACAAGCCCATTGTGTAAGTCTTGTTTTTAATTATTAGTGTTTGAAATGTGAATGTGTGTTCACATAATGGTAGCATATGCCAGAGACAATGCTATGTCATGTCTAATGTGTAAATGCTTTTCGTTGTAAATCTCCTTTTTCTAGATGATAAAATAAAATAAAGAATATAAAAAAATTAAAAATGCGATATCAGTGTTATTCAAAAGTATTGTTACAATTCCATGTACTAAGCACATACTCTGCATGCATGCCATAGCGTCCACTCAATAAAGACAGAATTGCAGGGAATTGAGAGGGAATTGCAAACCTTAGGCCTAAGTAGCAGAGTTGGAAAAATTCTCCCATTCAGCTGACAATGGCCGTTTTTATCACTGCTGCGTGTTTGTGTTTAGCTGTATTTTTTTTTTTTTTACTGTAATGTAAAGTGAGGGCGAGGATCCTTGTGATTCTAGGGGGCAGAGGGCCCCTTGTGATGCTAGGGGGCAGAGGGCCCCTTGTTATGCTAGGGGGCAGAGGGCCCCTTGTGATGCTAGGGGGCAGAGGGCCCCTTGTGATGCTAGGGGGCAGAGGGCCACTTGTGATGCTAGGGGGCAGAGGGCCCCTTGTGATGCTAGGGGGCAGAGGGCCCCTTGTGATGCTAGGGGGCAGAGGGCCCTCGTGATGCTAGGGGGCAGAGGGCCCTCGTGATGCTAGGGGGCAGAGGGCCCTCGTGATGCTAGGGGGCAGAGGGCCCTCGTGATGCTAGGGGGCAGAGGGCCCTCGTGATGCTAGGGGGCAGAGGGCCCTCGTGATGCTAGGGGGCAGAGGGCCCTCGTGATGCTAGGGGGCAGAGGGCCCTCGTGATGCTAGGGGGCAGAGGGCCCTCGTGATGCTAGGGAGAAAAGGGCCCTCGTGATGCTAGGGAGAAAAGGGCCCTTGTGATGCTAGGGAGAAAAGGGCCCTTGTGATCATGGGGGGAGCGAGTCCTGTGATAACGAGACTTCTGCAGGGAGCAAAGCAATGCAATTCACATGTATTTGGCGCTGAAAGGGTTTCTATGCTTTCCAACTTGCTAAAAGCAGACCGGCACAAAGCAGATACAAGGTCTTATAAGCAACTCTCCTTGAAGGCTGTTAAAAATAATTCCACTAAAGGCAGCAAATTGAAAATATAACCTAGGGGAGCTGACAAAGATGCAACCAAGGAATACTACAAATGGTTCTTTGTTGTCGCTCTCCAGTGAAAGATGACATTTAAGGTTCTGAAAGAAACACAAAAGAACAATAAAGTTGAAGCAGATCTTCTGGGAAACCGTGGTCTAATGTGATTTCAGATAAACAGTAGGCAATGTAACATAGTAACGGTGGCAGAGACATAAAGCCTTATTGCCTTTCAGTGCATCAGTAGCACTGCGCAGATATGACCTTAACTTCATCACTACTGACTGCTTTCGGAAAGCCATCAGGCCTTTAAACATCCGGTAATGTGGCCAGACATTCCCTACAATGTGACATTCCCTACTCCTTTTCACTCTCTATTTTTTTTTTGACACCCATTGAGCCGGTATAGAATTCTTTATGGCACAGACTTATTCCTCCCAATGATTCTGTGAACTGACTGCAGGATCTAAACTGGGATAAGTGAACAAGGCCGAAGAAATAGACTTTCAATCACCGAATACTACGTGACACCATAAACAGCATTCTTCCAAACCCTTGGGATTTACACATCACAGATTCAAAGGTTTACTGATATATATGTAAATCCAGCCCTTTCTTTTTTAAAAGAAAGAAAAAATATCATTTTATCATTACCCCTATTTATTCTAATTTGTAAGCTAAATAATTCAAACAGGAGGCGCTCAAACCATTTATAAGAGCCAAATGAAGATTATCAGAATGTGGTATGGTCCCAATTGAAGCGTTTACAGGAAAGAAGGTTAATTAGGGAGCACATTGTAAGCCAAGTCAGCAAAACAGAGTCAATTTACTGTTAATAACTTTTTAAAATTATCTTTCTATTATGTTTTATTTATGAAGTGAAGAAACCAAGCAGTAGAATTCTTATTCCAGTCTCTGTTTGTGGCACCCAGTCACCTGTACACAGAGAACTGTGATCACATCCTTGTTTATAATCGGAAGACAAGCAATGTTAAGTTAAGTGTACTAGTGCTTGAAAAGGGTTTATTTTTTAAAATTTTGCATTGCAATGTTATGCAAGTTTATCTTATGGAATATTTTACTAAACAAGTGTGACTGCGCGCCGCCATTTTGTGAAACAGACGTTTTTGTGTTTTTGAGGTGGCCACAACCTTCTCTTTCTGTACATTTCACTCCCTCCACATAAAAGCTGCCAAATTACGGTTCTTCAGCTATTACTAGACTACATCTCCCATAATCCTCTGTCACTTTAACGCACTGTCAGAGGAGTATGGGACATGAAATCCATCATCAGCTGGAGGTCAACCCTAGGCATTTTATATAGAAATGCTTTAATTAAAGAATAAGCACCATATTGAGCCATCTTTACTCTATTTAGCTCCACAAGGAGGCAGCCATTTTGTTTAGAATCTTTGGTCAGATGGGTCAGATCTTTGTTCATCTGAACCAAGGTGAGTGAAGATCTGCCCCAAGATTCTAAACATGTCTGCCCCCTGAGAGAACTATATGGAGTAAAGATGGCTCAATAAGGCACTTAATTTATATTCTTTCATTAAATCATTTCTTTTTAAATCACTTGATACAATCTTTCAATTAAACACATTAAGTACATTTTTTTTTTTGCTACTATTGTCCTTTAACATTAAGATGACGTACAGAAATATTTATAGCATGTGCTCCTTTCCATAACTGAAAATGTTGGTGGTCAAAAGTCCCAACCCCAATAGTCATGATTAATAATCCTAAAAGGTCAGCTTCAGTGGAAATTTATAATAGCATAAATAAACAGCTCAAACTACACACACAAATAGAGGGCTTTTAATACTCTCCTGAAAATAACTTATTTTATCGCACGACACTGGCGCACAGCAGTAGGGGCTGTGACGTCCAGTCAGCACAGACTCCTCCTCCTGCTGCTTCTCACTGTCAGAGCGCTTGATCACATGACCTTCCGATAATCATATCATATGCATGGGACTGTATGGACGCAGCACAAAGGAAGGGTCTGTGATTGGTGGAGATCGCACAGATCCAAAATTTGGACATTTTTGGAGTGATCTAAATTTCGGAGATTATTTTGCACTTGGCCTCGCTGCCGTAACATTATTTTGAATGTAATGTGTGTATGTCACCTTCTCAGACATGAACACTGTGATATATTAATTGTGCTGTATCTACAACACTTATACTAATGGATCTTTGGCATCTCATCAAGATTCTAACCACTATGGCACACACTCTGGTTTACGGCTGTATATTATGGAGACTGTACACAAGTGCAAATATGGATGCTTTTACATGACAAATCATGATTAATAAAAGTATATCAAAACCAGCTCTGTGAAGCCGCTTAATGAATTTAGACATTTGAACAGCTCTGCAAAACTATGTTGCCATTTTAATCCAAACAAGTAATTACCGTATTTGCTCGATTATAAGACGACCCTGATTATAAAACGACCCGCCAAACTTTGGATATTCCTTTAGGAAAAAAACTAAAAGCCTGAATATAAGACTACCCTATAGGAAAAAAGTTAAACTTGTATATATTCACATGTAAATTGCTTTTTTAATAAAAAAATTATATCAAAAAAATGCATTTGTTTTTATTTCCTTTTATGTGCCAATTCTGCCTCTCTTTCCCTTTCCCCCAACTTTGTCTCTCTCCCCCTCCCTTTGATTCCCCCCTCTCCTCTGTCTCCCCCCCCTTGTTTCTCTCTGCCCCTCCTCCCTCTGTCTCTTCCCCCCCTTGTAGCTCTCTTCCCCCCTCCCTTCCCTTGTTGCTCTGTCTCCCCCCCCTCTCCCTCCCCCCCCTCTCCCTCCCCCCCTCCCTCCCCCTGGCTCTGCCCCCCTCCCTCCCCCTGTCTCTGCCCCCCTCCCTCCCCTGTCTGTTTCTGCCCCTGTCTTTGTCTCTGCCCCCCTCCCTCCCCCTGTCTCTGTCTCTTCCACCCTCCCTCCCCTTGTCTCTCTGCCCCCCCTCCCCCTGTCTCTCTGCCCCCTCCCTCCCCCTCACCTTGAAGTCGATCCCTGGTGGCTAGTGGGGGCAGCCGGGGGATGTCTGCACGATACGTGCAGACATCCTCCATGCTGCCCGACACGGCACTCTATTATGACGGACAGCTGGTATCGTGCAGACATCCACCAGCTGCCCGATTTACCCTGGTTGCTAGTGGGGCAGCAGAGGATGTCTGCGCGATGAGCGCAGACCTCCCCTGCTGCCGCCCGGCATGCTCGCCGAGACTTCTGTGACGAAAGCGGAAGTACCCGGCTTCTTCATAGAAGCCCCGGCGGTCGTGCCAGGCGGAAGCAGGGGAGTCTGCGCTCATCGCGCAGACATCCCCTGCTGTCAGAGAGGGGGATCCAGGTCCCCATGTCTTATAATCTGACCTTATAATCGAGCAAATACGGTAGTCATTATGCTTTGTAACATCATTTTTCTTTTAACTTAAATTTCCAGGACTTCCCTGGCCTCTCTTAATGAATAGAAAATGATCTATACCTTGTTTTAGCAGCATTGCAAGTAAATATTTATTTATTTTTACATTTATTTTTTTTTAAAAACAAAGAAGAGTTTTCCATGAGTATGTGGTGTCTCCTATTGATGACATCACCATGTGACAATATGCAAATGACACATTTCCCATCGCAAGTAGTTTGTTTGCATTTCAAGCCGCAAGGTGAGGTCATAAACCTCTATAAAGGGACACTCCCACCAAAAAAGAATGCAGTCTATAAGTCAGAATTCTGATTCTGCATTGAATGGGAGGGTAATGTAACCATTACATCACAAGGGGGCAGAGTTATAATCCTATTTTATCAGGTTAATCTCCTTTCTTTGTGTTGGAAGGCAGGTAAAAAGAAGTTGTACACAGCCACCTAGTCCTGCCCACTATGATACACAGGAGTCAGTAGGAGACATATCTTATGACATCATTATGCAGGATTTGGCCAGATTGTAAGTGAGGCTGGCTGGAAGATTTTGGATGATCATCATGGGAAATATTCACAAAATGGAGCCAAGAGATAAACACCTAATGTTATGTTTTCTTTTATATGCAATTAATGCAATCATATAAAAATAAACATTAGCATATGTCTTATATATCTGTTTGTTTTAAATGACCAGGTTATCTAGTTACATCTTATGTAAGTGGTAGTGTCCCTTTAAATATGTAAATGAGAATGCCACACAGGAAGTTGAATGGTGAAGTATAACTTACAGCATCCTTCTCTGGATTGCACACTTTCACCCACAGGATGTGGTCCAGGAGCCAGTCAATGGGTTTGTCCTTGTAGAACATTAAGATGAATTCAACTATCAGACTGAGATCCAGGGACTTGAAAAGCTTACCTAGTAAAAATAAAAAGAAAGAAAGAAAGAAACCAATAAAACACATTGCGTTTAGACTGTGCTTCCTGAGTACAAGATGCTTTGTGAAAATAATTCCAAAATAGCCACTAAAAAAAAAGAAGCATCCATTGAAAGCTCATGAGCAGATTGATGGTGCATGACTATTAATGGCAGCAATCGAAAGTGTGTGGTAACAGGCACATCAGTATTAACATCTGTATACACTTCCAGTGTACCGAAGAGAGGGCAAGTCTGGAATGTAACCAAAATATAGAAAAGGGGCAGTTTTAATTTCCTGCATAGCACTATATACAGCAAAATAGCTTAAGGCGGCCAAAAAAAAAATATATTTTTTTGTTCTTTTCCTGAGCGGGAACTAAAGTCTTATAACATATTACAGTTCCAGAATGTGAGTCATTAAGATCAGAGGTCAATGGGAATGTTTAATCCATGGGTAGTATAGGAATAACAGTCTTCCGCCCAGGATACAGTTGTACCAGTGAAATACTTATCTATGTTTTACAGACATGTCCTTTGCCTGTCTGCCATTTTTGTTGTATTAAAGGATTGGGGAAACAAGACATTTATTAAACAATTATTTATTTTCTGGTTGGCTCCCTGTCAATCAGAGAGAGATGTACTGCCATTCCAAAATAAATAAATACATAGGTAGACACACACACAATACATAAACGGCTCAACACATTAAAAATACCACATATTTAGTGACATTGTATGGCCATATTATGCTTAGCCCACCACTATGCCACAGTACTCCAATACTGGTGGGCCCTATCACTAAATTGTTGTATGTCAATGGAGTATAGTCTCTTATATTGAATCTTAGACGAGTAAACCCACTGGCAATTTTGAAATCTTTAGCTCAGAGAAATTCTTTAATGAAAGAATAGAAATAAAGTCCATTATTGTGTACTTTTGGCTCCAAATTGCTCTAAAATGGAACAGCCATGTTGTTTAGAATCTTGGGTCAGATCTTCATTCACCATGGATTGGATGAAGAAAGTTCTGACTCAGCTGGCCCAACATTCTAAACATGTCTGCTCCCGGTTAGAACTACTTGGAGCAAAAAAAATAAAAAAAAAGACACAATACGTTATTTTTTATTCTCTCAATAAAGAATTTCTAAAGAAACTTTTTACACTTAATTCCATATTTCAATTAATCATAAGTTAATTTTATGCTCACAGTTGTCCTTTAAACTAGACATGTTTATTGTCTAGTGGGGAGCACTGAAGAAAATCATGCTTTCTTCTACATGATTAATAGTCATAATAAATACAGGAAGAAAAAACAACATCTTTCTAAAGCATGGTCAAGGCCAGACTGAAACCCTAGGGAAGACGTATACAACTTGTGTGCTGCCAGCTGGACAGCAATGATAGAAGCGGATAAAGGCATTATTACTGCACAATAAAAGTAGCTAATAACATTATATGCTAAAAAAAAAAAAGGTCTGTGCTTTCACAATCAAGCCACATGTGTCACATTGCATTCATTTCTTTTCTATGGAAGGGATCAGTGTCATTTTTTTTTTTTTTTTTACTGTAAGAAGCAAGTTGAAGGAAGATATAGGCAACTATTATTCAATGATCTTACAGGAAAAATAAATAATAGAATCCCTTAATGAAAAGCACAATGTGATTAATGTGAAAGGGAGCAGGTCAGCTAAACAGACAGTGCTTTGTAGTACATTTTCCAATCTGTGGGAGGATGAAATGGCAACATGCCAGCAGCGACTCATTATCTCTGCAAAATAATTTTTTTAATGAGCTCGGATGAACGATGCATGCATTAAGACCTAAAGTGTGTTGTGCTGGCTTTCAACTAAATGCACAAGCGCATACAAAACGTATCACAGATCTGTATCTCTTTGTCGTTACAATTTAGACCTCATAAGCCGGTCAATGTTAAAGGGCTGGGTTCGTGGCTTCTAAAAATTTTTTTTTTTTTTTTTTTACAAAAAAGAAAACAGCTAAAAGATATAACAGAAAAAAAACAAAAAAAAAAAACGAATGATGATATCTACATAAAGCTTGGCACCTGGCTACTCACGTAACAATACAAACCAATAATTACGACTACAGATTTTGAGCCCATTGGACCACTTTGTGCACTGAGATACATTAATTGCATCCAAGCCAGACCACAGAAATCTCCTCTTCCTCTAGGTCTCGTTATCACAGTACAACAAGACAGGATATCTGCTAATTCAAGACTACTTGCTCTTATTTTTTTTTTATCTTAAAGCCCCAGTGGCTTCTGTATCTTATTTAAATATAGCACAAGGCAATCTCGTGTCTGATTTGCCCAACTGTTTTCTACTTTTACCCTTTGCCCATCACATAGTATGAACCAAGGATATTGCAGAAGATAAACAAGACCTTGGGGAACATCTGTCTAAGAGGAAAGAAGTTAGAGAATGTTACACCTTTATGTTACTCAATGACACCTCATTGATGCACAGAACACCTTGAACTTATTTGTGTTTGGAAGGGTCTGACATATTGCACTTATGAGTAAGCACTCACTCGGGTGAGAAACACATTAGGTTAGCATTTGTTTCCCCTCCCTATTCTTTATATTTTGTTCAACGACATGTTGTATTGTGACATTAAAACAATTATACAGTGCTGTGCCTTGCTTTTTATCTCTTTGCCTCTGGTGTAGATGCATTTGTTTTTATTACGTTGTGGTGTTATTTTATAATTTGTTTTTCAGTCAAGATAGGGGATGACATAACAGAAAGTTACTTCCCAAAAGAGGCTATATATTAAATTTTTTTTTTTTTAAAAAACACACCCCGCTAGGAGATCTGGGAGTATTTCAGACATTAAACCACTCCAAGGAGTTCCAGACTAACTCTACCACCACCAGAAAAAAACAAGATTATAAAACAACACAACAGCTCATTAAAACAATATATCTAAACCAGAGACACTGATAAATGAAACATAAATAACAACCGATCACAAGTGAAAAATGTAAAGATTTCACTGTCCAATTTTAAACCTTATTTTAAAAAGAATTCTAACACATTTATTTAATTAATTTCTCCCAGAGTAGTCATTATTGGAAGATTGAACTTTTACTTTTGCGTATTCTTTAAGTGTAACTTATGCAAGGTACTGAATCAGCTTGCTGTTTCTATGTAAGCATCTTAAAGAGTCATTAGACTTTTGTCACTTTTGATTCTGTTATAAAAGCACAAATGAAATGTTCAGTATTGCTATGTTATGCTCTTTCCTTTGAAGCATGTAGGCCAATCTGGTTGTCGCTGGAATTCCCTGTTAATTCCACAAATTCTCTACTGATTATATGTATATAGCAGATGGCATTTGACCTCACCCGGGCAACTCCGATTGGCTGATTTCGCTTTATCTCAGCAGAGCTGTATGTAAACCCGCCTGTATCTGTAAAGCTATTGGTCAGATTCACATAAGAGAAAGGGCAAACAGAAACTTCATGTGGGACAGGATATCCGCATGCACTGCACTCACCCTTTTAAGAATGGGGGACGGTATTTAGCATGCATGAAATGCGTTGGGTTTATAAGTAACTATAAGTAATAAAAAATGTGGAATTTTATAGAAGTACAGTTTTGATGTTGCACTTTTTACCGTTATCAACCCTTTTGTTTGTATATAATCCGTGGTCTTGTATTTATAAATGTCTAATAAATAATTTTCCTTCTATTTTGTGCTACTAGGGTCCACGGTCCACGTTATGCTTTGCGTAAACATAAGTTCATTATTCACTCATACAGTAGAAGGGAAGACATGACATTTTTCATTATTAACACAATCATAATCTCTCAGTTGAATAGGCTAGCCAGACAATATTGTCTTTGCTCCACTGTTCATTTTTGCCATTATCAGCTTCACACACTATAAGTGCCACTATCCCTTTAATATAATAGAGATACGTCCGTTCCATACAGTTTCAATTATTCACTATGTTGAATCTCAGTTTGAGAACTTCAGGTGTGGAATAGCTTTCTGCAGTCCAGTGTTTATATATACAATCTGGGCTTTAAAACTCTTTTGTCTCCCAGCTTGACTGTGTATTTGACAGAACCGTTAGTTAGAGACACATTGAAATATGGAGGCTCGGTAAGACCAGGGGGGATTAAAATGAATCCATAAATCCGTCAGAGATTAGACAGCCTGTGACGGAGTTGTCGGAAGAAACATCGTAAATCAGAAGCGCGCTGGTAGCCAATAATAAAGCGTATTTATGGCAGTATTAGACATGTTCCACTGGCAGCAGGGCTTTCTTACTCAAGGCAACAGTAAAGGAGCTGTAACTGAAGTGCACGGTAAAAAATAATAGGTGATATACTTGCTTACAAAAATCATGGTTCTAAACACCATGTTTGTTTAAAATTCAAGGACCAATAGAGCCGACACATATATTTTTTTGGCATTACTTATCTTGAAAATGTCTCCCATTGATACATCCTCCCATTGATAATTCAAGAATTCCCCCAACAAAAAAGAAGCATCACAAGCATCTCTATGGTGCCAATCAGAAGGCTCCCTTACAGTTGAGCGAGCACGCGAGATGTTAGCTTCGGGTATACACAGTAAGAGTTTTGATACTGTAGGACTTTGGGTCTCACTGCTTGCATGCCTAGCATGATCTTGGTCATTCCCACTTTATTTTAAAGGGGGGATTTACCGGGCTTGCACAATGCAGAATCCTTCAGCTAGCCAAACAAAATATGTTTAAGGACCAACGTCATCATTTCAACTTGGATATTAAAGGGCCAGTGTTGGTTTGCAAGCTCCAGCTTGTCTTGCATCGCTAGCGCTACAGAGCCCTGGTGTTGATTAATGTGTGGAAGATTCCGTGTTTGGTACAGCCCAGGAGAGTCCAACATTTTTACGAAACTAGACCAAATTCTCGGAAAGCTTTGCATTTGTGAGCTGCACTATTTTTGTATAGACAACAAATGTCAAAATGTAGCTTGTTATCAATACAAAAAATATGTTTGCTTATTTAAGATGTAAAAGAAAAAAAAAATGTACCCAATAAAGTTACATTTCTCATTAATAAAGCATGGTGTTGGCAAACATGAGAGATTTGTGTGGGTTTCTGAGGCAGACTCTCAGGTGCCTGCTCACGGACAGTAACCCAACTAAAGTGTGGCCTCAAAAGTAAGCCACGTCTCTGACTCTGGTGGGCCACATTTGCCCGCCATGCTTTACCCACAATACACCATTTATAATTCCATTATGCCTTGTGTGCGACCATGTAGCAAATGGTACCAACGCATTGGAGAAGAGGATGCTGGGTAAGAAAATAATAATTTACTAGTAATCAGCAAGATGAAGCACAGCCAGTCACTGGGCTCTACATGTGACGCAAATGAAGGTTAATGGAACAGGAAACTTAAAAATGATGCTTACAAACAGCTTGATGTATTAGGATTAAGCACTAAATGTGAAAAGCGTCAAGTAGTTTGTAAGTATCAGTTTGACTCTGCACTTAACCCGACTTATGCGTTTGGATGTCGACAATTTAACAAAACACACAACCTTTGCCATTATTCATCAACTTGCCTTTACGGACTGGAACGTTTAAACTTTTGGATTGTATTTAAAGTAATCTGCTACCCTTCCCTGCAAAACAGAAGCAATCAGCAGTGAATTTCCAACAAAAATAAAAACCTTCCAGCCCAAGGAGGGTAATTTAACGAGCACAATGTGTGAATGATTTGCATTCACTTCCTGAAGTGAACCTTTAACATAAGTGTCTGACATTTTCTGATGTGGATCAATGCAATCAAATAACTATAGTGTAACGTGTAAAAAAAAAAAAAAAGTCAAAGATTATGGGGTGGGAGAAACATTGATATGAATGGTACTTGGCTGAGGCAGAGTTAGGGGGTTCTTGGTGAGCAAAATAGTCCTCACAAACAGGAAACTTAAATGCAGCAGACATACACAGTAATAAATGATAAGACTCAACATTAATATTTAAAGCTTGTGGATTCAGAGAAATATCTGATTGCTGCTTGGAGGGGAGAAGGGATTTTTCACTATGAGTCCAAATTCACAATCACAACCCCTTGTAGACGAGTGAGGTAATCAGATCATCACAGGAGGACGGACGACGCTCCTGATATGGTCTATTGTCTGCAGCTCTGTCAGATGAGTCCACAAATGAGTGGCCTCAATGTGACAGGCTAAATATAACAGACGCTCAAAGTGAACAGCGGTTATATTTAACTAAATCGCACCATGCCCAAACTTCCGGGGTTGGTCATGCATTCGGAATGTCGAGATGTCTCACAAGGTTCCGGAAGGATCCATAAGGTCTGTAAAGACAATGGTCGGCCTCTGCCTATGTGTCCCTGGCTTGTGTTCAGGGACCATCGGCACAAAAGCTTTTGATCTTATTGACATAAGTGCCATACAGTGGCAAGGAGTTAATTATGGTGTTTTTGGCCTTCTTATACATCTACTGCAGGAACAAGGCAAAGGGTTGGATTTAAGTCTTTTTTTTATTTCCCAACCTAAATTATTGTAACTATCAGGTACTAGAAAAACAAGACGAAGTAGGGGCGCATGTACCGGGAAGAGAAACAAAAAAACAACAATAGTGCAACACAGTTTAAATATAATTGGATGTATAGTAAATCTCTACAGGGGTGCACTCACAAACGGATATTGAAATCAGGCTCATCAGAATATGTAGTCAGTCGGTTTTAATCATTTCCATCTAAAAAACATTCAGCACTTTATTTGCAAATTTGCACAAAGCATCAATCTCCTGAGGAAGCCGACAGCAGAGCCGGCGAAACGCGTTGAGAAGTGGATCCAGCTGTTTATTTCTTCAAAAGAAAAGAGCCTGAGTGTCTTATCCTGGTGGCAGCAGGAAAGAAGTATTACCTCTCTGGACTTTTTTCACGCAAGTTGCACTTTAAGTGCTTTATATTTTGTACGTGTATCCATTGTTTTTATTGCCTGGTTTGTGTTAGCCACTGCGCAATGGCTTTTTAATGTGTTTTTTAGATGGAAATGATTAAAACCGACTGACTACATATTCTGATGAGCCTGATTTCAATATCCGTTTGTGAGTGCACCCCTGTAGAGATTTACTATACATCCAATTATATTTAAACTGTGTTGCACTATTGTTGTTTTTTTGTTTCTCTTCCCGGTACATGCGCCCCTACTTCGTCTTGTTTTTCTATTGTCAAGTGCCCGAGGTGCACTTTTACGGGTGCTGCAGTGCCAGAGGAGGAGTATAATTTAATTATCATTTCACTTTATTCACTATTTTGTTCACTGTTTATATTTGGGTTAAGTGTCACACTTTCTTTCTTCTAACTATCAGGTACTACAAGTGGAAATTAGGTAAAAGAAAAACTGGACAGTGGACGGAGCATAGCATATCAGAAAAGGGTTAACAAGAAGGAGAGATAATAATAATAACCAGCATTTAGCGCCTTTCTCCCAGTGGGAGTCAAAGTGCTTGTTAGCACACACTCTTGGAATTAAGCGAATCAGCAGCTGAATAATAGATATTATTACTTAATTGATGGTACTCATTTATTAAAAATTGGAAGGATGAAGGGCTGAGTTGACCCTGCTGGGAATTTAACCTGTGACCTTGAACAGGCTTTGTAATCAAGGCATTTAACAACTGAGCTACCTCACTGGCTTATACAATATATTTGTCTGTGCTTACCAGTAGAGTTGGATTAAAATGCTACATTATCCGAACAGTAGGTTAAAAGGGACTGATCACAGAGTAGGTTCCCCTCTTATCTTAACTGAGCCTTCCTAACTTAAAGGACAACTGTAGCAAAAATGAAGTTCTTTTTAATTGAAAGAAGGCATCAACTATAGGAATTGTATATAGAAATGCTTTACCGAAAGAATACAAATAAAGTACCTTATTGAGCCATCCATGCTCCATATAGCTCTACCAGGAGGCAGCCATTTTGTTTAGAATCTTTAAGATGGGTCAGATCTTTGTTCATCTGAACCAAGGTGAGTGAAGATCTGCCCCAAGATTCATGTCTGCCCCCTGAGAGAACTATATGGAGTAAAGACGGCTTAATAAGGCTCTTAATTTGTATTCTTTCATTAAAGAATTTCTTTATAAATCATCTACACTTGATACTATCTTTGAATTAAACATAAGGTAACATTTTACTACAGTTGTCCCTTAATTGTAAATCAATCATAATGCAATTATGTGTCAAGGTTTATTGCAAAAATACAGAAAAAATAAATAAAAGAAGAATAAGAAATGCATGGCCTCTGGCATAATTAGTACAGTACAAGCATCTGGAGACATACTGAAACAGCAAGCCTTCTCACCACATCCATTATCAATGAAAACATCAGATCTGTGGATTTATAATTATAGTGCTAGAAATGGCCAACTCACTCAGAAATCTGCTGAAACATTATTATTCTAAACACAAGTGTCTGAACGCAAATGTATGGCACCAGCGAAAGTACATTATGTGAAATATAATTCACTCTAACTAGATTAGAAACACCCATAAGCAAATATAATGAATATGAAGATAATGTAATAAGTAGATGGGAAATATTCCCCATGGCTGGTTAATGATTTCAGTCAGGTCAGCTGCACCTTGACAGCATCAAAAACGTCAACATCTAGGGAACAGGTCCCAGGATGTGGCATGGGCATAATGGGGCGGGGCTACATGACATCAGACAACATCACCAGCCCCAGCTTACCCGGCCCTGTTGTGCCTATTTTTAAGGTATTATTATATTTGGTGTATGTAAGTGTATGAAAGAGCTCAGCAGCAATAAAACTCTCAATAAGGAATATCTCCTGAAGGCAAAGCGGGATGCCCAGGGGCGTGGCATAGAATGAAGTGTGCAAGTGCCGGGACTCGTCTTCATGGTTACTTCATATTGGGACTTACAGCACCTGACAAGGGCAGGTAAATTTTAGGTGGTGCAGGTTAGTTTTAGGGCTATGGGTTATTTTTATGGTTGGGGGGGGGGGTTATTTTAATGGGGGGTTTAACATTGGGCAGCGCTGACAGTTCAGCATCAAAACGGCCACGTTGAACCTTGAGAAGCCGCGACAAAGAGTCCTAGACCCGGTTATACTGCCCATACCCTGTAGCTCACCGCAATGCACGGGTCACGTTCTCCATCAGAATCACAGAGGATCAGATGGTGTTACCAAATGAAGACTTTTGGATAAATAAACCTAATTTACTCAGTCTCCTAAACATGCATGGGTTATAAAATTCACCAACTCATGTAAATATTCTGGTCCTGGCAACTGCCCATTCCCCCCCAACTGCTCAAAAAAATGAAGTGAGCTCAGGATATTTAATATATGCAAAAATAACCGAACACTACAGCAATAAAACAATAAATATAGTGTTTAAACAGCAGTTGGAGAGACTCCACCTGACCGTTTTGTACTGTAATAAAATAATACGCGAATAAATAGCAGGTCAAGCGACTCATCCACCGGACATTATTTATAGTTCTATTACAGTATAAACTACTATTCAAAAGGTAAAGAGATTCAGTCAGCAGAGCACTGCGTATACTGTGAGTGTAGAATATTAGAAAGGATCTAAAAAAAAAAAACGTTGTCTTAGTAGAATTGACCAATTTGCATTGAAAATAAGTATACTGGGCCACACGGTGATGTCATAAACCGGTGACACCAACAAATTTATTATTTTACATTTGTTCATTGCATTTGATTTTTACTAATGACATCATTTGCGGTCTATAGGTTCTAAACTCACCTATCAATTTACCATTAGAGTGCATTCCAGTTCATACTACCTGTAAAATCACAGGTAAAACTATTGCAAAGAGGCAATACAATCTTACAAAAAAAGTATATATATATAAATCCAAACTGTCATGCACTCAGCTTTGTATAGCGATAATATCAGTGTATTCCCGGGTGTAGTGTCATTAATATAACACACAAATCCAAAAAAGAAGTACACGCACTCACACGGTTTGCCAAAGTATAAAAAACGGTATTCTTTAGTTTCTCATAAGTTTCGGTTCCACCTGGAGCCGTTATCAAGATCGGATATATATATATATATATACACACACACACACACATACACGCACACCATAAATTAGCTTTATCACTATATTAAAACATGGATAGCATAGCTTCCCTTACATAAAAAACGTTCATATAGCTATATGTTTGCACTAGGTATGTGGTCACAGCACAGTCTCCAGAAATAATCTAGGATTATTGCATAATAAATGTATATCTGGCATGTATGACAGGTTTGCCATTTCCGTTCTGTACATACAGATATAGGTTCAGGGAAGGTTTCTTATAACTGCGTGGTTGAACGTGCCACAAGTCAGTTGCGTCGAAGCTGGGTTTGCCAGTGAACAAAAGGTTAACTAATATTTGCACCTGAAAGATGGGCGACACGTTGAGTTTTAAGCATGCAAACTATTTCCCATGTGCACACCTACATAGACACTCATTAGTGGGGAACATGTTTGGAAAAGGCCACAGAACCCACAATAGCCAAATTAGTGTCACTCACCAGCGGTAACAAGATACAATTTATACCAGAGAGGTTTACACAAACCAACAGTGTTCTAGCTTTTTAAAAAAAAAATATATATATAAAATCTAAATCTAAAAAAATCATCTCCCTCCAATGCATCTGACTGCTGGCTGCCATAGCAACAGAGGTAGCAAGACTTGAGGCCCGATAAAGTACCAGAAAGCATTGGGTATCCGCAGGAGGCTGGAGTGTCTTAGTTATTAGATCTTAAAGAGGTTCATAAAGATAAACACTACTTTATTTTTTTATTTTTTAAGATTCTGGAAAGCCGTACATTATTTTTAAAACTCTACTACAAATATATTAAAATTATCCAAAGCTGTGTTACTGGCACTATGACCTGCAACGCATTACTTGGGGGAACATTTATATTAGCTTATTATTAATGGCTACTAGCCCTCTTCTATGCTCTCCGTTGACATTTTGAGAGTATTGGTGATTATATTTTCAGAAAGCTCTGGTGAGAGCTGTAAGAGGTGTTTTCTAGAGCATTACATATATCTTTGGGTGAGACAGTATTTAAAGCTTCCTTCTTGGCTTATTAGAATTAAATCCACTACCTGGCAGTCTTCTGAGGTGTCGTAGCTTACACCTGGTTATTGTCACTCAGTATATATCTGTGGGGTTTATTGATAGGTCAACTTCATTTTATTTACAATGGCTACACTTGATGCAATCTTTCAGTGAAACATAAGTTCTTATTTTGCTTACAGTTTTCCTTTTACAGAGGTTTATATAAGTGAGTGAGTCACACAGGAATTCTATTCATAAATAAGTATGAAAATTATTGTATATAGGCATTTACTGCAGACTAAGCCTATGGATTGCGCTCAATAATCGCACACAACAAGCAGTAGAAACTATCAATGAAAGCTTCGACCACTCAGGTAGTGTTGTTGTACTGTAATGCCTCGATGTTGAGGCATTAAGCAACACCAAAATCCGGTGTCCAAGTGACCGCAATTGCCCCACAGAGCGAAATGGCAACTGCCCTGTTGTGGGAAAGAGCTTCGGAAGTGACCAATTCACTTCCGTCGCTCTGTAGCTAGACTGCCTGTAGAAGTAGTCCGCAACATTCTACTTTAAAATAAAATAATAGCTTTAGTAAGCTATAGGGTCAGGATTACAATTAGGGTTAGGATTAGCATTAGAGTTACAGTAAGGCTTGGTGCTAGGCAGGGGCGTAGCGTGGGGGGTGCAGGGGGGGCCGGCCGCACCGGGCGCAATATCTGGGGGGGCGCACTACACCGCAGCCACAACCGCGCGATACTTCCTGTCAGCCGCCGGATGTGAGCGGCAAATTACGGCGTGACGTCACATCCGGCGGCTGCGCGGTGCGGCGGAGGCTCTTCTGAAACTGCATCGCGGCCTTTCTTCCCTGAGCTGTTGGAAGTCGAATTTGTAAAGGTAAGAATAAAGGGGCTTGGGGGACCTATTGTATTATGTATTGAGGAGGGGGTCATTAATGTATTGGAGAGGGGGAGGGGGGGTCATTAATGTATGGGGGAGGGGGGTCATTAATGTATGGGGGAGGGGAGGGGGGTCATTAATGTATGGGGGAGGGAGGTCATTAATGTATGGGGGAGGGGGGGTCATTAATGTATGGGGGAGGGGAGGGGGGTTCATTAATGTATGGGGAGGGGGGTCATTAATGTATGGGGGAGGGGGGTCAATAATGTATGGGGAGGGGAGGGGGGTTCATTAATGTATGGGGGAGGGGAGGGGGGTTTATTAAATGTATGGGGGAGAGGGGTTTATTAAATGTATGGGGGAGGGGGGTTCATTTAATGTATGGGGAGGGGGGTCATTAATGTATGGGGGAGGGAGGTCATTAATGTATGGGGCAGGGGAGGGGGGGGTCATTAATGTATGGGGGAGGGGAGGGGGGTTCATTAAAGTATGGGGAGGGGGGTCATTAATGTATGGGGGAGGGGAGGGGGGTCAATAATGTATGGGGAGGGGGGTTCATTAATGTATGGGGGAGGGGAGGGGGGTTCATTTAATGTATGGGGGAGGGGAGGAGGGGTCATTTAATGTATGGGGGAGGGGAGGGGGTCATTTAATGTATGGGGGAGGGGGGTCATTTAATGTATGGGGGAGGGGGGTCATTTAATGTATGGGGGAGGGGAGGGTCAGTAATGTATGGGGAGGGGGGGAAGTAATGTATGGGGGAGGGGGGGAAGTAATGTATGGGGGAGGGAGGGAAGTAATGTATGGGGGAGGGGGGCAGTAATGTATTGGGGACGGGTGGGCAGTAATGTATTGGGGACGGGGGGCAGTAATGTATTGGGGAAGGGAAGAAGGGGGGCAGTAATGTATTGGGGAAGGGAAGAAGGGAGGCAGTAATGTATTGGGGAAGGGAAGAAGGGAGGCAGTAATGTATTGGGGAAGGGAAGAAGGGAGGCAGTAATGTATTGGGGAAGGGAAGAAGGGAGGCAGTAATGTATTGGGGAAGGGAAGAAGGGGGGCAGTAATGTATTGGGGAAGGGAAGAAGGGGGGCAGTAATGTATTGGGGAAGGGAAGAAGGGGGGCAGTAATGTATTGGGGAAGGGAAGAAGGGGGGCAGTAATGTATTGGGGAAGGGAATAAGGGGGGCAGTAATGTATTGGGGAAGGGAAGAAGGGGGGCAGTAATGTATTAGGGGATGGGGGTCAACTGTGTATTAGGGGAGGGAGGGGTCAGCAGTGTATTAGGGGGAGGGGGGTCAGCAGTGTATTAGGGGAAGAGGGGGGGGATGGGAAAGATCTGACTTGGGAATTTGAGATGAGGCAATGATTATATTTTTTACATTTGTGGCCTAATGAATAATCTATATATATGTGTGTATGTAGAAGGAAATGTAAATAGGTGGGGCTACAGGGGTGAGGGAATTATATTTGTAATATATTTATTAGGAACTGTGGAGGGAAGGGGGTTGGATGAGAGTATTAAATATCATAGCATTAAATATTATATTTATGGGGTAGGAACTGTATTATATATTTTTGGTTTAGTGCAGGGGTAGGTAACCTTTGACACTCCCTTTGTTTTTTGACTAAATCTCCATTAAGGCTTGCAAAGCATCATGGGAGGTGTAGTCCACAACATCTGGAGTGGCAAAGGATGTCTACTCCTGGTTTAAAGCATAGGTGTATAACCATTTGGCTTCCCCAGGCCAAAATAACCCCTTAAACTCTTAAAGGATCACTATAGTGTCAGGAAAACAAAGCGGTTTTCCTGACACTTTAGTACCCTGAGGGTGCCCACACCCTCAGGGTCCCACTCCCGTGGCGCTGAAGGGGTTAAATTCCCTTCAGTTACTTACCTTAATCCAGCGCCAGGCTCCCTCGGTGCTGGTGACCTCTCCTCCCTGTCTGACGTCAGCTCCCCGTCCGACGTCACTGGAGCTGAATGCGCATGGCTGCGCGCGCATTCAAAGTGTCCATAGGAAAGCATTTCTCAATGCTTTCCTATGGACACTCTGCGCGATGGAGGCGAAATGTGCCTTCAGGCTCCAGCGCCGCAGATGCGCCTCTAGTGTCTGTCCGGAAGACAGCCACTAGAGGCTGCCTTAACCGCAAATGTAAACGTAGCAGTTTCTACATGTGCTTGTGGGGTAAGGGTTTCTTTAACTAATCTAGTAGAAGAGACTCGAGTGCTAAAATCCACGGGTTAGGGGGCGCAAATTACTTGCCTTGCCCCGGGTGCTGACAACCCACGCTACGCCACTGGTGCTAGGGTTAGGGTAAAAACTGTAAGAGAAAATGGTTAGGAAATAACACTACACTATTCTCAGTTACTGCCCTATATCTTGAAGAGAAAAAAAAAAAGCATGTAAACATTGACTATTTCTAAACTAAAAGATACAATTTGATGTTTTTTTTTTTTACAGTTAATTTCAGCATATCATCAAAATAAAGATATCTTTTCTTATCCAGAAAAAAACCCCCAATATATAATTTGTGTATGTACAGTAAAAGAATAAAATCACAGCTAAACACAAACACTGCAGAAGTGTAAAAACAGCCTCTGTCCTACAGGCAAAAATAAAGGGAGAAGTCTCGACATTTATATAAAATATATAAACTACATGCGACTGATGAACATAAAAATAAACAACTGAATTGCACGTTTCACTTACAGAATTCCCCCTAATACTAATCCAGTGTATTACGTTATGATGTCATGATGCAATAGAGAACACTAAATACATAAAATTAAAAATCTAATTATCACATCTTGCTATTTTTATCTTCCGCATTTCGCAAACCACCTGTGAAGAGATGATTAGCATGTCATGATTCATAAAGAAATTACCAAAATGTTAGTATTTAAAAAAAAAAAAAAAAAAGAATAATTCTAAAAGATGAATTGTTTTTGCAATCTAGAGCAAGGAGTCCATAAAACACATTTCATTTTATATTACGGCAATGCTTTCCGAAATCGTGTATAATTAGCTGAATATTCGAAGCAATGATATAAATCTCTTCCTATTTGTTTGTTAGTGTTCTGTCTTTACAGCTAATTGTAATGTGTAATCTTCTTTATGGGACTACAATATATCAATTCACATGAATTTTGTTAAACAGACAGAAAAAGTTCATATTTTTAAGTTTTACTGGAATGCTAGTGTGATAGGGAAGTGCAGTGGTGTATCTTGGTTTTGTGCTGCCCTATGCAGACACAATTCTGGCACCCCCCACCCACGTTGCACATCTACGACTTTCGCCATCACCCACGACATGGCCCATCACTCACATTGGATACACACTAAATTCCCCATCACCCCCATTACATGCCACCATCACCCTCATTATATACCCCCACCACGTCCATTACATGCCCCCATCACCCCGGTTAATTGGAAGGAGCTAATGCTTGCTGAACGTTGGGGTAGGGAGCGAAAATGTTTGAAACACCAGCAAGTGTGCTTAAACACCCTCTGGCAAAGTTCCGCCCTAGGCAAGTGCCTTGTTTTCCTTGTGGAAGATAGACTACTGGGGAAGTGCCATTCCATTTTTGCCTACCCAGAATCCCTTGCAGTTGTGGCAGCACTGTGAGTGTTTGATTTGATTGAGGTAAAAGCAGGCCTTCTGGCTTGTTTGATGTGTGTAGATTTTTTAAACAATGTTTTATAAAGAAAACACAATGCCTTTTCTGAGATGGGCAAGGTTTCAAGCCCCCCAGAAGTTTTTTTTTTTTAAGCGTGATAATGTGAATTTAAAGGTAACTTTTTATACATTTGCAATGCACAAAACGCGAAAAGTATAAGCGAACAGAGCTAAATTCCCACACGTGTGCATTGCAAGTGTATATAAAGGTCGCTCCGAATTCACATTATAATGCTTGGAAAAAATACCCTCAAATATATGCTGCATCTTACTTTTTCCATTTTGAAATGAAAAGGACACATAAAAGAAAACTAAGCATTCCTGTCATTTGTCCTGGGGATTGTAAATTGTCTTTTTTTCGTTTTCATGAAAAAATTGTATTTCTGAATATTATAATATTTTATTACTGCTTTATTTTTACCGCCCAGGTTTTCTAAATAAACCTGCTGGATTTTACAGCAAGGGACAGTGGGAGCGATGAAAATAGCTGTGAGTCAGGCTACGTTCATGCGGAATATTATAATGAGCAAAAGCATGAATTCATTAAAACAGACCGTCTGAATCAGATAAATAAAAATGATGAATCACTCTCAACATTCACTAACTTCTAATCGACACCTCAAGGGCATGCGATTCACACATTGCTCTCCTTATTTCTCATATTTAACTTGTCTCCAGAGTGGATAAGCTGAATTTTTGTATTATTAAAAAAATTAAAACATTTGTAACATATATATATATATATATATATATATATATATATATATATATGTTGCTTTTTTATGTATATGGCCCCTTGAGCACTAAATCTCAGTGCACAGTACACACAAACATGGCAGATTAAGACATTGTAGGTCCCTGGGCTACAGGTGCTGTGAGGCCCCCAGTAATATTGGCTTGTCCATTTTTCCCCAGACTTGCCAATCTGACCCCCCCCCCTCCGATTTGCCACTCTGCCCCTGAGACCTGCCAATGCACCCCCAGACTCGCCAAGCATTCCCACATTGCACACGAAGGACATGCACCATCACCCATATTGCACACCCAGGATTTACCCCAGTACATGCCCCATCACCCAGTGGGAAAGGCAGCATTGGAACAGGTGTGTGCGCCTAGGCAGCGCACAGACTTCATGCTGCCTGCTCGCTGGTAGGGGGCTGGTGAGGGGATCTCCCAAGCAAATGCCTCTGTCAGCAAGCTTCTTTTTTTTTGTTAAAGGTCTGTGTTCAACTGGATCTATTTTAAGGTAGGGGCCTGGAGCCCTTAAATCCCATGGCTTAATCCTGCCCTTCACACAAACTATTCAATGATCGGTGGGTGACATTAGAAAAAATTAGAGGAGAACTGAAGGGCCCCAAGGCAATTGGATGGGAGAAGGAGACAGAACTTACTAGAACTCCCATCTTGCTAGGTGATAACTATCATTATTATTGAATATTACCCCTCATTCCACTGGCCATTGGATGAGAAAGGTTCAACCGCAGACCCCCAGTTACAATTACTGCCCCCAACCCTCCCTCACGGTTTGGGGAAAGATGAGGCACCTGCTGCCCACCCTGGTGAATCAGAAAACCCACCACATACTGCTCTGGCACTAAGCATCTGCAGAAAACAGCTTCATTCACCATGGTCACTCCTATGGTAACTGCCCCACTGTTTTTTCCGCCCACAGACATGTTTGGGAAGGGAAGGGCAGTTATGTGATGTCATTGGTGGAGGACACCTTGCACATGTGCAGTCTGCATATTTATGGGATCCCCTTGATAAGCTCCCAAGAGAGGCTGGAGCTGCACAGAGCAGCAGATGTTAAGTTGGGAGAAACCCTGCAAAAGTAAGTTTTTAAAGTTATATATTGCAAGTGAAGATTTACTTTTAAAGTGACAGTTTGAATATGCAATGATTTGTCCAGTTTTGTTTAAAGTCAGCACTTTCCTATTATTTGGCAGCTAATTTGCACAAATAACAAACGTGTGCTAAGCTTTTAAATCCATCACAGTTAAATAATAAAAATAAAAAAAATGTTACAGATTTTATACACTGTACATATGCTAAGCCACGCAGCTTGTTTGATACAGGAGGCTCCTCTAAGGTGCCAATTTGCATTTATATCAAGTTTCGTACAGCAATGTGATTGAGATATTCTGCTCCGGGGACTGATTATATTTCCCCATTACCATGTCCTAACACATTATTTCTTGTAAAAAGTTAAAAAAAAAAAAAAAAAAAAAATTAAAAAAAACAAACACTCACTGAGAAGAAGAAAATCCTGAGAAAAATCACATCAATTTCCATTTTCCACCAATAATAACTTCCAAAACTGCATATCCTCTGCAGATTTGCCAGGAATATTACTATTGTTTACAGCGTCAAATACTTTTCAAAGTAAAGAAATGGAAGCAGAACATCTGTCCTTGGTAAGAGCTCAGACATAACCACTTTAATCCATCTCCAGGAGATGCAGTTTTCAAAATGTGTGTGCTCCATCTTCAAAACACATTAAATCTGGAAACTAGGTAGCAATTTATTAATTGTAGTGCTATAGCAAACGGCTGGTTGGCTTTTTATGATTTCAAATCCATTGTAACCCACTTATATGTTTAAAAACACGATATTTACAGAAAACCATACTTTCTGCCTATGAGGGGCAGTAGTGTATCTTCCACAAGGCAAACAAAGCACTCGCCTAGGGCGGCACTTTGCCAGAGGGTGTTATGGCACACTTCTGGTGCTTCAAACATTTTGCTCCCCCACTGTTCAGCAAACTTTAGCTCCTTCCAATTAATCGGGGTGATGGGAGAATGTAATGGATGTGGTGGGGGTATGCAATGAGGGTGATGGTGGCTGTAAAGGGGGTGATGGGGCATTTAGTGTGTATGCAATGTGTGTGATGGGGGCATGTAATGGGGTGATTGGACATTTAATGTTTTTGCATTGTGGGTAATGGTGCATGTCTTGGCTGTGTAACGTGGGTGATGGGGCATATCGTAGGTGTGCAATGTGGGTGGGGGGTGCCCAAATTTTGTCTGCCTTGGGCAACACACAACCAAGATACACCACTGATGAGGGGCAGGTTTGTATAGCTTAGTTTGGTAAGGTCACCAATAACATATGTAAAAAAAAACGAGCCAGTTTCTGCAACAGGCAACTGTCTGGCAGTGCCTAATACACATATCATAGTCAATAAAAATGTTAGAAACCTGACCGCTGTCATTTTTTAGTTTTTTATTTAGCAAAAGTAAGAAAATACATTTCTGACAAACATTAAATACCTAATAATTTTTCATTGGGCACAGGGGGAATATTGCATCGTTTCCTCCATCAGCACACTGGAATGCTGGGAGAAACCAGGTGAGAAAATCAATACATGCCAATTTAGGGTATATATATCTTGCAGCTATACATAGCTTGAACAGAAGTCCTCTAGTTCATAGTGCAATACACTATCCATAGGTGGCAGCCATGCCTGGGACATGTCCCCTCTATTGGTGGAATCTGAAACCAGCAGAGAGTGATGGTCACTCCCGACAGATCCCAAACAGATGCACGGGGCGCACCCCCATGCTGACTGGCTGAGCACATGCTAACTCTGTGGAAGAGCACAGCCTCAGCTGGGAGGCCGAGCACAGAGGAAACCCGCCTATATCTGCAAAGATACACAAAAAATGTACTCCAATATGGTGGAAAGAGATTTTTAACCTTTGCGTCTATTGCTGAAGCCACTTGGTGTCACTTTAATCAGCTTAATAAATGTTTAATGGTCAATTTAGTGACATTTTTGATATTGATTACAAGATCTTTTTGCCCCTATCGCGATATCCTTTTAGCCTGCATCTGATGTCTTAGACAGTCTAAACCAGTTCTTCCCAACAGGGTAGGTAGGTCCTGTCTCCAGTGGGAGTGAGTTATCCAGGCAAAAGTGTTGCTGTGCATATACTATATTCTATAGGATATCTTAAGCCAAGGACATTGATGACTAAGAGCTCGAAACGTATGGGGAGTGAGACTTTGCTAAAGTTGGATCTCACAGTGTTTTAACTCACTACTGATCTATGTTTCTATGTTGTTGCCGTATTATCTCTTTCATGGACTGCACACTGACCAGAAAGTACACAGAGGAGAATAAGCCGACAGCCGTATCTGCTGTAAAGTGCAGACTACCGGAAGTAATAACCGCAAATAAAAAGTTCCATAAATCTTTGATGTTTTAAATTCCAACGTTACTTCGGAACATCATGGCGTTATGGTGTCGAAAAACGTATGTGATGTTTACTTTCCAGAAACCTTTTAATGCACAGAAATTTAAGTTGAAAAAAAAAAAATCAAATCCATTAAAGTCTAGCCTTTCACATATCCCTGACACTGCTGATGACCCACAAGGCAGCAAAAAAATAAATTAGTTATACACTGAAATGTTTTCCAATTTGGCTTAAAAAAAAAAAAATCTTCTTAACTCCAAAATCGGACTTCTCTCTGCATCACGTTATCAAGTCCAAAAATGTTGAATAATTATCGCTGAGACAATGGTTCCCAAATTTGTTTTTGAGATCACCCCCCTCCAATATTCATCAAAGACCCACAATCCCTACAAGTTTCAATGACTATTAGCCATTCCATAGCTACCCTCCATCAGTGGTGCATGCCTTTCTGTTTTATAATTACGCTAGTGCCACTCACCCGCTTGTGAGCCTGATCCTGGAACAATAAAGTATATTGAATATACACTGCAACACCTTGCCTGGATTAGGCAAAGCATAAAGTCCAACCATCTTGCTTGCCTGAGGTCCTGATTTTTTACTTTTCCGGTGTTCTGAGTTATATATAACAGTATTACTGTCCCGAAAAATAGTGTGATTGCAACACAATTCTTGAGTCGCCAATGCATCAAATGATTTCAACCAGAAAAAAAAAAAAGAACAAAGAAGTCAATTGCGCCAAAAGTCACACAAAAAAAGAACCATGTTTACGGATAGAAACAACACCATGGTTTATACATAACTCCCATTTGTACATCTTATTTTTTTGAAACCAGAGAGATAACAGCAATAGAAATATGCAGACTTGCCTCCATCTTGGGACTAAAATCCATGTAACCCTAGATATTAGGCTACAGATGCATTTAATGTACACGTCTCTTAGACATACCTATTTTATGTCGGTGAAATGTATTGTGCATGGGTGACAGTAAGACGACCAGGAAAGCCCATTTGACAGGATTGAACCCCAAAAGAAACAGGAGTGTCCCATCAACTCGGCAACTATGGATAAGGTGAAAATAACATTCGTGGACACAGTGCTACTTCCTATACATGAAAGTGTTGCTATACACAAGACCTTATGAGACTTGACGACACTTGTGCCTGTGTAGATTTTTTTTTTTACAAATAACCCCCAATGTGCTTTCTCCCCATACAGATGATGGCATGCGTGGAGGTCCATCATCTGTATGGGGAGAAAGCACACAGGTCAGTTCAAGTAGCCTCAAAAGATGAACTTGCTTAAAAATGTAGTGATTTTATATGGATAGTATTTGGTTCGTTTTCAAACCAATTCTTTCATCTGTTTATATTTGTATATTTTCATGCTTCTGACCTATAGCAAATATGAAAATGTGGAGATGTGCAGTTACATTTTACTTGCTATTTATATATATATAGTGACTGGGAAGTATTTGATGTTTTGGTGGAGAACGCTAGACATTTACTATGTCAAGTTGACTGTACAGGAAATTGCCATGTCATTTACGAGTTTCCCTGCTATTTATGTTAAACTGTACATGTTTATGTGGTAACTGCGGATGTTTTCCCTTTTTATCACCTTTGTCATACATGCATAACGAACTGCATAATAAAAATGTTTAAAATAAAAAAAATTAGTGACCGAACTGTTTGTAAAAATTTTTTACCCTTCATGACAATGTTTTTTCTTTTAACACTTCTTATAGTAGAGCGGCAAAACAAATACTTTTTTTTTTACTTTTACATGACAAATCTACAAATGACTAATAAATAAACATGCTAAATAGATCCTGAGTTTAGACATAGCCAATATTTTCATGTTTTTCTGTTTTTTTTTTTTTTTGCAAGTTATAGGGCAATAACTGGAAGTAGCGCTTTGCTTTTTATGAATCATTTTCTCCTACCTTTTAACCCCAAACTTAAAACTGATAGACTGTGACCTAAATTGCAAGCACAGCTGGGTTATACAGCAGGACAATGTTCAAAAGCACACTAGCTGAATGGCTAACTCTGAATGGTAGAGAAATCAGAGGCACACAACTTCTGAGTGGCTCAAAATTAACAAATGAAGGTTTTTTTTTTTTTAGAGTGGTTCAGCCTAAGTCCTGACTTTAATTTGATTGGGATGTGGTGGCATGATAATGCACGAAAACCCTCCACGGTGGCTGAATTAAAACAATTCTGCTGAGAAGAGTGGCCCAGAATTCCTCCACAGCGATGCAAAAGACGCATTGCCAGTTATTGCATGTGCTTGATTGTAGTTGTTGCCCGCCGAGGCTGGCACAACCAGTTATTAAGTGAGGCGGGGGGCAATTACCTTTCCACATGGGTAATATAGGTTTTGAATAACTCTTTACCTACCATAAATGAAGCAATCATTTTAAAAAAAAACCTGCATTTCTTGTTTACTCACGTTGTCTTTGTCTTACATTAAAATTGGTTGGATGAACGGAAACATTTAAAGGTTACGAATAAGTTGAAAATAGAAGAAATCGGGAAGGGGGTAAAAAAAAATTTCACAGCACGGTAAGCAAGACGTTATATTAAATATTCATTTTAGGATATAACTTGAAAAGATGGATTTGATTAAAATGTTCTAATGTGGTGGGAATGATAAGGAAATCTGTTAGTTATTGTTCATCCTCCTCCCACACACAGTAAATATTAGGAATCTGTTACGGCACGGTATAGCTGGGAGAAGCCAAAAAACAACAACAAAAAGAACCAAAATCAGACAATAAGAAAAACTTTCTAATAAAATCGTTATAGCATGGCATGATTTACAGCTCATTATAATAGTCTTTGTAAACGATAAAAAAAAATAAAAAAAAAAAATACACAATATAGATACAGAACATGATAAAACTCCAAGAATTAAAATGTATAACACATATTACTGGCTGATTCTCTCTGGAGTAAAATGCCCTGTTTGTGGCGTTTATAAGGTTCTGTAAAAATGATATTGTTCGGTTACGGCTTAAACTCTGCTTTTGAGAGGACCACAGATGAATAAGGCTCCTGGGACTAGTTTATACGGATGGCCTACATTTCACAACTTCATTTAGTTCCAGTGCCGTCATGTGCAAAAGATGATGGCCATGAAAACCTCTGCTAAAATGGCTTCTCGTTTCTCGCACAGCATGCCGTTCGGTTGCAGAGTAGGGTACTCGCTATGCTTGTGCAGAGGGAATCTGTCATAGAAAATCGGTCCAGTGCTGTGGAAGATTAAATGTATTGCGATGTCTTGTAATTTAGAGCAAAGGTAACGGAGACTTCTACCTTTAAAAACAACTTTACTTCACTTGAGACAGACCATTAACACTATAGGTACAGCAGGTAACCATGTATACGTGTATATATCTATAGATGCACATACATATATTTGTAGAGAGAGATGTCATGGATGATTTTCAATTGAGGAAGGGCTGGGCATGGGAAATTCAGAGTGTACAACTGTACTCTCAGAAATGTCAAAAGTGACCCTGGGGGCGGAGCATGCTAATTTTCTTACAATGCTCAAATATACAAAACCTTAAAGCAGCATGCTAAACCAAAAACTTTTTTTTTGGACTCTTAACCATTTCCTACTATTCATCTTAGCAAACTATAAAATATCTTTTAATATACTGCATGGATCAGTGATCCTTACTTCTTAATTATTGAAGTGCAATAAAAGATGACCGTGATATAGTGCAATAACAGATGACCGTGATATAGTGCAATAACAGATGACCGTGATATAGTGCAATAACAGATGACCGTGATACAGTGCAGTAATAGATGACCGTGATACAGTGAAATAACAGATGACCGTGATATAGTGCAATAACAGATGACCGTGATTTAGTGCAATAACAGATGACCGCGATATAGTGCAATAACAGATGACCGCGATATAGTGCAATAACAGATGACTGCGATATAGTGCAATAACAGATGATCGCAATATAGTGCAATAACAGATGACCGCGATAGAGTGCAATAACAGATGACCGCGATATAGTGCAATAACAGATGACCGCGATATAGTGCAATAACAAATGAACGCGATAGACTGCAATAACAAATGAACGCGATAGACTGCAATAACAGATGACCGCGATAGACTGCAATAACAGATGACCGCGATAGACTGCAATAACAGATGACCGCGATAGACTGCAATAACAGATGACCTCGATAGACTGCAATAACAGATGACCGCGATAGAGTGCAAAATCAGAGGACCGCGATAGAGTGCAATAACAGATGACCGCGATAGAGTGCAATAACAGATGACCGCGATAGAGTGCAATAACAGATGACCGCGATAGAGTGCAATAACAGATGACCGCGATAGAGTGCAATAACAGATGACCGCGATAGAGTGCAATAACAGATGACCGTGATAGAGTGCAATAACAGATGACCGCGATATAGTGCAATAACAGATGACCGCGTATATTTTCTTATACAACATACATATTAAAACTGTCATATTCTTGAGAGTTTTACTGCTAATCAGTTAGGTTTTGCACTTCTTTGAGAAAGACACAAAAAAATGTCTGTGTGATACCTTAATCATTTTTGTAATTCGGTTCACATTACATGCACACTGTCCCAAATTGGTTCCCATGCTGTCCGTACCCCACTGGAACCTAGTATAGATCACTTTTGATTCTCAGTATGAATGTTTAGATGACAGGGCCCCTTTAAACACCATTGTGTGCTTGGTTATTACGTAACATTTTCTTCGAGGAAATCTCACCGATAAAGCCGAGTTGAGAAAATTCGAGAATCATCCATTCCTCAGACGGCTGCTGGAGGGCAAAGTTCTTCATTGTGCTGAGATAGTTGGGTTTGGCTACAATATCATCTTCCAGCTGCAATCACAGAAAAGTTAAAGGCAAATACACCTTGGTTTGTAAAACTGACCAAGACGTGCTATACCACCCACTCATCTGTGGATACAGTGCCCTTATTAAACGACACCGGGGGGAGGGGGTCACATGCAAGGTAAAAAGTACTATTGACACAAGTGCTTCCTACAATCCCCCCAAAAAAAGGTTTTGAATTTTTTTTTCCAAAAACAGACATACATTTTTATTATATCCCCCCCCCCCCCCCCCCCCAAGGTCTACTGTAATAATGTAGAAAAATCAAGGTAAATATAATATAGTCCCCAAAAATGTAAAAAAATAAATTAAAAAAATGCTATAAGTAAAACAAATAAAAATGATGCTATAAGTAAAACAAATAAAAATGATGATATAAGTAAAATAAATAAAATTGGGCTTCGACCTGGTCTTATGTGTGGCACACACGTGAGCGTATCTATATTTACACATACCTGCACGTAGTATGTTCCTTTAGATTGCGCATACATCATTAGGAAGCAATAATCCAGGTTCTGTTTCGTCCTCCATCTGCAAGACAGAGAGAGCAATCTAGATTTAGCATTTTCAAGAGGGAAATTTAGTTGGGTGAACTGTTAGAGATAATTGCTTTGGCAGATATTAATATCCTGCTGAATTTTCCAGCTTCTATATTTAGAGTGGAAAATGGCCACCTAACGATTTTGTTATTTTCTCCTAATTAATAAGCACCACTAGGACCTACAACGTCAACACCTGAAACATTACAATTGTCCGACACAGTCCTCTAAACCACCTTTCCCCACTCCCTTCTATTCTGCCTTTTCAAACAGCCTATGATGTTTCCTCCCTTTGAAATTGTAAGCAGGGTTCTCCTAAACTTTAGCATCAGTCTGTTTTCATGGTATTTAACACCAAATATTCAAAGCTCCTAAAAAAGGACAACAGTACAGGAAAGAGGTATAGGGAGATCTGGGTTCAAAAACATTCCAAAATAAGGACATTTATGATGTATGCTAAAATAGTCTTTATATATTTAGTGTGTGTTTGCCATTTCTTCTCCTGTTATTTTGTTGTTTCAGATGCAATAAACTTGCTATGTAAAGCGGGGTCTTAAAGAGGTTTTTCACTTTTTTAATTGAATGAAGCATCTATGAACTAGCATTCAAAAGATATACCATAATCTTTGTTCAGAAACCAGAAGACTTGGGAAATGTCATTTAGTGAAGCTGCTGCTTCCCTGAGCTGGTCAAGCGAGCATCAGTCGGTCCTAGTGGTTTCAATCATCTACTGAAAAGCCCCACACATGGGAGGAAGGAAACTCTTTGTGAATAGAGGCACAAATGAAAGTGCTAAGGAGAATGACAATGTAAATGAACAGTTAGGAAAGATAAAAGTGAAGAAGAGGAGGAACCAGAGCCTCAGAGGAGTTACACAAGATACTGGCTCTAGAGTAGAAGAGAACACAGAACATTCTGAAGATGCTGTTTACTCACACATATTGCACAAGGACAAAAAGGTAAATATTGGGTGAAGCCTTTGAAAAGGACATTTAAAAATATATAAATATTTATTTTGAAGGGTCTTGCACCATTTCTTAGATAAAATAATTTAACCAAATAGCAACGATTGGTGAACTTTGAAAAACAAATATTGTGTAGCAAATAACAGAACAATCAAAGTTCATGAGCAAAGCTGATTAAATAAAATGAAACTCCACACCGTCTTAAATAAATGCTGAACTTCTAAGAGTAGTGTTTATTGTCCTAAAATTTTTATTTTTTGTTTCTTTTACAGCCAAAGTAACCACATTTTCTGTAGGTACTTTTTAATCTATACTTTTACTGGAGATTTATACCTACCCTTTCAGCAACTTTATGGCCAACTGCCAACTATTTGTGTCATTTGCTAAAATATTTATAATAAGTATTTTATTTACACAAATTAATATAAAAACACATTTACTGCAGTGTAAACTTGATTGTGAGTTTAATGGCTCTGGAGCTCTGTGATACACTCATACACACTGAAAACTCTGAGCTGCAAGAAAAGAGAGACAGGGGGATTTGGATGCAAAATAGGGACTAAATAAATAACTAGGGTCACTTTGGAGGTATGTTATTAAAAACTCGGAGAGCACAGCCTTTTTAGTTTTTTCTATAGGTTAAGAAGACATAAAGACGACACATAACGTTTGAAAGAGCTACTGATGCCGATACAGTAACAGTTGTGCATGTCACATATATGAAACATATGTACATAATACATAGAAGAAGCTAGGTAGCGAGAATGACAAAAATGTAAACATTTATTCTTCTCTACATTACTTATTTCCCTGGAAGTCGGATTTTCTATATATATTTTTTTTTTTGCTTCAGTTTGATTATTAGTCTCTAAACAATAAAAATCAACATAAAAAAAAAAAAACTCCAAACCTTTGACTCAAACTGAAATGCCGCAGAGTGGCTTACACACAAAGCCTTGTCTATAGCAGCTACTTATTATCTTTTTGTTTTGTAACTCTAGTGCCTTGTGATGTGCCCAGGCTGGAAAATTCTACGATGAAGCGATTAACATTAATAGTGGGAGAACAATAAAACTATTTGTAGACAATTTAAGCTTTCATGAAAAGGACACAAATGCAGTTGTGCGTGATTGGCTTTGGTGGTCTAAGTAAAAGAGAAAGCAACTCTCACAGTAAGTATGGCATTTCCCAGATGAACAGGGAGCGGGAGGGGGTAAGAAAAGGTAATATTTGTTTTTTGGAGATGGGTGGGAGAGGTGTTTGTATCTTAAATGCTACAGAGGTAGACAGCACACACCTGATTAAATACACCAGACAAGATAAAGAAAGAACTAGGGATGGTGATGAGATGGCTCATGCACCATTGCTACAATCTGGGTTGCAGGTTCAATTTCTGGCAAGGCTTGTTGAAGCCGAGCAAGTTCAATAAAGTTTAAAAAAAAAAATACAACCGGAGTCACAGGGGCAGCCGGGGCACATGGAGCAGCTGCCCCGTTTGCTCGTGCTTTCTTTTTTACATTTTTTTTACAGATTTTTTTTTTTTTTAAAAAAGGGTAAAATATTTGTAACATGTTTGCACGAACCGGTGCAAACCGGCTGAATCCCACCAATGAGTACGCCCAATTTATTTACGGCACTTACATAACCTCTATTGTCACTATTGATTAGCTTTGAAATGTATGTTCCTAATGTGAATTACCAGTCATATACTGCTTGTTAAACACGAGTCAACAAAGCTAATTTGTATACATCACCAGTAGTATATGTTAACAACTTGGATACTAGGTTCAAACTGCAGCCCCTCCAGATGCTGCTGAGACTACAAATTCCACAAACCCCCTATAGGCCTTTACATTTAATTCTTTTAATTATTAATTAATTGTTGCTCAGAAAGTCATGGAATTAAGTGGGGTGAAGCTCCCTTTTAATCCTGAGGTCTTCTTGTTACATTTAAATTTTCCCAACGTTAATAATCAGGAACTTGATTTTTTTTTTATACATGTCCTGCTGGCTACCACAATATCGTTAACGAGGAAATGGGGGTCTTCTTCCCCTCCCACCTGGGACCATGTTAAATCACAACTGTTGAACCAATTGAGAATGGAGAAGGGAACACACAAAATTTAAATCACGCTCCCCGGAAAAGAATGAAGAATGGTATCGATGGATCCTTCTAACTACCCCTGGCAAGCATTAGTGTGTGTCGTAAGTCAAATGGAGCTCTTGGACAATTTTGCCCTTTGTAGCTCCAGGACTCCTACCCCTCTTAAGAGATTACTCCTATGGTTGTTGTTTGTTTTATATATGATGAAAATTATTTAATTTATTCCTTGGGGTAGTTCTATATGTTAAAGGACCCCCCTAATTTAAATTTAGTATTTCTACTAATTGTCTGTTTTATTTGTGCATAAAAAAAAATAAAGGTTAAAAAAAGTTACATGGTGAAAAAGAAAAAAAAAAGAGAAAAAAAGAAAGAAAGATCAAAAAGAGCAAAATAATTAGGTATGTTGTAAGGGTGATCTACATAACAAGCTTCTATATGTTTAATTTATTCACAAAAAAAGCTTTGGAAATTATATTGACCCTCTGCATTTGGTTGGCGTCTAGTGAGTAACAACTACAGTATCAAAGGTAGTTCGCCCCATCCAGGTGTACAACCCAGGGTATTTAATTAAGGGCTGGTGTTTGAAGCAGCCAATCAAAATTATCATTAAGTTTATCCATCCCAAAATATACCTGTAATAAAAAAAATGACATAAAAGTGTACATCAAAATCAATGGCAACTAAAACATCCAAATATTATTTAAAGTTTACAAAACACACTTATTCAAATAGACACAGTGATAACTAATATTTTGAACAATACAAAAAAAAACCCACACAAAACCTTTACCTGACACGCTCTCTTGGATCTCCAAACGATTCCCGAAGACGTGAAAAATCAGGATAAAAATTGGGGGACGGGGAAATGACTTCAAGAAGGCCAGACTGTATTTCATTTGGGAATCTGGATAAAAGTGATACAGAGAAGTGCAAAGAGTAAACAAAACTAGAAATATAGTGGTTACCGATTTATAAAGTTCCACAGCATGAAATGCGTCGGGCCAACATTCTCCCGTTGTGCGGGACAATATCCTGTGGTGTCAACTTTAATCTCCAGTGTCCTGGACACCGGAGAACAAATGGGTTGCCACGTTGAGAGGCAGCGCCACGTCGCATTTGTAGTAGCCCTGAAACTTCCTGTTGCAAACGACACATCGCGGATCGTTGCTGGTTGGGCATGTACACATAGCATTATTAATTGCCATCTATAAGACTGGCCCTTCTCACAGACCTAATATTAGGATTTTTCGGGGTTTTCGAAGTGCATTGTACCATCGGGGTGGGTGCAGCCCCTTAGATTGATTGCCTGACCATCAGAACAGAAATAGAAATTAAATCAATGTGGCAGACACTAAACACTAAATCCTGGTACTTTCTGCAGGCTGCTGTATACAACGAACCCATTACAAACAGCCCATTATCCCCCGATAACCATCCATTATTCTGCGTGTTGGCAGGGACTGGTCGTCACATCACAAGATACATTTTCGCCTCTTTGAGTGGGGCCTTGGGCAGAAGGGAGATCCTTTATATACTTATGTTCCAGTCTCAAGAGGTTTTTCTGCTTTTTTTTTTTTTTGCAGCAAAGTCCCAATTGCAAATAATGCACAGGCTTGGTGGGATCACTTAAAAAGCTGCGAGCAAAGCCCCCCTGGCACCCCTGGGGTTAATTGTGTCAATGAGAGCAAGTCAATTTTAACAACCAGCATCTAATGGTCTAGAAAAAGCCAGTGACAACCGGGGAATGAAAAGAAGTAAACCGTGTTCATAACCATTTCTATTTTCTATATATACACACAGAATTCTTTACATACGGAGTTACTTTGCTCGGTTTGTCTGCTTTTTCTCGCTCATTACATTTTAAAATATTTAAAGGGACTCTGCCAACCTCATACTCTGAATGTAGAGAATAAAAGGATGGAAAATTAGCTTTATACCGTAAGCAAATGCATACATTAAGAGGAAAATGTGTTTAAAACGTTGATATGTAAATTACACCTATGCAATTGAAAAGTAGCTCATTTGCAGATCAGGCCACAGGTCATAGACATGGGACACCACAGACATGTTTAAAACATACTGTTCTCCTAATTTCTGCATTTCTGCTGGCACAATATATAGATCATTTTCCAACATTTTTTATTCTCTACATTCACAGTATAAGCTACGTTGAGACTGACAGACTCCCTTTTAATTGAATAATTCTAGGCAACATTACAATGTCACCTACACTTTGTTTATACTGTATTGTGAACAAAAAGAATAACAAATAGAACAAAAAATATCCAACAAACTAATCTCAAAGGAAAATGTGTAATTTGCATATCAAGCCACAAGATGATGTCATAAGCAGGAGACAAAACAGACGAATTTAAAACACTTCCTCTTAACCCCTTCCCGACCGTATGACGAGTTAACTCGTCATGCAGTCTAGCCGGCGGTGCGCTCCGTGGACACCGCCAGCTAGTCTGCAACGGGTCCAGGACTAAGCCTCGCACCCGAGGCAAAGCTCCTGGACCCGATCGGTGCATTTCCGGGCATGTGATCGCGGTGATAACGTGATCACCGCGATAACATGCAAATTAGATGGCAAAGTCAGTGTGTTCACACACTGACTTTGCCTCTAATTCACTCCCTGTGCTTCACATTCTTATAGTGAAGCACAGAGAGTGACCTGTAAGTAAAAATAAATTAATTACATACACATAGGTAAAAAAAAAAAAATAAAAAAAAAAATTAACCCTTTCATTGCTGATCACAGTTTTTAACTGTGATCAGTTTCCTTCCACTTTATGGCCCTCATTTAGTTTTTTTTTTTTTTTTTTTTTAACAGATTTTTTTATTTTTTACAATTTATAAAGTTTTTTTGAATAAATAAAGGTAATTTTAATATATTTATTTAATAAAATGTAACCCCTGCATGCCTGTTGCATGATTTTTACTGATCTGACATCGCACTCTTCAGAGTTTTTTTCTGTCTTTTTTGTTATGGGGGGTTTGGGAACCAATATTTTTCTTTTTTATTAGTTAGTTAATTAGGGGGGATAAGTGGGTTAGTGTTGCACTAGTTATGTAGCTTATTATTGGGAAAATAATGGGGAAAAACCTTTTTTTCCTCAAAAATTTCCTCTTTTATATGTATTTTTTAATACTAAAATGTAAATCATTTTTATGTATAGGGTATCAAAAGAAAGCTCTAACTGTCCTCTAAAAAACAACATATAACTTGTATGGGTACGTTAAATGAGAGAGAGGAAATTTATGTTTCAAAAACCGCGTATTAAAAATTGAAAAACGCTCTGGTCCTTGGCCCAGGAAAATCCCTGGTCCTTAAAGGGTTAAATTATGCATTTTTTTTTGTTGTACAATTAGAGTATAAACAATGTTTAGGTGAAAATTTGACTTACTTTAAAACAGAAAAAAAAAACATATATAAAATGCAAACAATAAAATAAGAGACACTTACATGGTTTTGATATTTTCTGCCACCCCAGTTGCATACTGAGCATCAGTCTACAGGAAAAAAACAAATAGATAAAAAGTAAGAAAATGAATCGATGAAAATGAAAACTCGCCAGTGGATGACAGACATGTACACCTACAGCTTCAAGGTCATGGGTAATGTCAACTGGTCAGAAACCTGTGATCACGATCGGAGAGGATTTGGGAGGAAAGGTTTTTGGAATATTTTGTCTGAGTGCTAATGGAAATAGACTCCGAGCTTTCTGCTTTGTCTTCTCTCAAGGCTTCTAATTCAAGTGCCGATTACAAGCATTTTTGGCAGGAATGTTTCAGTGGATTCGAGTCAATCAATATGGTTGAGCTGCTACTGCCAAGACGGTGATATTCTTGAAGTAATACTCACAATGTACTATAGCTGATAACAATGAACCTGCTAAAAAGGCAGCCATTGTATTGACTGCTTGACTCAGCTTCCACTGACATGGGTCTTACAGTATACAATGTATGTCCTGCACTCCCTGGTTTAAAACATTCAGTTTTTGAAGGGTTAGAACTAAAGTGTCCAAAAAAAAAATAATTAAAACTTGTGGTTTCTTATAAATAGGTGATCATCAGGTTGTCTACCCAAGGGTTTGATTGCTTGGTCCAATAGGGAAGTGGGACATAACTGACCAGATCCAGTGGGATAATAGAATGCAGATCATTGGCTGGGATACTGTGTATAAAAAGGGGGTAAGAGGGAGGGTGTATCAGCTTGGATAGGTGTATGGGTCTACTCTGTGCAGTCAGATAGACATGGACTCCTTACCCTGCAATACCTGTAACTGCCAAATGGCCATTGAGGGGCATTTTTATTTTTGTGGGAGTGGCTGAAGGTGTGTTGATAGGCAGGGCATTACTGGGACATTTTCACTGACTTTATGGTCAATTGATAGCTATTTTCTATTTTATAGATCATTTAGGAAAAAAAGTACTTAATTTCCACAAATTCATATAAATACACACTTATTGCAGTTTAAACACAACTGATTGTGAGTTTTAGTGCTCTGGAACCCTTTAAACACTTATACAAACCATAAATTCTGGGAGATGGGGATTTGGGTGCAAAATAGGGACTGTCCTCCTAAATAGAGACACTTGTCAGGTATGCAGTTATCCACTCAAGTCTTCATACACAGCCATATCAACTCCCACCATTCACAGACTCTCTGGCTTAAACTGTTCAATCCTTTTTTCTTGTCTGTGACCTGAATTTAAATGTTACCCTAAGGGGGTCTATTCCCTAAAAGGTGAACGGAAGAGCAAATTGCAAAAAAACAGCCATGCATAGAATACGATTTGGAAAGATGAGATGAGTTGTAATGTATGAGGATTGTTTTCTAATGCTTTATTTTTACACAATCCACTTTATACTGATCAGATTCCCAGGAAGTCAATAAGAATGTTGCTTTGCTTTCCACCAGAACCTACCAATCAGCTTCAATCAGACGCGGACAGTCCAGTATTTGGTCTCTCTGCCCAGAAAATAAAGGAAGGCCGTACTGGACATTTGCATAGCTTTCTATACGAGCATGCCATGAGTGTTCAGAGCCATCTGGTAACCCCGTTCCTGCACTGAGTGACAGTCAGTATTAGGCTGAATCAAGGGAGAGGACACGGAAAGATCCTGCTTGTGGGTGTTTGGCTGTGTGCTGACAGTTTTTGCATTTGATCATTTGTGACGAGTGCTGGAGGTGATGCGATGGGTAACTCCTCAAGCCCCTTGGCCCTTGGAGCAGAGGCGATCTAATAAATAACTTTTGCTTCTGAGGAAACAGAAGTCACTTTTACAGTTTAGTAACTCTTTAAAGCATTACTAACCCAATACGTGGAATCTGTTGGGTGTGATATTTACATATACATCCATAAATATGTGTGTGTATAAAAAAAATGCAAAAACGAGACAAAGCGCAACATCAGTTTAGTAAAGTAGATGGTCAGAGAATATAGTTATTCACTATCATGTTCCAGAGAATATCATAATATAGTTACCCACCATCATGTTCCAGAGAATATCATAATATAGTTACCCACCATCATGTTCCAGAGAATATCATAATATAGTTACCCACCATCAATTTCTAGAGAATATACCGTAGTTACCCACCATCAAGTTCCAGAGAATATAAGAAAATAGGTACCCGCCATCAAGTTCCAGAGAATAACAGATATAGTAACCCACCATCAAGTTCCAGAGAATATCAGAATATAGTTACCCACCATCAAGTTCCAGAGAATATTAGAATATAGTTACCCACCATCAAGTTCCAGAGAATATAGTTCCCCACCATCAATTTCAAGGGAATATAGTTACCCACCATCAAGTTCCAGAGAATATCAGAATATAGTTACCCACCATCAAGTTCCAGAGAATATCAGAATATAGGTACCCACCATAAAGTTCCAGAGAATATCAGAATATAGTTACCCACCATCAAGTTCCAGAGAATATCAGAATATAGTTACCCACCATCAAGTTCCAGAGAATATCAGAATATAGGTACCCACCATCAAGTTCCAGAGAACATCAGAATATAGGTACCGACCATCAAGTTCCAGAGAATATCATAATATAGTTACCCACCATCAAGTTCCAGAGAATATCAGAATATAGTTACCCACCATCAAGTTCCAGAGAATATCAGAATATAGTTACCCACCATCAAGTTCCAGAGAATATTAGAACATAATTACCCACCATCAAATTCCAGAAAATATCACAATATAGCTACCCACCATCAAGTGCCAGAGCATATCAGAGTATAGTCACTTTAATACTATCATTAATATTTCAATTTTTTCTAGGATTGCAGCACCGCTGGCACTATTCTATGGTTGTATTTTATATTCCTATGAGTTTTTACGATTTTGTTTTTGGCAATTTTTATTTTTATTTTATACCCCTCCCTAGGAATCAGACGAGTTTCAATCTCACTGTTAATTTTCATTTATTATGATCTTCTTTTTCGCACTGATTTTCTCATAATTTGTTATTTATTGGTGATCTCACATTTAGGTTGCAGCACTATTTAGTTTCTTATTAACTGTATATTGTTCATACTTTCATGTATTCTATGCACTTGGCTTCCCCTATAGTTACCCACCATCAAGTGCCCCAGAATATCAGCGTATACTGACAGACAAATCCCATAATGAGGGATTTTTATTTTCTCAATGGCTGATTGAATTTGCACATTGAGAAAGGGGTCATTTCCTCCTTTAAACACTTGTGTTTATTTTCACTAATTCGCTTTGTGATGTAATTGGTGTCTACACTTTACTATACTCCTGTTTGCGCACGTTGTGTGTGTATTTAGCCACTGAGAAAAGTCTACAAAGCACTGTACACTAATCTGTTATTTTATTTTTTGTACTCCAGAGTTGTACAAATAACGCGCACACTATAAATATGCGTATGTATTTGTATAGTATATGTATTATACACCAGTCAGCCGTAACATTATGACCACTGACAGGTGGCGAGCCGGCGGAGGCAGTGTGATGCTTCGGGCAATGTTCTGCTGGGAAACCTTCATGGGGATGTTCCTTAAGAGACGTACCACCTACCTAAGTATTGTAGCAGACTGTGTACACCCTTTCAAAGACATGGTATTCCCTGATGGCTTTGGCTCTTTCAGCAGGACAATGCGCCCTGACACAAACTAACAATGGTTCAGGAATGGTTTGAGAAACACGAGTTCAAGGTGTTGACTTGGCCTCCAAATTCCTCAGATCTCAATCCAATCGAGCATCTGTGGGACGTGCTGGACAACCAAGTCAGGTCCACGGAGGCCCCACCTCGCAGCTTACAGGACTTAAAGGGTCTGCTGCTAACGTCTTGGTGCCAGATATCACAGCACACCTTCAGAGGTCTAGTGGAGTCCATGCCTCGATGGGTCAGGGCTGATTTGGCGTCAATACAATATACAATTGTATCTTCATTTTGGTCATCTCTACTGCCAAACTGCAGAGTAGCACAGATTTTGTGAAGACCGCTGGTATAATTCATGCCTATTGCCAGCAGTGACAGAAAAATATTGTTTTAGAGCGGGGGGAAGAAAGAAAAAAAAATAAAGCCAGGAACCAAATCGGGGTTTGACACATATTGCAGATGACAAGAGGGACTTTTTCTCATTTGCCCGAAATACTTCAGTCCTGTGATATGTTTGAACAGCTATATTTACAGAGCAAAAACACAGAAAAACGATATCCATTAATCTTTAGGTGATGTGTTTTAGAGCAGCTGAAAGCAATGCCAGAACAGCTGAAATGCTGCTTTGAAAGGTATGAAGGCCAGATAAATGTGCAAAACAAGGTCTACTATAAAGGAGGTAAACTGGAATTAAAGGGAAAGTAAGCCATTTTTGTCACTTGCTTATGGCAAAGGAAAGATATGGCTTGACTTCACTTTTTTTTTTATGCGGTTAGAAAAGAAACATGTTTAGAAAATATATCTTGTGCCTCCGTTTGCTATTACACTTAAGAGAATTTGTTTGTATGATTTGTTAGTTCAAAAGATGTCAGGCTGTAGTTAAAGTGTGAGAGTTGTGTAGATCTATTCAGATATGTGTGTGCCGTGTACCTTACTGGAACATACAGGGGGGAAAGAAACAAAGATCTGTGCAACAGGGGCAATATCAAAAGTATAGCGCTACTGTTACCACCTTCTCTACCATAAAAAAAAAAGAAAATTGTATTGTCTCCATAGTCGTAACATTGGTGTCAATCCACTTTCTTCAAGCTTGCCAGCGTTCTGGAAAAAAAAGGCGAGATCATAAAAATGGGCAGGAAGTGGAGGGGACTGAAATGCGCGCGGGCGAGGATAGAACCTCGTATGTGGGAAATCTCATCCCTGATTTCAGTTCCCAGAGAAGTACCAAAATCACGCATGCGTGCAGCAAAAAGGTAAGAAATATGAGCGCTTAAACAGGGCGTTAGCGTTAGAATGAGGGTAAGGATTAGGGTTAACTCTTAGGGGGTTAGAATTAACTCTGTAAATTACAGCTAACCCTTACCCTAACCCCCCTGGTTTAATGCATGTACTTGGGTTTAAAAAAAAAAAAAAACAGTTAACCCTAATCCTTACCCTCATTCAAACCCTAAGCCTCCCTCATATTTCTTACATTCTTTTTTTTCAGTGTGCATGCGTGGTTTAGGTTCTTATCTGTGAACGGAAATCAGGGATACGTTTTTGTGCATGCGCGGTTCTGTCCTCGCACATTTCTTTCTCCTCCACTTCCTGGCCATTTTTACGATCACACTTTTTTTTTTTTCTTCAGAGCACGGGTATATACAGGCTGGGTGGCAACCCAACATACAGCTTGCGCTCCAATACTTCCAAAATTTGGAAGATCTACAGTGCCTAAAGCATTTTAGTCTGGAAGTCTTTACTCATAGGCATGTTTGGTTGGGAAGGCCATGTGCTACTTTAGTGTCAGGTCAGCATTCTAAGACATTTATAATCTTTTCAAAGTGAGGATCTCCAGATTTGGATGCAGTATCCTAAAAAAAGGGCTTCCGAAGGGTTGAAGAAGGGATAAGCATGTGACCTATTCCCCTGCCTTATTCTATAGTACGGAGCTTGATAACCGTTTGTACATTTTAAGAAGTTATTTTTAAGGCCAAAGGAAACACTGCTTCCACGGACATCTGTGTAAGACAACCAAGAAAGTTAGGAGCCAGCAGTGGAGATTGTTGGAGCCCTGGCTCTTAATATCTTACATTCAAGTATTGAAAAGATATGAAAAAAAACCTAACCCTATGGAAATCTGTCAGACAGGCTAAGAAAAGAAAAGAAGACAGAGCCATGGATTATTCATAGATTTCCTGGAATAAAAATCGTAATCTACTTCATTTACCAGTAAAAGAGAGACACAAATCCTGTCCCTGCACTGTCGTGGGAGATTGTCTCTGACATTGAATGCTTTTGAACCTGCTGAGAGAAGCTATTTTAGTTCTCGTTATCCATTCCCTGCTGTTTTATACAACTGTGCCACGTACTAGGGAGTGCCAGAGTCCCTCTCGTATGGCCATTCTAATATATTAAATATCAATATCATTTTAATATGTAGAATATCAGATTGCAGTTACCCACTATCAGGTTTAATCAAGTGACAGACAAATCCCATAACCAGGGATTGTACTATTTTATTAATTCCTTATTTGGATTGTAAACGAGCGCATGAAAAGCCATTTTCGTCTTTATAATAAATGTACGGTTTTAGGATATTTTAATGCAGATCAAGTGACGGATGATGATCATAGAGATATTAGTAATAATAATTATTAGTCACAAGCGTAATTTATAAATACAATTAATTATCACGTGACACTAAACGTGATTTACACTGACCACGGTAACACTAACTGGTGAACTATGGTGATCTGCAAAAAACAGGCATTAAAGAGAACTGAATATGACCTTTTAAACGCAGAAAGGGCACCTTGTGTGTGATTTAAAAAGTTTCTGAATTATGCTCTTTTGTAAGTCAAACACGGACTTCCAGGCGGCCATGTTACAGAGATGGTTCTCCTTGACGTGGCATCGCTGATTAGTGTGCGGAGTCTAGGACCCCAAACACACCTCCAGCCAGGGAGGAGATCCTCCCCAGGCATTGGCTGTGTGGCATGTGTTTGACACATGCACACACCAATCACAGAGAGCGATGCTCCATGACCTGGAAGTTCTCTAGTCTTGCTTGCGCCAAGACTAGGGGAGAATAGCGAACAAATAGATGCCCTCTGCCTTTTTAAATAAAAAAATAATTTTTCCTCTCTCGTTAACTGGAAAAAATTCTCCAATTTGCCTATCTTTCCAACTCCTAATGCCTGAATATTGTCGTTACCTTGCCAGTTTCTCATTTAATGAATCAATCCATCTATTGCTAAGGAGTGAAGAACACATTGTGATTCTATCCAGCAACCAAAGGATTAAGTGACCCTACAGCAGCTTACTTATGCCTCTAACCACAGCAGGGCTACTGCATATGCTATAGTTGAGAGACGGTATTTGTAGGCTTTTCAATTTACAGATAGCCTGCCCTTTATATTTCATGCACGTTTAAATATGATCTTGTCTGAGCGTTTTGTATTAACGGGAACTCATTTCGATACAGATGGAACACAAAATGTTTAATTTGAAAGCATGTTAAACACAGGTCAGCAGAGGTTGCAGACCGTTATTTAAAATAAATATTTGCTCTTGGTGATAAAGTACAAATGTCATTGCAAACAAACATGGGGCCAATGGACCGTGGATGGCATTATTTCAGCTGTAGCTAACTGCGTGCTCCTAGCTTGTATTGGGTAAGAACTCCACCTCCTCCCCTCAGCCCCCTCCCGACACAAGGTAGATGGAAGATACAGCAACGTAGCACATTAAACCTAAACATGAATTATACTGCAAATTAAGTGAATTTAAAAAAAATAAATAAACTATGAAAAATGTTCTATACATTGTGTTGGCAGAATTAAAATCGTGAATTAAGGGAAAAAAGTGTTTTGAAATTGTCTGTCTGTGGTGGTCTCCGGTTTATGACATCGAAGCCCTTAACTGTGCACTTATCAGCAACAAAAGAAAGAAAGTGTCTCTAGAGTTGCCACCTGGCCGGTATTTTACCTGCAGGCTGGTAAAAAAAATTGGCATCAGGCCAATGGAGACAGTACCAAGGCTGGTATTTTTTTTTGTTTGTTGAAGAAAAGGTGGCAACCCTAGTCTCTACCTCACAGAGAAAAAAAACAATATGCAAAAAAAGTGACTAAAGTTCACTTAGTGCAAATGTTGTCACCTTTATTCACTTTTTTTCCCATTTACTGTGTTATGACATCAGCTTGTGTCTTCATTCGTAAATTCACTACTTTTAATGATAAATCTTTCCTTAATTTACACGTTTGCGCGCATGGCTGCTCATACAACGTACAGATCATTTTTTATTCTCTACTTTCACAACATGAACAATGTTTATAGGTGACGCAGTCTTATGTGTTGAAAGGGACTCGGTTACCTGAATGTTGCTTAATCTGTGACTGTACAGAATCCAAAAATGTGCTATATATTGTATTGGCAGAGTTGCAAGCAAATGCCGAAAATTTAGAGAAAGATGTGTTTTAAACGTGCCTGTGGTGTCTTGTATGTGTGACATCACCTATGGCACGATATGCAAATGAACTGCTTTTCAAATGGAAATCTGTAATCTGCATATCAAGCCCCAGGTGATGTCATAAACGGGAGACTCCACAGACACGTCTAAAAAAGGATTCTCTCTTAATTTCTGCATTTGCTTGCATTCCGGCTACACACAATGTATTGATCATTTTTGATCATTTTTTTATTCTCTACAGTCACAGTGCAAAGTGTTTAGGTGACGCAGTCCCTTTAAGACTGTAGTTTTTCTGCCCTAGAAGTAAGTTTTGCAACTGTATCCCATCTGCAGTGTTAATGTGAGTGTTACCTATGCATGCCCAGCCAGACTAGACGGTATGTGCGACAGATCCACTCCATGGTCCTGTAACAAGAGACTACAGGAGATTAATTCTCAGGAGCACTCTCCATTTCTAGGGAACTAGGCTACCTCATCGTTATCTGGCCTAGATTGCAATTGGTTTTTCTCCTATTCCACTGAAGGGCACAGAGGTAATGCAGGAAAAAAGCTGCTTGGAATTTATAATGATGTAAAGAATAAACCTTTTGTCACCTCCGATACTAGGCTTGCTATTAATTCATAATCTGGGATGCAGCCTATCATATGCTGTGCAAGATAGTGGCTCCTTTCTCTAGGATTTATCTTGTGCTTTAATACTTTCTTTACATTAAAATACATCATTACTAATTAATGCACTAATACAGGCAGATCAGGAAGGAAGAGAAAAGGTGGTTTCAAATATAAAGTGTATTTACTAAGGGCTCTATACACTAAACACGTATCCAATTCATATCAAACCAAGCCCAACATTGCAGATTATTTACTAACTTAAATTACTGTGATCTGCCAATCTGAACCGAAGAGTAGACACAGGTGTACACTTCGATAGCATCCTGTATTCTGTATAGACCTAACTAACATCATCATTAGGATGATTTGAGACACTGGGGAACTTCCTGTGTACAAACTGTAAGCGCAGGTAACAGTACTGCAGGGAATTATGTAAATTATAAAAATCCCAATTATCAATTCAGGTATAAATAGTAACATGGTAATTTTAGAGGGGGCTATTCAAACGTGGAAGGTTTTCTACGCCAAGTGAATTGGGGTCACTCTCACCACTAACAGAGAGAACCAGTCCAGGCTGCCTGATGCCATGGAAGCATGGCCGCTGTCAGTCAGAGGATTATATGTCATGTACTATCAAAAGTACCAGCCAGTTTATCCTCACACAAGGGATAATTAACATTTCACTTGTGCTTCTTTGTTGGAAACACAAGTGTAAGGTGTCTTTTTTTTTATTGTATTCGCCAAGTTTACAACTAGTTTATCTCTGACCGCTTCAGCTATTCACTATTTCACCACTGAAAAGAAGTTCATTTTCAAGCCACAGGTGATGTCATAAACAGGAGACCCCACAAACACATTTAAAACATACCGTATTTGCTCGATTATAAGACGACCCTGATTATAAGACGACCCCCCAAACTTTGGATATTCCTTTAGGAAAAAAACTAAAAGCCAGAATATAAGACTACCCTATAGGAAAAAAGTTCAACTTGTATATATGTAAATTGCGTTTTTAATAAAAAAATAATGATATGAAAAAAATGCATTTCTTGTTTTTATTTCCTTTTATGTGCCAATGCTGCCTCTCTCTTTCCCTTGCCCCCAGCTTTCTCTCTCTCCCCCTTAGTGTTGTCTCTCTCTCCCCCTCCCTTTGTCTCCCCCTTGCTCCACTTGTCTCTGTCTCTTCCCCCCCCCCCCTCCCTCCCCTTGTCTCTGTCTCTTTCCACCCTCCCTCCCCTTGTCTCGGTCTCTTTCCCCCCCCCCCTCCCTTGTCTGTCTCTCCCCCCTCCCCTCCCTCCCTTGTCTGTCTCTCCCCCCTCCGTTTTTCTGTCCCCCCCCTTCCTCCCCCTCGTTTCTCTGCCCCCTTCCCTCCCTTCTTACTCTGTCCCTCCCTCCCTCACCTGTTTCTTGTGGGGGCTCCCTCCCTCACCTGTTTCTCCCTGGTGTCTAGTGGAGGCAGCCGGGGGATGTCTGCACGATATGTGCAGACATCCTCCATGCTGCCCGACACGGCAGTCTATTATGACGAACAGCTGGTCCGTCATAATAGACTGCCGTGTCGGGCAGCATGGAGGATGTCTGCACGTATCGTGCACACATCCCCCAGCTGCCCGATTCTCCCTGGTGGCTAGTGGGACAGCAGACGATGTCTGCGCGATGAGCGCAGACCTCCCCTGCTGCCGCCCGGCACGATCGCCGGGACTTCTGTGACGAAAGCGGAAGTACCCGGCTTCTTCATAGAAGCCCCGGCGGTCATGAAATTATAAAACGAGGGGTAATTTTCAGATTTTTTTATAATCGAGCAAATACGGTATTAGTGGGACGAATCCCTTTTTACCATACATCGTGCCGGGACAAAACTGGTGCGTTTCTCCTGCGAAAAGAGCTGAATTGGCACTGCATAATACATTTAAGAAACGTTCATCTTGACTTTTAGCTCCATGTGACCTTTCACCTCTGTCCAATCCTGTTTAGATAATCCCTTGCCCTCCGCAGACTATTTTTTTTTGCATGCTTATGCAATCTTCACTTCCAACCTAATCTGGTACATATTTTGAGTGTCTCCTTTCCTGTACTCACTCATTTCCTCTTGACCCCAGAAAGCAAGGTCCACCCTTTAGATACCATTTTCCTGATTCCCCATCATAAATTAAGGGGATGTCAGCAGAATATTTAGATATAAAGCGAAATTTCACAATATTATTCATGTCATTTTCCCAATTCCCCAAGCAGCATATGTGATTTTTTTTTTGCACATGATTAATTTGCTTCTATAAAAGGACCCAAGTCTTAGAGTCCAATCAATTTCAGCAACAGGCACAGTGACCCTCCACAACCCCCCTCTGCCCACACACACACAAAGGTTAGAGCTTATCACTGTTTGCCAGAACAAAGCTTTGGCAACCTAACCTCCAACAGATTTCCTGGCACAAAGCAAGTATAATCTGTAGTCAGGTTCAGTGATGAGTCAATGTCCGATGACAGCAGTGATACGAGATGAGGGATGGAGGATAAATGAGCTGTCCTGGATTCACATTTGCAATAACACCACAGTACCTCTGCAATTAGCACTACAATCACGCAGTCTTCCTTCTCCTGCTGGTTGAGCTCAGATATCAGGGAGCTGAGGGTGTCCGTCAAGTAAGAATGAACTTCCCGCTTCACGCTAGGTATCCCCATCACTATAGACACTGAAAAAAAAAACCAAGCCAGGACAGTCAGCAATTACCCTACAGTGCACCTTGTACAAGACATAAAAAAAGATTATTTCACACATTTTGAAGAGACAGCATTGCCAGCATTTTAAAGCTCAAAGATTGGGCTCTGTTCTGTTGATGTCATTGCTTTTTAAATTGTCCTTTTATGATGTTTTGTTTGGAAGATATTACCGATTATGTAGGTAAAAAAAAAATCAAGCACTAGGAGATTTGCACAAGGCGCTCTGCCATTGCTACTGAACGCATACTCTCACAGGTCCATCCCATCAGAATTTCAGTTTGGTAGACAAGTCTATACTAATACCTGATAGTCATTAGATAGGAACTAAACCCCCTATATGATGTTTTAATCACGCTATATCTATGTGATTAAAATGTGGCCTTCTGCTACTATTGAGTTTACTACCTCTTTAGGGAGCTCCTGCACAGACCGTGCCAGATAATGTAGAATATAAATGACCTAGTGCTTGATTTCGCCCCTGCATCGTCAATAACATCTTCTAATTAAAACATGATAGAACTAAAAAGTGTATAATTGAGCAAAATAATGCTAATATAATATTGGTTTTGGAATTACTTCCTCTTTAATATCTTACAAATATAGTTACATACCAAATCTGTAATCTACATTTAATCTGAATCTCCACTTGTGTGAATTTACATAAAATACTATGCACCACTTTGCTACTCCTTTTATTTTTTAAGAATCCTAAATTGTGGTTTTGACCTTGTATTTCCATATTGATAAACAGGAAGGCCCTTGTTACGTGTATGTGATTGTAATGTGCTGTATACAGGTTCTTCCCTGGAAGAGAGAGAGAGTCTATCAGTGAGGCCCTGCAGATGTTACAGGACTACATTTCCCATACTCATCTGCCAGCCTTTTAGCAGAAAGAGCATTATGGGAGATGTAGTTCCTCAGCAGTTGGAGGGCCGCAAGCCTCTTACCCCTGGTCTTGCATGATTATAAAACATAGGGCGCTTCAGGGAGAAAGCAGGTTCTACTGATATCCATGGTTGCGTTACCAGGTATCCGGCAGTAGTCCGCTGGTCATGATATCCCATCGCTTACCTCCTGTCCGGCCCTGGCCCACGTGCACAGCCGGTTGCAGGCTATTCTCCTTGGACAGTAAATGTGGCAGATGGTGGAATATAGTAGGCAAATGCAACACATTCTTATTTGTGATATTCCACAGCTTTAACTTTGTTTCATCTGAAAAAGAAAAGAACAAACAGACAGACATTAGAAAGCTGTACTCAGAATTCAGATTAGTGAATACGATTTGGGAAGCTTAGACTTTCTCAGCTTAGATAGTGAGCTCGGATTTAAAAGAATGATATATTAAAATGGTGAGGGATTTTTTGTTAACTCTTGATGATGCTTTGTCCAAAAATAATCCCGAGTAAAGGTTTCAACAGCACTGGTCATTATCAGCAAAAGATCATCTGAGAGTTCATCATCTTGCACTGGATTGAGTAACCCACCTCTTCTAACCAGGGCTTGTTTTATCAGTTTCTGCTTTGGGAGCATTGCCTTAACATGCAGAATGATACTGGTCTTTTCTGTACACCTTTTGGTATATTTACTTAACAAAAGCATAGTCTTAAATTAGAGGGGCAACGATTTAAAAGTAATATCAGGAAGTATTACTTTATTGAGAGGGTAGTGGATGTATGGAATAGCCTTCCAGCAGAAGTAGTAGAGGTAAACACAGTCAACGAGTTTAAGCATGCATGGTATAGACACAAGGCTATCCTAGCTATAAGACCGGGAACGGGGGACTAATAAAAGTATTTAGAACAATGGGCAGACTAGATGGACCGAATGGTTCTTATCTGCCGACACATTCTATGTTTCTATGTAATTAATTCATAGTGAGGATGGAGAGAGTTACAAGCACTGATGATGAACAACACAAAAAAAAGTTCTAGTCATGGGGCTTTTATCTATACTTTTGTTCAAACAGTGTATAAATGTATTCCTCTTTCATCTTACTAAATTCTTCTACTGAACAATCCAAATCCACTATTTCCAAATGCCCCAAATCCACTATTCAGTTGACTTAATATTGTCAGCCGGTCATAATGTTGGTTACGTAGAATTGGGTGCACATTTATCTATTAGGGGTTGATCCACTGTCAACATTTAGACTTTGAGTTTTATTATTAAGCTGACTTAATATTATAAAACCATGGCAAAGAAAAAAAAAAACTGGAAAATGCAGTTGAGTCCATGAAGTGATCATAAGAAGTTTTGTCAACATGAGCAGATCATAGTCTGTGGATCGTATCAGAAAACTTGGAGTTTGCATATATGAGTTATTGCTTATGAGTTAATGCTTATTAATACCCATGTTAATAGAAGAGATGACAAAGGACAGCCTGGTCTTGTCCAATTATGGATGATATAGATAATAATAACCCCAGACCTTTGACTTTTCTGTGCAGTAGTAGAAATATTGTATATGATATTTGTAACTATATGACATATTTCCAACCATTTGTCACAGTGTCTTGGTTGCTGCTTAAAGGTGAACAGTATAAAAGTATAGCATTCAAAGGATTGAGCCAACCAGGTAAAAAAAAAAAATCGGACCAAAAAAATAATTTTGTGCTTCATTTTTTTCTGCTTAGAGCAACTATTCCCACTACTGGATCTAAATAAAATGAAAAAAAAAACCTTCCTAGCGGTCATGCCCTAATATTAGATCCAAATAAAGCTCATTTTGTTTCCAAAGCTAAATTAAGCGGTGCTAAATATTCTTTAGGCTGTTTATGTATTTGTTGAAGAAAATAACATAACATGACCATACAGTCTAAATGTAAACTTCCCCACCAAGGCCTCTTAATGTACCCTATAATATGATCTATGTCATAAGTAATAAAGTCTATGCTCCCAAACTAAATCTGGTAAAATAATTCACTCTAACAAATAAAGAAGGCGTCTACGGTAACAGTCTCTCATCTGCGACTCAGCAAGAAGTGGATACCAGCCCAAACTCTGCAAAGTACAGTCCAATAACAAAAATGGCTGCAGTACTTGAGGAATGGCGAAACACATAGTGTTTAAAAAAACACGAAAATTCCAGTCCTTGCGCAGTTAAAAAAGACACAGCAAGGAGAGTGAATCATAAATATGTGGACGCTCACACTTTGTGGGTTATTCACTTCTATACAACCCAAGAGGACAATATTCATATTATCCGTTTTACGGAAGCAAGCATGCAGCTTTTGGGGTTGTGGATGGTCCCCCTTTGGTGAATCACCAGTAAAACGGTAAGAAACGTTCATGTATGGTCAATAGATAAACTATTTTCTGACAGCATTAACTACACGGCACTTACTCACCAGATAAGCTGCTCCAGGTCCGGTTGATATCTCGCAAAGCTTGCTTTTCAGATATGGCCCTCTTTATCTCGTCCAGTACGAGATTCAGTTCCTTGGACCGTTTCAAGTTCTCCTGCTCTGCGGCGTGAAGCCGATCCTTGAGACCCAGGAACTCCCGCTGGTACACGTCCACGACATCTCCTAAAAACAGAATATTTCAACCTTTAGGAAACACGGGTTGCAGAAATAAAAATAGTACAGTTGTCTGGGGAAAATGCAGTGCACAAACTCAGAATGTTTCCTTATTCTGCCGAAAGTACATACGGAAACGTTTCAAGCTTCAGACTAATTATCTACACTCGGAGAGGTCCATTTCCCTATAGCTCTTCTCTCTCTAGGTTCTAACTATCGAATAAGAAAACCAGGTTTACCCAACTTTCTGAAAATTCTCAATTCAATGGCCTAAATCATCCAGGGACCATAGGAAAGTCCTAATTTACTGATGTCTTCTGGAGGAAAGGTCTCAAAACAAGCCACCTCTATTATTTATTAGTAGTGTAGACGTACACAATATAAATAGACGGATTCCACAAGTCCAAAACGTAAAATGCCATATACATACAAAACAACCTACAAAGAAAACACAAAAACCACACAAACCTGCAGAAAGACGTATTATAAATAAACTATAACATTCATATTATTTAGTGATGTCCCTAATGTGTAATAAACACAGAGTAAAAACTCTGTTTCCCAGTACTGGATTGTAAGTCAACATTCCGCCTATAAGATTTGCGTGTGCTAGTGACCAGTATTGTAGAGTCCATACATAATAACTAATGTAGGGAAGAGTTTCAACATAGCTTAAGACAGGCTGAGTTTTTTTTCAGTTTACCGAGGCTCTCACACAAAGAAAAACAAAACTGAGGGATGAAATTCACAAAGCATGTTTAACCCCTTCGCGGCAATGGAGGGGTCAGGTATAATTTGAGACGTTAAATATCATCTGTTCAATTTTCACTATGTATAAATACAAACTAAAACTGTATTAAGTACACATGAGTCATCATTTTATGACAGATGCACCTAAAGCCTGTGTGATGGCTCAATGGATTGACACAAAATTGCTGATGAACATACTCCGAATTTAAAATAATAGGAGAAGCAATGGCACTGTGTCTCCATGACTCTTCATAGAGAAGGATGCGGACTTTGGTCACAGACGTGGGCATGGCCACTGGGGAGCCATCTGTTTGGCTTTGAAGCGTAGTCTGTCTGTGCTGGAATGGGAGGCCCTAAAGGTAGTGGAGCCATTACAAAACATTAACATACCGGGGGGGGGGGGGGGGGATTGTACCGGGTGGCCAGCAAGTCAGCAAGTTGCACATGTACTCCTCCAACAGCACAGTGCCTTGGACTAATTACCCAACCACATATCTTTTTATTCCCTCTGGTGTCCCAGAGAAACAAACAGCAGATAAATAATGCAACGCAGATATTCTTATACGCTTAGAGCTATGTACTGGAGAAAAAAAATGGTAACAATAAATATTACTCAATTTATACAAAAAAGTTTTTTTTTTATTTATTTATTTTTTTTTTTAAGATTTGCTTCTTCAACAATCTGAGCTCAAAAATGTAGCTCAAAAGCCCCTCTTCATTAAACCAAGGATTTCTTATTTGTGATCTCACTTCAACCTTAGATCTGCAATTACAGTTTTCAAGGATAAATAGTCTGGTGGGTTTTTCTGTAGCATATTCGTGGCTTCTGTTGTCTTCCAGCCACAGGGAGGTCCCAAATGTATATATTTTGAATCATATTTTTTCCTTGGCATTCACTGTGCTACTGCCCTCAAACCCTCCAGCCCCCCACTAATCATACCACCTGGTGTTGTACAAATCACAAACCTGTTTTACAGACAGAGATGCAGAGGTGAAAAAATGTGAAAAAAAACAGCAATTCAAATAGATCCCCAGAGGGTTGTTTATCTAGGGCAATTAGATTGACGTTCTAAATTATACATTGTGCATGAAAGAAAAAAAAAATCAAATCACTTCTCTTTGGTCCAGTGGCCAACACATACTAGATTTGCTTCTATTATATTGATTTTTTCATCTACCCCTAGAAATGTTTTGGTTTTGAATAAGTTCCCCAAGGATGCAGCCAATATTTCGCAATACAGTATTCAGATCTAAGTTAGGATGAAAGCCCATGTCTTTGTTTTATCCTTATGATTGTTGTGTCTGCATGCTACAAAAGAAAGAAAAAATACAATACAACCCATTCTGTAAAAGGTAGATAGACAATAAAATAAACATTGTATTCAAAACCTATACCTCAGCTGACAGGAACAGGATTTGAATGTGGTTCACAGCTGTATATCAGAGCTATAAGCCTTTTTTTAAATTTCAGGTTCTGAATGGTGCAAACCACCTGAATCCCACTACTGCCCTGCACTGTTTTGGCTTCGCCACCACTACTGCACCAACATAGGTAGCTATGTATTATATTGTTGCCTGTATATTTGATGGACCTCAGCCTTGATTTGAATGAACGAGATAGAAGCCCAGAGAGATGGTCAGCCCCCAAAAGCCAGGGAGCCAAGGTTCCTAATGCAAGCCATACAGCCTGTTCCGAAGAACTCTATGGAGCTACATTTACCTGGAGCCTAAACATAGCTAGGCTGGCTGCTGAATTGGTCTGTTTGTGAAACATTGAGGTAAGAGATTGAGGTGCATCAACTGTACACGTATGAAATGTTGGAAAATTTTCCTCATTAATAGCGGCAAAAAATAAATTGAGGTCTGCTACCCCTTTAAATAATAAATTAACCCTTGAAAGACACAACATGATGAACAGAGACTGGCCAATTTAAAAAAAAAAAACATTCAATTCTGATTTAATTTATTATAAGGATAAATATGACAAGAGTATATTGTTTGTATGAGTACACTAAATTAAAAAGAGAGAAATTACAGTTAAACCACATTTAGCAAAAAAAATAAAAAAAAAAAAATCACCAAAAAATTCTTGCCCCTTTAAATGCTGGAACTAAACTCAAAGTCTATAAACATGCCGTTATATTACTTTTTACATTTTTTTTTTTTTTTTTTTTTTTTTAACACGGATGATTATAAACCTACGTTTTTCAATGAGCTAATGGTATTTTTCCCGAGCAGTGGAAACGATGCTTCCGTTGGACTCTTTTGGTTTAATACCCATGTAATGTACCATGAACGAAACGGTGCTACGAAGGACTGGAAGACTGACACGCGAGTAGAAATTATCTACAAGAAACAGCTACAGTTCCACTTGCAGAAGCCCAAGTCGGAAAATGAAGAGCACTTTAATTTTCTCTTCCACAGCACAGTGAGTGCGGCTCGGAGAGGAATAACCCTTCCCTCCGTCTTAATCCTACAAAACACCTGAAGCATGTTAAAACGTCACCACTTTTCATTAAGCTGAAGTGCAGATGGACATGGCGCTGTGGCGGTAACCTATAAGAGGTCAGACAAATAATGAAAGAACTCTCCCGGTTTTAATGACTAACTCCCCAGCCTTTTCATGGTGCTGTTAGAAATATCACCAGTCACTGCTCCCTGCGGGTTTATATATGGCATCTCGTGCTGGGAAATGGAAGGGCCGAGACAGCTCGGAGGTTGTTAAGGGCTCGAAACGTCTGTACTTAAGTTACTTTGCTTTTAAGAAAAACTAAAGAGGGGAAAAAAAAAAATACCACAAAAGACGGGAGCCATTTAGATATCTCCCAGCTGGTAAGTGGAGATATTGAGACAGCGACAAGAGAATGGGTAATTGATAAGATTTTAAGTTCTGGCAAGTAATTAGGTACATCAACAGAGATTGTACTTTAATTGTAGCACTGAGGGGTTAGGATTTTTCTGTCTATAGTGGTTAGGATTGCCACGTTTTCTTCAGAAAAATACTGGGCCATGCTACTGCCTCCATAGCCTCAACACTAGCCAATTATTTACCGGCCAGGTGGAAACCCTAATAGTGGTCAGGGGTAGAGGAGTAGGGGGAATGGGCAATAAGAGACTAGAAAGCTGTATACTGCACAATAGGTGAAGAAGGCATGGAGGAGAAGGAATGGTGAGGGTTGATGATTCCATATTTAGGTAGGCAGTACCAAAGAGAAAAAAAAATACACCAGGGCTTGACCCACATATTTAGTTCATATGGCTGGGCCAACGTGTGAACCTGTGACCGCCATTCAATAATCCTGAGTTTTGGCAAATACAGTAGAAAATAGAACCCAGGTTCCAACAGCATGGAACTAAAGGGTTTTTCCCCGAAAGGCATTAGGGGTGAAACATTGTATTCTCCACCTCTGGAAGATTTATAATAAAACACTTGGCAATTGGATTACTCTGGATTTTTGAACTCTCTCTCTTTCTTAACAATATATCCCATCCTGCTGGAATATGGACTATTTTCCATTGCACACACGGCAGTTTCTGCTTAAACTCCTTTGTCCTTGATGCACATGGCAAGGTCGTATCTCTTGTCCTTGTTGGCAAGGTCAAGAAAAGAAAACATGACTGAAGGTGCTGGGATAGCTCAGTTGATCAGAATAGTATCATATAAAGTAGTTGAGAAATCAAGACCTGTGATTGGGTGTTTGTTCCAGTACACTATACTCCTGATCTAAAACACAACATAGTTTATAACATGTTGCTTATTTAACCATCACAATATTTAGGTATGAATATATGTTTAATGTGTACCTAGTGATAAGAGACTGAAGGTGAGGGGAAAGTACATCAAGGAAGAAAAAACTTTATCTATTGGAAAAATGGGAACACAACATTATTTACAAAATCACATGAGCACAAACAATATAATGCATGTTTCAAACATCCAGATTTTCAGGTCTTTAGTGTATTATTTCTAAACAACATAGATATAACGGCTCTCTCTTGAGAGAACTACACAGACTTGCATCCCACTTGATAATGAACCTTGTAAAATAGGTGCAGAAACCTCTTGAAAAGGGATGTAACAGAACTGGAACAGGTTCAGAGACCAGCTTTCAAACTGACTAAAGGAATGTGAAACTTTGGTTATTAAAAAAAGGTTTTCCAAATTGGGAAATGCCTTTGTGGGGATTTAATTACAAGGTCTATCTGGGAATCTCTTCATGAAGCAAACAGTCTAGACACCATGGGGGAATCCTTTAAGATTAGATGAAAGCACAGAATAGGTTTCTTTAATTCTATAGCTGATAAATTGTGCAATACATTGGCAAGTGACGTTGTATTGGCAGATTCAATCAATAAGGTCAAAAACCTCTTAATAGCAAAGAAACACATACAGGGCTATAGCAATTAAAAATAGGATAGCTACTGTTGATCCAGAGTGAATCTGTCAGCCTTTGGAGCCAAGAAGGATTTATTTTTATTAAATGACCCCCCCTTGTGCCATTCTACTATCATTATGCCATAATTAATCTGTTTCAGCTGGGCAAACATTACAAGAAAGAAGAGCTAAAACACACACATGCAGTTACAGCTCATCTCATGGATAAGTGAACTGTACAACCTACATAGTATATGCCTGGGTTTCCATAGTACTTGACCGCATGCAGAGTTTCACACTTAATAAGCTCATTAAATAAGCCTACGGACCACCAATGCGCTTATGAAGGATTGCCAAGGAAGATATTGCAGTGATTTTCGAGAAGAGCCTTGACGTTTTACCATGTAATTGGTCGGCTTTTGGAATTCAGCAGAATGAAGCTAAAAATATGACTCCAGAGTTTGAATCACTAGATCACTGGCCTCTAGAGACCGGATGGGAAAGTGCTGGGAAAACCGATTGTAAATGGAAACAACATTTTTAAAGCTGGCTTCATGCTTTCTTCCACTTTGGACACTCCCCGGGTAATACACTGTACTTGTAAAACCAGGGATTTTTATTTAAAGTGATATTACACCATCACGAAACCTATTATCAGAACACTAAAACGAAAGTGGGACTTATAGGAAATCCGAGATTTTGAGAAGTGTGATGTATTGCTGATTGTTGCATTTGAATGCTTGGTAACGTGTTCCCAATCCGTTCCTTTCGGAAAGCTGACCAGCATTGATAGGGCTGAAAGGAATATTTACAGCAACCACATTCTGTAGTTAGCTTTGGTACAAAAGATGCTCAGTGCAACCCTTCAGGGTTTGGTTGTTATAAAGACTCCTTTTCCAAAAACTCTGAGTGCTTATCCGCAAAAGTGCTTAAAGGGAAAGTGCGTACATCAGGGAGTATTAAATGTTAGTATCTCAGACAGATAGGGACTGCTGTGGGCATATCTGAGAACATTGGATAGTTCCAGAGTATGGCTTGTTATACATAAAATCCCCAAATGGAAAGGCAATTTCCAAGTTAAGAAGATAAAGACATTGCAAATAGATTTCTGTAATTTCTTTTACAAGTTGTAGCTTTTTGATGCACCAAGACAATGCACCACGTCTGCACCTGCACACCACTGAAACCTGTATCTTTAAAGCTGGGTAAGTTCTATGGTGGTGTGATAAAATGCTCTTACACACAGTAACTGTAAAGCGTGCCCCTTACTATATGGTAATCGAGTGTGACAAATGAGTCTGCTCAATAAAGACAGAATAGCGGGAAATTGTGATCGGAATTTCAAAGCTTAGGCCAATGTAGCCAATTTGGAAAATGTATCCAGGGCAGCTGCATGGGAGAATTTTACCAACTTACCTACTTTGGCCTCAAGTATGAAATTCTAATGTCAATTCCCTGCAATTCTCTCTATATTGAATAATGTGCGTATTGTGGTATCCGAGCTAGGGAAAGCAGCCAAACCAGATTATGGGTATTCAGCCCTTCTACCCCTCAGTGTCTAGCCAGCTCATTGAACTTGATCCCTTGCTGGCGAACTTAAAGCTGCCTAACCTAAGCCTGGTGTATTGATCCACAAATGAGCACTGCCCAACCTGCCCTCATGTAATACAGTGCTTCTCAAACCTGTCCTCAGGACCCCCCAACGGTCCAGGATTTAGGGATTACCCAGTTGTATTTAATTAAGAATATGTACACCTGGTGTGGTTCCCTAACTATTAAGAAACCATACCAGGTGTTCTACATATTCTTATTTAAATACAACTGGGTAATCCCTAAATCCTGGACCGTTGGGGGATCCTGAGGACAGGTTTGAGAAACACTGATGTAATAGATCTGGATTGCTGTAACTGTTGCTACCAGGGCAGGCACATTGTTACCCAATATAACATGGTGATTTATTTCTTGAGCTACAGTGTAACAATGTTACAGGGACTACGCCACCTAATAAGTATCTGTACTGTGACTGTAGTAGAGCATTAACAAATAATCTATGCATTGTGATAATCTATACATTTGCTTCAAATTCTGCTAAGAAAAACATGGTTTATAAATGCCACTGTGGTGTATAAAGTTTAAATGTATTAAACTATGCACTTGCTTGCAATTCCGCTAGCACCATATACAGATTATGTAATACCAGTAACAATATAAGCCATATTTATTATCCCTTTGAGTAGTTTTAAAAAGATGGATAATCAATGATATGGTGCAAATGGTATAGATACATGACACAGAATGAATGATAGTATGGTTGAATTATATGAATGAAAGTTTAGTATGAATGGAATGTTAAATCTAAATGTGTACCCAAACTGAAACGGGCGATACACCTGTACCTCTTGGAATATCGAGACTTGAGCGAATATCAGGTGTTAATTAGAGGTGTCTGTTAATAAACATTTGATTTAAAATCAGTGATATACAGGAGCACGTCACACGTGAGATCCTGGTGTATATTTATGTTTATAATTATAATGTGTAAAATGAGATATTGGCATATATTTATGTATATAATTGTAATGTACAAAATGACATTTGGTAATGCTTTTATGTAATTAATGTTAATAATTAAAAACATTTCAATAAAAAAAAGGGGGGGGGGGGGAAACATGCATAATCCAGTGACTAGAATGATCGTTCTTGGGTGTTTGGCTCGCTCACAGATGTCTACTTGGTTATTTATAAACCGATCAGGTCTTCCTTATTGCTGCCACACTTAGATCAAAGTGGTTCCCATGACCAAAGGATTACCTGCAGCGGGTGACAGACGCGTCCTCATTTTATGTGTGAGTCAAAGATAAAAATGGCAATGTTGCACACTGAATCAATGGCACGAAGAGGAGGTATGAATAATGATCGAGAACTGGCTCCTGCATCCTATAGTTAAGGTCTTCAAATAAAAAGCAAATTGAAAATACGTTCAGCATCATACATAGGCCTGGCATGCACTGCAAATTAAACCTCTCGATCGTATTGCCTGCCTGAAAGTCATCGAGCAAAGCGGACAGTTCCACATGTACAAATGTGGCATTCTTTTCCAGGTTAAACAGTGCACTAAATGTTCTCTAAAGGAAAACAATGAGGTCTGTTCCCTACGTCCAATTTGCTTATTGAGTAGTTTTTAGAAATAATTGATATTTCTTTGCTCCAGAATGATGTCCACTAAACAGACAATTGTGGTCAACTAAACAGGAAGTAAAGAGAATGGCCAAGTAGGGAAAGAGCTCAAACTTGATTATCCTGCCAACTCCGCTATTAATGCCGGATTCTTATCATTCCCTGATTAGTTGACCACAGTTTTCAATATAGTGAGCAGTAAACTGATTCCAGGGAAAAGAAATATCGACTATTTTGGAGAAGCTTAATGTTGAGGGGGTCTGAGAATAACCAATAATTGTCACAACCAGGTGGCAAATCCTGTTCAGTGAAATATGGAGTATAATAAATCACTATACTCTCTCCTACTGCAGGGATTGACAAATAGTGTAATATAGATAGTGTGAAACAGAGGCATCCCCTATATAGCGGTAAGGAAGGGAGCATGGAACAGTATATGCATTATCCATATAGATTTAAATCACACAGCAAATCCCACACCTGAGATTCATCATTGAATTCATCCCGGACCCCGACCTTCACACCCTCCAAATCACTCAACAAATGCTGAATTCAATGAACTCTCAACTCCTGCCACTGAAGAGCTGCCTCTCTAATCCCAAATGACATTAGAACATGTCTATGCTCTGTATCTGCAGTCTGCTGTGGACACATTAGGGCATTATAAAATGTATATTACAGTAAACAGTCATGATTTGAAATCCCGGCTGTATTAACACTGACTTAAAACAACCAAGAAGCAAAATGAGTATTCCTCTCTCTGCTCTGAATACAAATGTTTCTATTTTTACCTTTTACGTTCCTTGAAACATAGAATGTGTCGGCAGATAAGAACTATTCGGCCCATCTAGTCTGCCCAACTTTCGCAGCAAACTGGGGCTAGGGTTACCACCTTTTTTTTTAAAAAAAAATACCGGCCTTGGCACCGTCTCCATAGACTTAACATTGGCCTGATGCCAATTGTTTACCGGCCTGCCGGTAAAATACCAGCCAGGTGGCAACCCTAACTGGGGCTACAGTCAGTGGCGGTTGTGTATAAAAAGCCATTTCTGCCAAATTTCAGTTCTAAAGGTGATCTAATCAGCAGTAACATTCCATCGACTTCCTTTGTGACTGCACTACTTTTAGAACTTTGTCCCAACCAATGACCTTGATACATAGCCCTCAAGGTGTCCTTTCGTCACTGGTTACTTTATGTAACACATTTAAACTCTTACAAAATGGGTGAGATTAGAGATGAAGTCCCAGTTAAAAAAGTATTGTTTAGATTACAGCATTATGAAACAAACAAAACAAAATGCAGTCACAAGATACCTAAATTTGCTTCATTATAACACAACTCCACTGCTTGTGTGTCACTCCTCCGTGACACATGCCCTTATAAACAAAGTGGATAATTAAATCTCAAGTGAAATTACTTGTCAATTCCTGATCCTTTGTTCTAAGCAAAATCTTGAAATGCCAAAGAGCACAACAAAAGTGTTGAATATGGATGCGCTCCACTGTTTGTAGAGGAGTTTGCTTTTTGCCGTCTTCCACTCAGCATGTGTCATTTTATTATGTGCTAATCCACTTACATTGTGGAAAAATACATAATTACTTTCACAGTGGAAGAAATGGGAAAAAAAAAAACAACGAAAACAAAGAATAAAAGACAATGCATTTGATGCAGTCATGACTTTGTTAAGCCTGTGATAAGAACTGGATGGGTTAGCACAATAAAAAGATGGTAGCCGTTATGAAAGACTATTAAACAATTTAGCAGAATTATCTAATCAGCCTAACACGTTACATTGTTTATACTGTGATAGAGAGTAGAGTTGCTATAGCAAATCCATAAATTATGAGAAAACTGTCTCCTGTTTATGACATCACCTTGTGGCTGGATAGGCAAATTACAAAATTTCCCATTGAAAATAGTTCCCTGCATATTAAGTCAGGGCTCAACAAACCTCAGGCGCCAGGTCGCCATGGCAACCAGGAAATTAGACCTGGCGCCTGGGTGCTGTCAGCCTCATGGTCCCCTCGCCGCTGCCATCCGATTTTTTAATTTTCACGGAGCGCGAGGGGGTAAAGTCTGTGCCATCCGCACAGACTGCAAGCTCCGCCCCCTCGCGCAATGCTTGTCTGAATGCCGTGTGTTGTCACGTGACATCCTGGCACTCAGCAGGCAGATCGGCTGCAACACGAATGTCCCCCTCCACTGCAGTGAGGTAAAGCAGCAGGGAGGGGGGACACGTTAAGAAGAAACCAAGAAAAGACTGTGTGAGGTGGGTGTGTGTTTGTATATATGTGTATATGTAAAGTAGGCGTGTGTGAGGTGTTTGTATATATGGGTATATGTAAAGTAGGTGTGTGTGAGGTGTTTGGATATATGTAAGTATGTAAAGTAGGTGTGTGTGAGGTGTTTGTATATATGTAAGTATGTAAAGTAGGTGTGTGTGAGGTGTTGGTATATATGTGTATATGTAAAGTAGGTGTGTGTGAGGTGTTTGTATATATGTGTATATGTAAAGTAGGTGTGTGTGTGAGGTGTTTGTATATATGGGTATATGTAAAGTAGGTGTGTGAGGTGTTGGTATATATGTGTATATGTAAAGTAGGTGTGTGTGAGGTGTTTGTATATATGTGTATATGTAAAGTAGGTGTGTGTGAGGTGTTTGTATATATGTGTATATGTAAAGTAGGTGTGTGTGAGGTGTTTGTATATATGTGTATATGTAAAGTAGGTGTGTGTGAGGTGTTTGTATATATGTAAAGTAGGTGTGTGTGAGGTGTTTGTATATATGTGTATGTGTAAAGTAGGTGTGTGTAAGGTGTTTGTATATATGTGTATGTGTAAAGTAGGTGTGTGTGAGGTGTTTGTATATATGTAAGTATGTAAAGTAGGTGTGTGTGAGGTGTTTGTATATATGTAAGTATGTAAAGTAGATGTGTGTGAGGTGTTTGGATATATGGGTATATGTAAAGTAGGTGTGTGTGAGGTGTTTGGATATATGGGTATATGTAAAGTAGGTGTGTGTGAGGTGTTTGTATATATGTGTATATGTAAAGTAGGTGTGTGTGTGAGGTGTTTGTATATATGGGTATATGTAAAGTAGGTGTGTGAGGTGTTGGTATATATGGGTATATGTAAAGTAGGTGTGTGTGAGGTGTTTGTATATATGTGTATATGTAAAGTAGGTGTGTGTGAGGTGTTTGTATATATGTGTATATGTAAAGTAGGTGTGTGTGAGGTGTTTGTATATATGTGTATATGTAAAGTAGGTGTGTGTGAGGTGTTTGTATATATGTAAAGTAGGTGTGTGTGAGGTGTTTGTATATATGTGTATGTGTAAAGTAGGTGTGTGTAAGGTGTTTGTATATATGTGTATGTGTAAAGTAGGTGTGTGTGAGGTGTTTGTATATATGTAAGTATGTAAAGTAGGTGTGTGTGAGGTGTTTGTATATATGTAAGTATGTAAAGTAGATGTGTGTGAGGTGTTTGGATATATGGGTATATGTAAAGTAGGTGTGTGTGAGGTGTTTGGATATATGGGTATATGTAAAGTAGGTGTGTGTGAGGTGTTTGTATATATGTGTATGTGTAAAGTAGCTGTGTGTGAGGTGTTTGTATATATGGGTATATGTAAAGTAGGTGTGTGTGAGGTGTTTGTATATATGGGTATATGTAAAGTAGGTGTGTGTAAGGTGTTTGTATATATGGGTATATGTAAAGTAGCTGTGTGTGAGGTGTTTGTATATATGTGTATGTGTAAAGTAGGCGTTTGTGTTTATGAATTGCGTGTATGCTTGCGTGATTGTCTGGCTCCTAAAAAAATTTGCTGGCTCCTAAAATCTAATTAAATTTGTCAAGCTCTGTATTAAGTCACAGGTAGGGTTGCCACCTTTTCTTCAACAAAATACCGGCCTTGGTACTGTCTCCATAGACTTAACATTGGCCTGATGCAAATATATTACCGGCAAGCCAGGTGCCAACCCTAGTCGCAGGTGATGTCATGCAGAGGACACCACACACATTTAAGACAACATTTTTATTTTTCTTAATTAAATGAATTCTTGCAATTCTGCTAACACAATGTATAGCTCAGTATTGATAACGTATTAGCGTTTTTGCTACATTAACATTATTAAGAAAGCTTAGGTTACAGTTCCTTTAATAACCATTTTATGGGTATAAAAATAAAAGCATCAGTTGTTATTGTAACATTGGTATCTTTTTATAGATTAAAGCTTGCCAGTCATTGGGGTCTATTCACTAAATACAAATGAATTCTCAAAAATCAGGCAATAAACTACAAAGAAAAGAAAATCTATATTGAAAATAAAACTGCTAGTGAGGAAAAAAACATATTTTTATTAGGAAGTCAATGTTTCATAGCTTTATTACTTATTTTTACCATTTGAGTTTTGGGAGTTCTGTAGACAGGCTTACCTTCCGTCCATTAACTGCTTATAGTCTCTTATGGAAGTAACATAATGATACTGTTATTAGTTCAGCCTATTTTCCTATAACTCTGTTACACTTTATATAAGGTTTTTAGTCGACTTGGGTGCATGTGGACATAAAAGATTTTGGGCTCGCCCAAACTAAATTCCCTCCACTGATTTTCGGCCCAAGATCTGGCCATTAGTTTCCTTTCACTAATTCCATTCAGACGAATGGATTGGCACCAAAGTTAATTTCAGAATAAGTCAGGTTAGGTTACGGAATTTGGATGAATTTCATCCGAAAAGAAATTTGTCTGAAAAGGAACGCCCAAGCCTAGTTAGAGGTTAGGTGTATGAGTGTTATGTGTGAGAGTGTGTATTCGTATGTTTGTGTGCGAGTGTGTTTGTGTGTATTCGTATGTTTGTATTTGTGAGTATGTTTGTGTGCGGGTTTGTTCGCATGTATTAATGAGTATGTTTGTGTGTATTTGTGTCTGTAGTCATGGGTATGTTTGTGTGAGAGTATGTTTGTGTGTGTATAAGTGTATGTATTCAAGAGTATGTTTGTGTGCGAGTGTGTTTGTGTGTATTCATGAGTATGTTTGTATTTGTGAGTAGGTTTGTTTGAAAGTGTTTGTGTGTATTCGTGAGTATGTTTGTGTGAGAGTGTGTTTGTGTGTATTCGTGAGTATGTTTGTATTTGTGAGTATGTTTGTGTGTGGTTGTGTTCATGTGTATTAATGAGTATGTTTGTGTGTATTAGTGTCTGTATTCATGGGTTTGTTTGTGTGAGAGTGTGTTTGTGTGTATGTATTCGGGAGTATGTTTGTGTGTGTGTGTATATAAGTGTGTGTATTCGTGAGTATGTTTGTGTGTATAACTGTGTGTGTGTATATAAGTGTGTGTATTCATGAGTATGTTTGTGTGTATTAGTGTCTGTATTCATGAGTATATTTGTATGAGAGTGTGTATGTGTGTATTAGTGAGAACATGGATGAGTGAGTGTAATGTGTGGCATTCGATGAATAAATGGTCAAATGAACAAATTCCATTTTTATTCATGGTGCATTCGTTCAGTCGTTCAGCTTTGCATTCGAAATTCCCAGACACATGGATGAATGAGGCAACTTTCGTCGCCAAAATGAATGCCCAAGACTACCTTCTAGGCAATAGGACGTGCTGAGGAAACTGACCTAATACCCTTCCTACATGACGCAATATACTGTCAGACACTTTAAATGTAACCAGAATTGTGTTCATGCGGGAGTCCGAATCATTACCAACTTGCAAGCCATTCCATAAAATAACTGGCAAATCTTACAACACCGAAACTTTCATGTAGGTTGGATCGTTTGAATTTGAATTATTTTTTTTTTGGGGGGGGGGGGTCTGGGAGATTTTCCTTTTAGAAAATAAAAAAAAAAAAGCATTGCTTAAATGTACTTTAAATTACTTTCACTGCTTACTAAAGAGTTTAAAATTATAGTGCTGAGCTCTTTAGAAACAGCTGTGTTCATATTTTTCCAAAAGGCATCATAACCTTTTGTCATTTAGGATTGAGCTAGAATTTACACTGTTATTAGTACTTTGAATGACTATGTACACACACAAACATTCAGTATACACTGCCTAGGAACAGTATAGTTATAGCAGTGCCATTGGGTAAGGGAGTGTATAGAACTCATGATTTATACAAATCCGCTTGGTGGAGTAAACTTCATGCTTTTTAGTTAACATTACAGAAATGAGGGGTTTGAGAAACTGCAGAAGGTACACAGATATGATAATAAGAGGTGCAATTGTTATACTGATATAATGTTATTCTTGCCTCCTTTTTGGGTTTTACAAATCAACGCATAACTCTCAATAGTTTTGTTTTTAAGAGCACTCACTTTTAAAAGGTTTCGGCATTTGGCAAGCACACCTAAAAATTCATAAATGCTTCAGCTAAAGGAAGCTGCTCCACATACAATTTTTTTTGGGTGTCAAATGACCTTATTCTGGGTTATGAAATAAAGAAAATAAAAATCTACCTTTCCTCTGTAGTTTGCAAAACTGTTCCTCTGTTTGAATTTCTCCCGGGATTGTATATTTTGTCACTCAAGCTCCCACAGCCCCCGTGTGTCCTCTTCTATCTGACATCACCATAAACACTGCTCAGAGGAAGAGGCTTCTCCAAACACACAAGGCAGCCACTTACTGTAGCTCTTGGAAATCAGGTGCAGGGGAGATCTTACAGATACTGCTGCCACAGGAATAGCTGAGCTCACTCCCCACATTGTGCCAACATCTGCTCAGTTTCTGCTGCCATGTACTCTCCCTGTGTATGTACATGTTTGTATGATGCAGGTGGGTGCATGCAGCCATCCCAGCATTGTGGAGGTATAAGAGCACTGGACAGCCATGTTCCCACACTTAGGCCTATTAATCTAAATAGATTTAAATAGCCATTGTCTGGGAACTCAATGATAGCAGGGACAATCTCATAGCTCAATAGTGTAGGAGCCTCTTCAATGCCTATCCCCTTCTTTTACAAAGCCAATACATTTGTATTTTTTTGAATATTTAAACCCCTTCCTATATATGTCAGCAGACCGTTATCTGTCAGGACAGTCCTATGAAACATCTAACTGTTCAGGCATTGCTACCATTCATTTGCATTGCAACGCACTGTAAAAATGCGAATATGTAAAAAAAAAAAAAAAAAAAAGTATTATATTTGTCAAAGCGTTTACATGTGCCTGCTTAAAGTGATTGCCCCTAGTCAAAAGCACAGATTACAGCACATAGAAGCTGCTCCAAAAATGTCCTTAGGTCCTTACACTCAGCCTCATTAGGATTTGAAAATGTCTGAAATGAAATGATACACGAGAGACATAATATGTGTAATTTTAGAAGTCTCCTGCAAATTCTATTACAGAGGCGTCTATTACAATTAGTTCTGATCCCATGACTCTCAATATAAGACAGATGTACTTTATCCTCTACACATTGTCACTGGTCCTCCCTAATGGGCAGTCACTTAAGAATTAAGTTGGATGTCCCAGATGCTAATTTCCTCCAAAGGAAGTTGGGCGGGCTGCCTCCTGAAGATGTATGCAGATTGTCGAGAAATTTATTGGTGTGCCCAGAATAAAAAGGAAGGAAGAACCAAAGGCCATCAACTCCTAGACCTTTATGGTCTTCCAGTTCAGTGAGGAATAGACGGTGAACACAAAGAGTAGCAGCATTTTCCAGCCATAAATCCCTGCTTTAGATAGAGATATTTGACTCTTTGATCAGAGATAATTTTAAAAGAACATCTGCCCATGTGGAATTTGCTGTACACGAAGCACAATGAAGAGGTGATATAACTAGACTCTCCTGCTAAAGGATAAATCTCATGGAACTAGAAGCTAGGCACCAAACAATCCATCATATTCTACACACATCCACCTCCCACCTCCATACTCAAGGAAAATAATAATCCAAGAGAAACAGAAAACGGGATTCCCAAGGACAGGACCTCTCTGTTATTCCACACTATGTATGTGGGGGAAACAGGACAAGCATTGCACAAACGGTTCAATTCCCACAGACATACTATTAATGAAAAGAAAAAAAAAACCAAATACACCTGTTGGGAGACCATTTCTGTCAACAAGGACACAGTATCTAGGATGTAAAACTTTTGGTACTGATGGGATTTTTTCGCACACAGTGGGAGAGAAAAATATGGGAGGTCAAATTAATATGCCAGTTTAAGGCCTTAATCACCTCGGCTCAATAGAGACAGTCAATTCATCTCCAGATATAACCTGACTAATTAATAATCTTTGTACAAGCCCTGCATTGTCTCATACTTATCTCATACTACAAACATTTGACACCTTCATGGATCTGGCCTGTGTCTGATGATTTTATTGCCCCCCTAACCCGGGAGTGGAGGGATCAGAGATGCTGACCGGATTGATTTTATCTGTTGGATCTCTGTAGAACTGGCTGATTTACTGCTGAGAACATTCTACAATATCCTATGTTTTTCTTGCCTTTTTTTAAAAGCTGTTATCTATGTTTTGTAATTAGGAATTTGGTTTTAGCCTCATTTATGCCTGAGGAAGGGACCCAGCAACTTGGTATTGAAAACTTGCAACCAAGCTCTCAGTTAGCCAATAAATGGTATCGTTTTAACCCTACTTGTTTCCTGTTTTTAACACGGTATTACTCCTTTACTTATTCCGCACTGTAAGCTTTCTTTGTGATCTTAAAGTATAAAAAAAACATTAACAACTAAATAATATCTCTCTACCATGTCTCCGATGTAGCGTTGCCACCTGGCCGGTAAAAAAAATTGGCTTCAAGCCAATATTAAGTTTATGGAAACAGTAGCATGGCCGGTATTTTTCTGAAGGAAAGGTGGCAGCCCTACTCTGATGTGGTCTTCACATCCCTCACCTGACCACACAAAAACCCTCTATCTAACCTCCTGAAATTCCTTTTGAAAAGAAACTTCAAACACTGCTGAGAATCTGTTTTTTTGGGAATACCTTCCTGGCTTCTGGAGAAGAGCTGTTAAACTCCGTCACCTAAGCATTGGCAATATTGTGCGTGTAGAGAATAAAAACCAATTACTTTGTGTTAGCAGGAAAATCTCTTTATAATGTGTCTGTGGTGTCTCCTGTTTATGACATCACCAGTGTGACATGATATGTAAATGAACCATTTCCCATTGAAAGTATCACATCTAAAACGACAGGTTTTCCTCTTACTTAAAGAGACACTAAATGTTATTTTTCACTTGTGCTTCTAATATAGAAACACAAGTGAAATCTTATTTGTCCCTAGTATGAGGATAAACAGGCGTGTACTTTTGATGGTACACGCCAGTTTGACCTGTGACCGACAGCTGCCATGCTTCTATAGGAAGCAGGCAGCTGTCTGGTCGGCGACTGGCTCTCTCTGCTAGCGTGCCCTTTGTTTTTGCATGGGATCAGCAGGAGGGCCTTAACTAGGTCCACCTTGCTAATCCCATGCAAAAACGAGGTTCTCTCCCTGTGCTAGGAGCGAGAGACCCTCGCATTCAGCTGTCAGAGAGGGGCGAGCCTCCGCTCTTATTGGCTGTGCGCGTGCTGACAAACGCGAACTGCTGTGTCTCGCATGTGAGACACAGCAGTCGGTATACCCGTGTGTGTCTATTAAGATATACATCGGGTTTACTTAATTGTCCCTGTACATGATTTGTTCCAAGGATTAAACAATGTTTAATGCTCTTTTAATGCATTTGCTTGCAATCCTGCTAACATATATATGTATAGCTCATTCAGTTTGAATATTTTTTTTAAGGAGAAAGTAAAAATGCTACTGCACCAAAAAACACCCAACACACTGCTATGTCCAGATGCCTAAACCCATAGAGACATTAAAAAACACAAAACACCAATTACATTGTTGCAAACTAAGGTAAATTAAAAGTCTTTGGCAGGTCCGGTAATGAGTTTTTTTCCGGTATTTTATATGACAACATGTTGACATTCCTACCTCTATACCATCTAAATGAGGTGGTGGATATAGGGTACATCCTGAAAGTTAAAGGAGTACACTTGGTAACCTAAGCACACTCTGCTGGGCTTTTCACACAATCAAAATACCAAAGACACGGGGCACTCCGTTGTGATGAAGGGGTAGACACCAATATTGCTCATGATGGGAATTTACTGGGGTCTGCAGTGGACCATGTAATGATATTCTATGGACCTTCCCAGACTCTGCCAAGGACAATGATGTCCTCGTATGGACTTTCTGCCCGGAAATGTTTTTTTCTGTCTTGAAATCTTTTTTTTGTTTGTTTGTAGATCAGTGTGCTCTAGCTAGAATTCCACTACTAGAATATACATAGTGAGGATGTGGGATTGTAGCTGTAGTACAGTTTCAACAGTCCAAAATTTGCCAGGACACTACTATTTGGGGGGGGGGGGGGGGTTACTACTAGACATACAGTTTAAATGCTAAAGAACTGAGCTCCTGACAGCCAGTACCAGGGAGGCGGTACTCAATCTCGCGAGGATTTACAACGTCTCATAACCCTGCTCCCATTTGTCTCTGGGGAGAAGATATTCAAAAGTTGGCAGGTACAATATACAATGTATAATACGTTCGGTAGATAGTTAGCTAAACCACTTTAAACAGAGAATGGTATGAAATGAGAAGTAAAAAAAAAAAAAAAAAAAAAAAAAAAAAAAAACAGAAACAAAAAAATCTATAGTTATTAAAAACATAAAAAAAAAGTGTTTCAATATAGCCGCCACAAAAACATGTTGTTTTTCTAAGAATGATAAAATATCTGTCAAAAATTCAATGGCGTCGCTAATTCACATGATTTATCATGTCATTTTACACGAAATCCCGAAAATTGCTATATTTAGTAAATTAATTGTCAGCGGCCCAGCCAGCCACAATGTTGCGGCGTTGTAATATAACTCTGCGCTGACTTCTCTCCGATGAAACAGAGCTGAAGTGAGCGGGTTCTTTCATTTTTATTGCGTCCTCAATCTTTGCTTTTCCGAACACAATGGGTAGTGAAGCACAGGCAATTTGGAACTTAATTGTTTAAATTATTATATAATTTCGGAAAGGAAAACAGAAAGGCGTCTTGACGGGGAAGTGAGATTTACACAGTCTATAAATATTCCCTACCCCAACACAATGAAGCCAAATTGCATAATAAGACTAGAGGTACGGCAGACAAGTGTACTTGTTCGTACAGGTCATTTAGATTTACCCTGCAGCCTTATTCTGGTGTTTACAGGACACTGGTCTCGAATGCATGTTATTATGTAGCAGCCTCACAAAATGGGCGAACATCTTGTTTAGAATCATGGGTCAGATCTTCACCCGCCTTCATTCAGAAGATCTGACCCATCTGATCAAAGATTCTAAACAAAATGTCTGCCTCCTGGTGGAGCTCCATGGAGCAAAGATGGCTCACTAAAGTACTTTATTTGTGTTCTTTCATTAAAGCATTTGTATATAAAATGCCTACACTTGACACAATCTTACAATTAAACACAAGTGAATTGTTTGCTACAGTTTTACTATACATTGTGCCGGGACAAAACAAGTGAATTTGCTTAACGGTGTTAATGCGTTATCTGATGTATATGCTAGCGTGACTGTGTATTTACACATGTGAGCGTGACTGTGAATTTACGCATGCGAGCGTGACTGTGAATTTACGTATGCGAGCGTGACTGTGAATTTACGTATGCGAGCGTGACTGTGTAGTTACGTTGCATGCGAGAGTGACTGTGTAGTTACGTTGCATGCGAGAGTGACTGTGTAGTTACGTTGCATGCGAGAGTGACTGTGTAGTTACGTTGCATGTGAGTGTGACTGTGTATTTATGTATGCGAGTGTGACTGTGTATTTATGCATACGAGTGTGGCTGTGTATTTAAGTATGCGAGTGTGGCTGTGTATTTAAGTATGTGAGTGTGACTGTGTATTTATGTATGCAAGTGTGACTGTGTATTTATGTTTGTGAATGTGACTGTGTATTTATGTATGCGAGCATGACTGTGTATTTATGTTTGGGAGTGTGACTGTATTTATGTATGCGAGAGTGACTGTGTATTTATGTTTGGGAGTGTGACTGTGTATTTATGTTTGTGAGTGTGACTGTATTTATGTATGCGAGCGTGACTGTGTATTTATGTTTGGGAGTGTGACTGTGTATTTATGTATGCGAGAGTGACTGTGTATTTATGTTTGGGAGTGTGGCTGTGTATTTATGTTTGGGAGTGTGGCTGTGTATTTATGTTTGGGAGTGTGACTGTGTATTTATGTTTGGGAGTGTGACTGTGTATTTATGTTTGGGAGTGTGACTGTGTATTTATGTTTGGGAGTGTGGCTTTGTATTTATGTATGAGAGAGTGACTGTGTATTTATGTTTGGGAGTGTGACTGTGTATTTATGTATGCGAGCGTGACTGTGTATTTATGTATGCGAGCGTGACTGTGTATTTATGTTTGGGAGTGTGACTGTGTATTTATGTGTTAACCTATGTGAATCTGACCCTGATTGTGTACTTATTTTTTTTTTAAAAACAATCCCTTGATAGATAAGCTCCCTTCTCCCAATCTTAGAGGACATTATTAATACCTAACAAGTATTTATAGTTAATATTTACTTATAAAACACATCCCACCAAGTGAGCAGAAACTTAAAATACTTAAAACAATTGTGGAATTAGAAGCAGCAATGTTAATCCTGTGCACAGAATGGTATTCCTTTCCTAAAACAAAAAAGGGGATTAAGGCTGCATCCTTCTCTCAATTTTACTTTCACTTCCAAAAAGAAGTTGCTCAAGAGATCCATGCTGGGTGTCAGGATTGAAGATGTGTCTAGTGGTTTAGTCTCTTAAATTACCAAAGGATTTCTTCCCCCTCTTCTACCTCCCCTAATGGCTCTGGGCTAGACTCATACAGACAGCAAGCACAGCGGCAATATGCAGAGCAAACATGCCAGGCCTGGGGAAGGTTTATTAAAACACAGCATGCCTGGTAACTGATTAGCCAGAGCTCCAAGTTTGACCGCAGGATCATTATAGTTTTATTTATATATGCAAATATGTGTGTGTGTGTTTGTGTGTATATATTTGTATTATTCTTTTTTATTGATTTGCTCTCAGTTTACAATTTAGCTTCAGCTTGGGAACGAAGCAATGGAAACAAATTTACCTCCAGAAATCCAATGACCTAGAAAGTAGGGAAACGAGTTATGCACCCCTGTAAACAACTCATACACCCATTACTTACAGTCTTGGCCCATTAGCATTGTGGTGAACAGCAATTATTTGTAGAGTAGACAACTTATTGGGACATTCCCGTTTCTTCGTAAGATACAGTCATAATCCAACTACATTTAAAGGGACACTCCCACCAAAAAATTAAAAGGGTTTATATTTTTTATTTTGCACTGTTGATTTCAGATATGTGTCTTGTTTTTGTTATGGGAGCTTATTTTATGAAATATTTTACTAAACAAGTGTGACTGGGCACCGCCATTTTGTGAAATATAGTGATTTTTTTTGGGTGCCAACCCACAGTGACTTTACAGCACTAGCATCTCACTTTGGGGCTGGGGACACATAATGCAGCCTATAAGTCAGAATTCTGATTTAATGGGAGGGTAATGTAACTATTACATCACAAGGTGGCAAAGGTATGATCCAGATACACAATTGGTGTATCTTTTGACATCAACATGAGGGCTTTGGTCACAGTTGTAAAGTGAGACTTGCTGGAAGATTTTGGAGAATGTTGCACCATGGGTAAAATTCTCAAAATGGATGCTGGAGATAAGCACCTAATTTTATTTCTACTTTTATATGCAATTAATTCAAACATAGAAGAAAAAAAAACAACAGTGACATATGTCTTCTATATGAGTTTGTTTTAATAAGTAATATAGTTACATCTTATGTTAAGCAAGCCCTAAAAATCAAATGCTATAACTATTATTACATTTTGTACTTTTATGCAATATTTTGAGCGACTCAAATATTATTATAGTCTGTGACCCCTATACAGGTCACAGGTTCTATTGAATTAACGAATACAATTAATAATATCTGGTCCTCCAACACAAGTTTACATACGCCTGAACTAAGTTCCACAGCAAACGACCGCACTCATACAAAATTAATTAAAAAGCAGGGTTATTTTGGGGAGCGTTTATTGAAACAGGCAGCAGGACTATCAGTAAAACATCTGTAAAGAAGCCAAATATATTTATATGTTTTACAAAAAAAATTACAAAAGTTTTACAACATGTCAGAGAACAGGAAGCGAGATAACAAATCCCTCAACATATGGAACGGAAGGGTTTTAAATTGCCCTGCGGAGACTGTGACTGGACAGTAACCCCCAGGCCTATGTGTCAGGCAAAGACCTACTGAAGCTTATAGTGCGACAGATGCCTGAAAAACTCCCAGAGCAAAGAGAGGGTTCGTACGGAAGGCGATAACAATCACATCACATCTGTAGCTGAAAATCTGCTGCATGGACGTGATCTGAATAATACAACTCACTGGTTTAGAAATAATCATTATCTCTCATTATAGAGCAGGATACGGAGGTCACATAACGTAATGCTTTCAGGGACAGACGCACAGTGTCTGTGGTTGTAATAGGTCGGTCATTTCAAATAGTGGTGGAATCTTCCATATTGATTGGCCGAATTCGTTGCCAACCGGTGCTGGGGGATGAAGGTTAACGTTTTCAACTTGTGGCAAGACACTGCTGGGACGTAAAGGGGGTGGAGCCTAAAGGGGCGGGGTTGCAGGACGCTGTGCGACTCCACAGGATTGCGCTCCAGACTACCCAGTACAGATACCAGATTTCTGGAGCTGACTTCCTCAAAAAGATGTAAAACTAATTCTGGTCTGGTTACAGATCAGTGGAGGGAGGGGCGGGGGACGACAAGACATTGGGCACATGGAAAAAAAAATTTAATTGTCAGTTCTCTGCATCCTTTTCCTGCATTTGGATTTTGGCAGCTTGCCGTTTGCAAAATGCGCCAAATGGATCCTGCCAAGCACCGCACAGAGTCCTTTGCACTATTTATATTTTCTACTTAAAGCGCAAAAACCAAGAAACATTCCCTATAAAACAACAGCAACCACGGAATTCACACGCAGCACTATATGACAATAATGAGTGACTGAAGGATTCTGAGGGTAAATTCATAGTTGCCATCAACCCCGGGTTCGCTAGGGCAGTCCTTTTTTTCAAAACCTGCCAAATTCAGATCTGGTCCCAACTGGGCTGCAATCTACAGGTAACACAGCGTTTTAACTAAAAAAAAATGTTTTGAGGCCAATGTTTAGTCTACGGAGGCAGTAGGGTTGCCACCTTTTCTTCAAAAAAAAAAAAAAAATACCGGCCTTGGTACTGTCTCCATAGACATAACATTGGCCTGATGCCTATTTTTTACCGGCCTGCCAGTAAAATACCGGCCAGGTGGCAACCCTAGGAGGCAGTGGCATGGCTGGTATCACCCACCTATTTAATCTGTGAACTGTATAAACACAAGATTACTGGCTTCTAAGATACGCAGTAATGTGTAATTATTAGTAAAGTGAGAGTGTATGAGAATATGATATACAAAATGTGCAGCACAAGGCTGCATTCAAATCATGCTGCCATGCAGATTGTTTGTTTTTATATCGCTGTTTCTCCTCCCCCCAAAAAAGGGAAAATCAGGTCAAGTAGAATAGAAGGTCCACAAGCTGTGTACTACGCTGCCATTAGGGTTGCCACCTGGCCGGTATTTTACCGGCAGGCCGGTAAAAAATAGGCATCAGGCCAATGGAGACAGTACCAAGGCCGGTATTTTTCTGATGAAAAGGTGGCAACCCTAGCTGCCATATATACTTTTGCTTTACAAACCATTGGAATGCGCATAAAGAAATGGTGTTGTTTACTATACTCTGTTTAAGCAGCGTGAGCAAGGTGTAGCTCTGCTATCCTACCAGGCATGCCGCTGTGCGATCTAATTTATTTTACCACCAGTAGGACATGCGAAGGAAAAACACACTGTCCTGGCATGCTAAACAATACAGTGAAACCAGCATATTATAGAGGTTTCTTTAAACATATATTCATACTGTTGTCACTGGTCCCTGCTTAACGGGACTGTATCACTGAAACATTGCTTTTACTGTGAATGTATAGAATAAAAAAAAACGATTGAGAATTATCTATACATTGTGTTATCAAAACTGCAAGTTACGCCTGTAAAATGTAATACTGTGTTTAATCCAGGAAAATAAATGATGGGAAGACCATTTATATACTAAATACCAACATTTGTACATGATCACCTTGGATAATCACTAAAAAATAAATCAACTTAGTCTTGAGGGTAACTAGAAAGATCAACACGGATACTGCAGAGTCCAATACCAACAGGTGAAAAATGGAATCTAAGTTTTAAAGGTTATAAAGGATCTAGTTATAAAGGGGCTGTATCCTCTAAACGTTGTGTTTACGTGCATATAGAGCATACAAAATGATTGAGAATGATCTATACATTGTATTAATAAAACTGCCAGCAAATGTCTAAATTAGGAGAAAAATGTGTTTTAAATGTGTCTGTGGAGTCTGCTGCTTATGACATCACCTGTGGCACGGTATGCAAATGCACTGGCTCTCAATGGGAAATTTCCATATGTCATATTCATTTGCATTTCAAGACGCATGTGATGTCATAAACATTTTTCTCCTAATCTAGGCATTTGTTTGCAATTAACACAACGTGTAGATCATTTTCAATCATTTTTTATTCTCAACATGTGCAGTAAAAACAATGTTTAGGTGATATGGCCCCTTTAAAGGAACTTCTTCAGCTATGTATTATTTATACTGTGAATGTAGAGCATAAAACAATTATTAAAAATGATCTGTACATAGGGTCGCCACCTGGCCGGTATTTTACCGGCAGGCCGGTAAAAAAAATTGGCATCAGGCCAATGTTAAGTCTATGGAGACAGTACCACGGCCGGTATTTTTTTTTTTGAAGAAAAGGTGGCAACCCTATCTGTACATTGTGTTAGCAGAACTGCAAACAAATGCATAAATTAAGCGAAAAATGTGTTTTAAATGTGTCTGCGGTGTCTCCTGTTTATGACATCACCTGTGGCTTGAGATGCAAATGAATGACTTTTCAAAGGAAAGTGTGTAATTTGCCTATTAAGTCACTAGGTGATGTCATGAACAGGCGACACCGCAGTCACACTGAAAACATTTGGCATCATTTATGCATTTGCTGGTAATCCTGCTAACGCAATGTATAGATCATTTTACCATTAATACTGTTGTTATTCTCCATATTCCCAGAACAAATAATATTTCGGTTTTCAGAGTCCCTTCAAATGCAGACAAACGAAAACCAAACAAAATACAGGTAAGAAGAAAAGCTATGAACACTGAATGTGTTCCGTGGAGACAGAGATTCCCACAGCGGAGGGCTTTTATCCGGCTCGGTGAGGGGTAATTATGGGCGCCAGGATGTCCTCAATGTTTATTTTTAATATTTGGGAGCCAAGTGAAGCTGCTGTCAGATCAAATAATATCTAAACTTCGTGTCACGATAAATCAATACAGAGCACAGAGAATGAATTGGGAATTTTTTTTGTTTCCCTTCAGTAAATTGTTTATTCCCAATGTCTGTCTCCAAAACCACAAAAACATGAAATGACAATCAGGATCTCATCTAATAGACACAGCTGAACTAGCATAAGGGCAGGTGGTGGGTTTTAAAATAACTCATCTGCTTGGTTCACCTGCTGCTGTGAAGGACGTCTTGGAAATGTGATGGAACTCAAAAACTCACGCCGAGCCTAGATTTGTGGAAAATAGAGCGGTGCAGTTTTTCTGTGGAACGTGGACTTATAATAAAATCAATGGATTTGTGTTACCAGATTGACCTTTAACATTGCTGGATGAAAACAACAAACATTCCTTCATGGCAACAAATAATAAAAAAAACAAGTCATTTGGCAAATTAACCCCTTATTGACAAGACATTTTGAACTTGACTTTCCCTTGGTGACAAGGGCTGTTTTTACATTTCTGGGGTGTTTGTGTTTAGCTGTAATTTTCTTCTTTCCCACATACTGTACCCACACAAATGATATGTTGTTTTTATCGTCATAAGAAGGGCTTTCATTTGATACCATTATGTTCAGCATATCTTATAATATACTACAAAAAAAATCATAAAATATGATGAATAAATAAAAAATAAAAAAAACACTTTCTAAATTTGACCTAAAAAATAATTTACACAAATACAATCATTAAAAAAGACCCCATCTAAATATTTCTAAACGTTGTCCCGAGTTCAGAAATATGCTTGTTTCCATGTCTTTATGCAGTTTTTTGCGAGTTATGGGGCATGAAACAAAAATAATGTTTTTTGTTTTTTTTACTATATTGACCTTTTGACCCCAACCCGAACCCTAACGGGTCACTAGTGGTGGTATCAGAAAGTGCAATGTTCTATACGCCACACTGTAGTTAATGTTCTATGCTGTCCTAGTTTTCAATGCCCAAAAGATGCTAGGACGGCATGGAACGTCCAGTGTTACACAGCTCCTCGCGGCTCCCTGCGATGAGCTGTGCTCAGATCCCGCTGCAGGGACTTGCAGCGGGATCCCATCTGTCAGTCGAACAGGAAAAGCGTAGACCACGCTCAAAGCGAGCTACATTTTGCTAAATCGCGCCATGCTTGAACTTTCGGGTTCGGACTCGCCTAAGTGACTTCACGAGTGACATCCTGAGGTCTCGTGAGTTTTCCGGCAGAAACCCACAGGGTCTATTAAGACTCTGTTCGGGTTTCTGCCCATGTGTCCCTGGCTACCGATCACCTTGTAATCAGGGTCATGAACACAAAAACAGCGTATTGGTACTTGCATCTCCTGAGAAGCAAGTACCAATGGTTGCGAATGGGGTTAAATATTTTTTTAAGGGACACTGTAGGTAGCACTGGTCTTTTAAAATCAGGAAAATATTCGAGCAGTATTGTGTAGGAAACATGGCCTACCTGCATTTAATTAGGACTGGCACTGAAAACCACTCACCGTGTAAGAAAAAAAGAGTCAAGAAAATGGGTTTCATGGCCACAGATCAGTGACACAAAGAGCTGTCCGACATAATGCCAAGCTGCTAAATGGAGTTAATTGAGGTCAACCTATATCCAATACATTCATACCAAAATCTCAACATGTAATGATTTGTTTATGGCTTCTCCCCCCCTGTCTATCATCACAAATCCATGATCCATTTTCCAGTTCCCCCAGTGTATAAAGTTTCTAGGCATCCCCTTAAGATTAAGTTTTAAGAAGCCAGAAATTACTGTAGCGCACCTTCCTGGCAAGGTGATGGATTGGAGCATAAAGAGGTGTCTTGCTAACATTTTAATTAGCTCTGCTGGGAGACCAGAATGCCTCACAGCTGATACTTTATGCAGCTGAAACTTTTTTTCTAAAATGGAAAATTACCTTTTCGGATCCGTCGCCTAGAGAAAGTGCGTGGCGTATCCAATCTAGCCGTAGTGATTATGTCCCCAATACCAAATATTTTGCGTAATTTGCATCAATTATGTAAATGGGGGCTAAACAACTTTGAGAGGAGGGGGATATCTTGGAACATGTATTCTATGTGCTGCCATATGCTTTACATGTAAGAGAAGGGCATGTTCCCCCCCCCCCAGCTTATTTTCTGTATTTTCCACCTGTGTTTCATAGATTTGAAATGTAAAACTATTTACAGTTCTCCGGCAGTTTAACTTTGAAAATAATTGCTCAGGCGCTTCTAAATCCAGTGCCATCCAATAAGGTTTGGAGAGATGGGCATAAGTGTTGCTTTTTTTTTAGTTCACATGATACAGTATCTATCTAGATATATTTATTAGGGCACCGTAGGTAGTACTGCCCACTGGCCAATCAGAGAACAACAATGCAAACCTAATGGACTCAGCCTTGCTACTGAGTCTATATTGCCCATATTTACATATCTCCCAAGTTGTAGTCCCTATTTGTATTCAAATCCCCCCTGTCCCTCTTTCCACCTCTGGTATCCCCCCCCCTGTCAAAGGAGCTCAGAATGTTTAGCTTGTATCAGTGTATCACAGAGCTCCACAGCCATAAAACTCACAATAAACTGAGTTTAAACTGTAATAAACGTATTTTTATTTTTACTTTAATTTGTGTAAATAAAATACTTTTCTTTTAATTACATAAATAGTTACCAATTGTCCATAAGATCACTGAAAAGACCCCACCTACTGCCACTCCATACAAAGATAAAAGTGTCCCTCTTTGGGCATTTGAAATGTGTGGGGGGTATGTACTTATAGGTGCATCCAAAATGCTTCTAGTATAGAATGCAGGGAATGTCAATCATTCGCAGAGGTTAGCAGTCACACAGACATACACAGCAGCCAGAGAAGTAGGGTCAGATCATATAACACAGGGCTTGACAAATGTATCTGAGTTTAAGGAGCCAGCTAAAATATCTAGGAGCCAGACAACAGCACATAAACACGCAGTCACAGACAGACACACATAGTCAGTCAGTCACATATACACACACACAGACACATCATCATATATACATACAGAATAAAGGATCATTTATTCTAATTTGGAGTACCAGGGTGAAAGTCCTCTCCGTGCACCCTCCACTTCTGAGTGTGAAACCTGCTACACCTTGTTTTTCTACATATACATACACATCCAGTCAGATACACACACACACACACACACACACACACACACATCCAGTCAGGCACATATATACACACACACACATCCAGTCAGGCACATATATACACACACACACATCCAGTCAGTCACATCCATACACACACACATCCAGTCAGGCACATATATACACACACACATCCAGTCAGGCACATATATACACACACACATCCAGTCAGGCACATATATACACACACACACATCCAGTCAGGCACATATATACACACACACACATCCAGTCAGGCACATATATACACACACACACATCCAGTCAGTCACATCCATACACACACACACATCCAGTCAGGCACATATATACACACACACATCCAGTCAGGCACATATATACACACAAACATATCCAGTCAGACACATATATATACACACACATCCAGTCAGGCACATATATACACACACACATCCAGTCAGGCACATATATACACACAAACATATCCAGTCAGACACATATATATACACAAACACATCCAGTCAGACACATATATATATATACACAAACACATATATATACCGAAACACATCCAGGCAGACACATATATACACACAAACACATCCAGTCAGACATATATATACACAAACACATCCAGACACATATATATATACACACAAAAACATCCAGACACATATATATATATATATATATATATACACACAAAAACATCCAGACACATATATACACACACAAACACATCCAGTCACACACACATATATACACACACAAACACATCCAGTCACACACACATATATACACACACAAACACATCCAGTCAGACACATATATACACACACACACACAAACACATCCAGTCAGACACATATATACAAACACATCCAGTCAGACACATATATACAAACACATCCAGTCAGACACATATATACAAACACATCCAGTCAGACACATATATATACACAAACACATATATATATATATACATATATATATATATATATATATATATATTATATATATATACACAACCACATCCAGTCAGACACATATATATACACAAACACATCCAGACACATATATACACACACACAAACACATCCAGTCAGACACATATATACACACACAAACACATCCAGTCAGACACATATATACACACACACACACAAACACATCCAGTCAGACACATATATACAAACACATCCAGTCAGACACATATATACAAACACATCCAGTCAGACAAATATATACACACACAAACACTTCCAGTCAGACACATATATACACACACACACAAACACATCCAGTCAGACACATATATACAAACACATCCAGTCAGACACATATATACAAACACATCCAGTCAGACACATATATATACACAAACACATATATATATACACAAACACATCCAGACACATATACACACACAAACACATCCAGTCAGACACATATATATATATATATATATATATATACACACACACACACACACACACACACACACAGCAGAAGGTTTTTTTTAAAGGGAAAAAAAAATAAAAAAATTGTTCACCTATCGATGTCCCCCCTCCCTGCTATAACACCACAATGGGTTCCAGCCTCAATAAAGGGAGGGGGAGGGGGCGTTCCAGCCTGGTGGCAGAGAGCAGCTTTCCTGCTGAGCTCCCCATTCAGCACAATATATCGGTGCGCGTGGGGGCGGAGCAGGAAGTCTGTGCAGCCGGTGCACTGCTCCCTCGCGCACCACTGCTGGAGAAAAGACAAGGGAAAAAACGATCCTATTGACGAGGGCACGCCGCGGGGCTCACGATACCCGGGCGCCAGGTCTGATTGTCTGATTTCCTGGTCGCCATGGCGACCTGGCGCCCGGGGTTTGTCGAGCCCTGATATAACAGATGCAGATATGCTGCCCTTTAGTATCTGTGATTGATCTGTTGCCACAAGTAAATCAATTGTATAGGGAGCTGCATCAGCCAATCATTGCTTATATTGTGAATGTAAGGCACAGATCATGAGAAAATGAGTTCTAAATGTTTCTCTGGCGTTTCCTGTTTATGACATCACCTGTGGCTTGATGAAGCAAGTAAACTAATATTAATAAGAGATTTGTCATTTACATCTAGCCACAGATTAGGTGATAAACAAAAGACGCCACAGACATATTTAAAAAAAAAGAAAATTGTCCTAGGACTTTATTCATTCACAGTGCTATAACCACCGCAAGGGATTCTGGGTAGGACTATGCAAATCAGGTCAACCATAATCACCTGTTAACTCTTTATTTAAAAAAAGCAGATCTTCTAAACACCGCTGTGTTTAGATTTGTGTCTGATAATGCCTCTGCTACCCACTGAACTTCAGGTGGAGGGGTTTTCCCCTCACCTTTACCCCCACCATTACTTAAATGGCTCTATTCATGAAAAAGGAACTGCAAAATTCAATATTTTGGCCAACATTTTTCAATCCCCTGCAAATCCCTCTTTAAATCCAATCATTTATGCAGTTACGCTAACACAATGTATAGATTATTTTTGTTCTTTACATAAACAAACAAATCTTTGGGTGACCGAGTTCCTTTAATGATAATTACTATGACTCCAGAGACCGTCAGATCCTGGCTATATGTGCAAGGATGCTTGTTGCTTTCAAAGACAGGGATGTAAACAAAGTGATTTCATTAACTTTAATCCACAAAAGGACTGATAATTCTATTTCTGCCTGTGCTAATGATATTTCTGTTTGATTTATCATAACATTGTTCCCAGATAATGTGTTACAGTGAAGTATCTCCTTCCAGTCTGCAGTGACCACACACAAGTCATATCTTAGCATTGATTTCACAGAGCACATGTGGCGTAATGAACAGAGCTGCCTGCTACATTACATCAATCTGAACTAAGGATATTCTGGACCTCTGAGATGCTAATCGTCCTCGAGTTAAATGCAGTATTCTAATATAGAAGCACAAGTGAAATTTAGTTGTCCTTAGTATGAGGATAAACTGGCGTGTACTTTTGATCCCTCCGTACTTTTTGAGGAAGCAAGGGTTAAAGACTGTTTAATGTTCCTTTAAACTACAGTGTCCATCATCCATGGCTCAGTGCAAGAGGATCCAGTCCATCTGCACTGATCCTCTTGCAAGTAAACAGAAGCAATGAGAGTTTACCGAGATTTACTTCTCTTCTTTTTCATGGAACAATGGAAAGTTCCTGTGGCTAGCTCCACTTTTTTTTTCTTTTAACTTCAAGCCAGAAATTATTTTAAAAACCTTCTTTGTATTTATATATTTATATTAATATATATATATATATATATATATATATATATATATATATATATATATATATTACTTTTAAAAATGTTTGGCATATTAAGTGTATTTTTCTTCCATCTCCCCTTTCTTTGTGTTGTGTTAACACTTTTTTTTTTTAGTAGCTAAGCATTTTAACATATCCTTAATAATACTTTTGGCACACTCATTTCCAGTTGCCTGAGCTTGGAACATAATATATACCAGAATTCATCTGATCTCCTATTTTTTCTCAATTGGCTTCTCAAATTGTAACCTTCACATTTCCATAACAAAGACTGGTACAGAAACCAGGAACGAGATGGAGAGTTTGATGTGAGCCCAAAATGTCTATGACATAAATCCTATGGAAAGTAGGTTGAAATGTATTACCAAGAACTGCTGACATTTGAACAATTGTTTTAACACAAGAGACAGATACATATATACATCCTAGCTATAAGACCGGGAACGGGGGACTAATAAAAGTACTCAAAAAAATTGGGCAGACTAGATGGACCGAATGGTTCTTATCTGCCGACACATTCTATGTTTCTATATATATATTTTCTAAGGACTGCTCCTCCTTGTAATATACCTGCTTTCTTCATGTATTTTAGTGTTCAATAATAAAATGTATTAATGTATTAAGATTTCTTAATATACTTAGAATATGAGTATGTGATACTCCCCCTAAGCTTTCCAGCTTGAGCCTGGGAGCAACAGTGTATAAAAGCAACAATGTCTGAAATAATAACTGTACATGTCATACAGGAGCACGTACAGAACACTACTTTAAGATTTGTCCGCCAGGTGTACAGCTGTACATCTGTAATTCTTCAGATACAGACAGGTAAAAATCTATTTAGGCAAATAAGAAAACAATAGCAATTTAAAATGTGGGGTTGAGCGGGGATGACTGCTTAAGATACAAGAAATAAAATAGTGGGGAAACATTTGTTTAGAGTGGAACTTTAAAGAGCCTCTAAACATTCCAGGTTCCACCAAAATATAAAAAAGTCAAGATTCTGTCATTATATATATATTTTTGTCCTGTCAAGTAGCCCACTGAGTAGCAGGAATAGTATGCCGATACAGCACCTCTGAAAGTTACCTACATGCAGGGCCGGCCTTAGGGCTGTGCGACCTGTGCAACACCCCAGGGGGCGCCCGCCCAGGGAAAAAAAAAAAAGTTTGCGGGTAGAGGGGCGGAGCTCACCGGGTGAGAGGTATAGCTCTGCCCCCAACCTGCTTATATGAATGTTTGAAGTTATCCAATTTGTCGGGCACAGAAACTCACATATGGCAACAAACGGAATCTAGCTAGCTCCCCATCAAAAAAAGTTTAGAGAACAACTAGACTACAAACTCATTCCTTTTACAGAAGCCAAAGTTCATTGCAAGGAGCCCTGGAAATTTTGAGGAAACACTGGTACCCTTTAAATGACATGACATTTATGCTCACTGTCTGAATTATAGCTAATCAGCTACACGTCCATGATTTCAGTGTTACCAGCAGAGAGGTTGCACGTATCAAGCCGTTTTCGTTTGCTAGTTTTACAGTGTAAGAGCCCGGGGTTCTCCATGCACAAGAGATCTAGTGTATATGGCTTTAATCAAATAAAAGCTTCTCCCACTGTCCCATCCAGATTTCAAACAAGTGAAGAAGTACTTCTTGAGGAAGGTGTAAAGATCAACAAAGAAGGAGGTCACTGAGGAGCAACACTCCTTTCATCTTCACAGTGTGATGGAGTATTCTAACTAGAGGATATGTGATTTAATAAAAGTATAATATCTCAGGAGCAGAACATCAAAGAAACACTCAAAGAGTGGCCAGTAATGAAACAAAACCACTTTAAAAGTTAAAGTCTGAGCTGCTGTCTCAATATGGCAGTCAATACCTATGTATTAAAGACCTTAAAGGTCCTATTCACACAACAAATGCCCAACCCACTGAGCAACAGCAGTGCTTTGCAAAGCTGTCTATGTTACAGGGTGAATGCAGTGGTTTTATTTATTATAGTAATACAGTTAATTTTTGCCTACAGTTGTAGTTTGAAAAAATTATGAGATTACATGTTCGAGCACACACCACAATCCAATCCCTAGAGGTGACCAATAATGCTTCCTACCAAGTGGTTACAATAAAGGTTATTTATGTTGTGGCATGATTCAAAATGAGGATCAATCAGCAGGAACATTGTAATGGTCTACATTGAAATTGCTCTACTTTTTAGAATAAATCTGTGAATTTAAGTGGGTGTATCGTATATAATAATAAAACAAGCTCTAGATGTAGAACATGATTATTCAATGTTTGACTCCACGCCAACTTAGCTTCACTCACTGAAGGTGTTTAAATTAATTTATGGAGTAAGAAGTGGGATACTTAATCCAAGCCTTTCGATAATAACAATTTCTGTTGCCTTGTCCCAATGAATTTAATAATATTAACAGTAATTGATGTAAGAAAAAAGTCGTTGTTTTTTTCCCCATCTTGTCAGCGACAATAAATCTCTAAACTTTAACAAACCATGTTGAAACTCCAGCAGAAGCGTCTATCAACAAGGGATAAATTATATTATGCAGAAGCAAATGTACAAGGCAGAAAACATTTTCACTCATTTGCAATTCCATGTTGTGGCTAAAAAAGGAAAAGCAAAGCAAGATTTAGCGAAAGATACCTGGGGCATTTTATAATGTTTCATGGTCTAAGTAACTTTTTTTTTTCTTTTTCTTTTTTTTCCCTGACTCTCTCATTTTTACTTTTTTTCCTATATAAACAAACAGCAGCTAAGCTGAATGCAAGTGTGAAAATAAGCAAATTAGAGTAGATGATTGCAGCCCAGTAGGAAACGAGATGCGATTATGGGAGTCATTAGCGCCAACGCAACAGCTGATATGAACCCTTAAAAAAACAGATTCTCGCGCAAATGCACCTGTAGCGTGCAGATATATAAGCAAGAAAGTAGCAAGTAATATGCTTTCAGCATCCTTGGAGAACACAACATTTTTGCTCATTAACCAAACTATATTCATTGTGTTGTTAAAGCATTAAGAGAACAGGTTGTAGACCAGAGGGGGCAGGCAATTCCTGGCATTTTAACTTCTGGGTTTTTCTCCTTCACTTTCTGTTTCTGCAAAGTTAGAGCTCTTCGCTCCCCTCCCCTTTTTGCTCAAAAAGATGTGACAACATAGTTCCGCCGGGTACCACAGACTTCATCCTTAGTACAGTCCCTTAAACATGTCTGCTCCCTGCTATATGCAGCCAAGAGGGCTCAATAAGATGCATTATTTATATTTTTCCAATAAAGGATTTCTGTTTAAAAAGTCTACACTTGACACAATCTTTCAATTAAACAGAACTTACAATTGTTTTTTTAATCTACACATTTGCTGGCAGACTTGTGAGCATGTACTGTCCCACTGTGCCAGTGGGGCATTTGGTTAGGTACGGTGTGCTAACATGAGGCAATACTTATTTGCCTATCCATACAATAGCTGCCTCAGAGATAGGGTTGCCACTGATACAATTTGTATCAAATCAGATTTTCACATGACTGAGGGCTCTGGGTATGGTTGCCACTGACACTGATACAATTTTACTCATATAGTTTGTATCATATCAGATTTTCACATGACTGAGGGCTCTGGGTAGGGTTGCCACTGACACTGATACAAACTATACGAGTAAAATTGTATCTTTTCAGATTTTCACATGACTGAGGGTTCCGGGTAGGGTTGCCACTGACACTGATACAATTTTACTCATATAGTTTGTATCATATCAGATTTTCACATGACTGAGGGCTCTGGGTATGGTTGCCACTGACACTGATACAATTTTACTCATATAGTTTGTATCATATCAGATTTTCACATGACTGAGGGCTCTGGGTATGGTTGCCACTGACACTGATACAATTTTACTCATATAGTTTGTATCATATCAGATTTTCACATGACTGAGGGCTCTGGGTAGGGTTGCCACTGACACTGATACAAACTATACGAGTAAAATTGTATAATATCAGATTTTCACATGACTGAGGGCTCTGGGTAGGGTTGCCACTGACACTGATACAAACTATACGAGTAAAATTGTATCATATCAGATTTTCACATGACTGAGGGCTCTGGGTAGGGTTGCCACTGACACGGATACAATTTTACTCATATAGTTTGTATCATATCAGATTTTCACATGACTGAGGGCTCTGGGTAGGGTTGCCACTGACACTGATACAAACTATACGAGTAAAATTGTATCATATCAGATTTTCACATGACTGAGGGTTCCGGGTAGGGTTGCCACTGACACTGATACAATTTTACTTGTATAGTTTGTATCAATTAAGATTTTAACATGACTGAGGGTTCTGGGTAGGGTTGGCACCTCAGCCATTTTTTACCGGCCACATATAACGTTTGCTGGCTGCTTTGCAGAATGTAGAAATCATGTATCAAGTAGTGCATCCCACAGAAGCACGTTAATAAATTCATTTATTTCCTCCTGGTCACATATGACTTCTACATCCTGCAAGCCAGCATGCAAAAGTTATATGTGGCCAGTACAAAACAGGTGGCAACCCTACCCAGAACCCCCAGTCATGTTAAAATCTGAATTGATCCAAACTATAAGAGTAAAATTGTATCAGTATGATAGAACCAGCTAGTCAGTACATGGGCACGCCTCTTTGCTCTATCTTGCCAGGGAATTGCTGTGTTTCAAGGGTATAATATCATGGTGATCACAAGGACTCATGCAAATCCAATCCTACATGACAGATGGCGTATGAATGACTTGTTCTCTAATTATTTATTATCTGCACATCTGCAGAAAGCCATGTAACCAAAATAAAAGCTTTATTATTTGGCCCAGTGCAAACCACTGACATGAAAAGCAGCAGGTAAGTGTAAATATGTTAGGTGCTAATATTTTAACTAAGTTAAATAAATATGGCTCTTATGATGCAATTTAACTTTGCTACAGTTATACTTTTTTTTCTTTTAAATGTAACTCTTATTCAGTTAATACAGGGCTTGACAAATTTAATTTTATTCTAGGAGCCAGCAAAAATTTTTAGGAGCCAGAATATCACGCAAACATACACTCAATTCATAAACACACACACACCAACCCACGTCACATATACACCCCACACACACCAACCCACGTCACATATACACCCCACACACACCAACCCACTTCACATATACACCCCACACACACCAACCCACTTCACATATACACACACACACTTCACATATACACATATATACCCCCCCCACACTTCACATATATACCCCCCCTTCACATATACATCCCTCCCCCCTTCACATATACACCTCCCCCCACACTTCACATATACACCTCCACCCACACTTCACACATATATACCTCCCCTTCACATATACACCTCCCCCCACACTTCACATATATACCCCCCCTTCACATATACACCTCCCCCCCACACTTCACATATATACCCCCCCTTCACATATACATCCCTCCCCCCCACTTCACATATACATCCCTCCCCCCCACTTCACATATACAACTCAAACATACACAAGTTTTTTTTTCCCTTCTTAACTTCTGAGTGCTGGGTGTCGTCTCTTGACAACCCAGCACTTAGCCGAAAGAGCCATGAAGATCGGCTGCGGCACGAATGTTTCCCCTCCCTGCTGCCTTACCTCATTGCTGGGGAGGGGGAACATTCGTGCCGCAGCCGATCCTCGTGGCTCTTTCGGCTGAACACTAACACACGTGTTGCGCGAGGGGGTGGAGCTTGCTGTCTGTCCCCTCGCGCTGCAAAAGACGGATGGCAGCGGCAAGGGGAACATTAGGGTAACGGCACCCGGGCGCCAGGCTCCATTTCCAGGTCGCCATGGCGACCTGGCGCCCGGGGTTTGTCGAGCCCTGAGTTAATAGAAAACATTTTGGAATGGGAGGGAGGGCATCTGAGCTTCAAAAGAGAACAAACTAATAAACCTACAAGACAGTCATGCAGGTTCTGGTATAGTTTAATAAAAAAAATAAAAAAAATAGTAGTCTAAGCATCCAACTACAAATAAGTATCCCATTGTTTCTGGCATCAAGTATTGTACAGGGGGGGGGGGGGTATTTTTCTTTTTATTTATTTATTATTTCATGGGGACTTCGGCTACAGGTTATTGCGGGTTCAGTTCCCGGATCACCGCAATAAGTCGAATTCCGCAATAAAGTGCGACACATAAGTCAAAATGATTAAGTACAAAAAAATATGTACTGTACATTGCTTCTTTTGGCGCTTAGAGGCCATTGTAGGCAATTAATTGGCCTAATTTCAATAAAGGATTTGCGGTTTCCGCGTATATAAATGTGATGTGGAATAGTCAGAGACACAAATAAAAATGGCGCCGAAAGACTTGCTCAACAGATGATTGACATTTCCTGTCAAGAGCAATAAAACGAGGTATACACAAATCTTGATCCTCGACGTAGAACTCTATGGGGAGAAGAGAGACTACACCACTTTGGTTCAGTGCATTTAAAGCATGTTTCGTCTGTGTTCGGTTGATATATGATGCCCTAGGAGGAGATGCATCGGAGCAGCAGGAGACATGTCGGGTCACGTGACCTCTCTGCATACACCACAGGGGGAGCCTAACAGGCAGCATGGAGGACACCATGGTGCCTGCCACTAGCCACCAGGGACAAGGGTAAGATCTGGGGAGATGGGGGCACGTATTGAGGGTGATGAGGACATGCATTGGGGGAACATGCATTGGGGGGTGACGGGGACATGCATTGGGGGGGACGTGGGCATACATTGGGGGGACAGGGGCATGCATTGGGGGTGACGGGGGCATGCATTGGGGGTGACGGGGGCATGCATTGGGGGTGATGGGGACAAGTAAAAGGGCTGATGGGGCATTTAATGTGTGTGCATGTGGGTTATGGGTCATGTCGTGGGTGTGGTAGGGTTGCCACCTTTTCTTCAAAAAAATACCGGCCTTGGTACTGTCTCCATAGACTTAACATTGGCCTGATGCCCATTTTTTACCGGCCCGCCGGTAAAATACCGGCCAGGTGGCAACCCTAGGGTAGGGGGTGTGCCAAAATTGTATCTGCCTAAGGCAGCACAAAACCAAGCTACACCACTGATAGACACAGAGGGTACAATAAGCTGTTGTATCTGTATTCTTTTCATTAAATCATGTATAAAATGCCCACACTTTGCAATCTTTCAGAACCTATGGGCTCTTTAGCCGGGATCATGGCGGCACAAAACCCGAACAAAACAGCAAAGTGAGAAATAATAATGAGTAAGAGTTGCTAAACATATTAACATAGGGAGATGACAAACAAAAATGACGGCACTTTGGGCCTTTTTCCAGGAAGGATATTCATTGTGCTGCAAGTGCCACTTGCAGATAAAGAGTTACTCTCAAATTAAATGATAGTCCTTGTAAAGGGAACCCGCTCTAGCTTTCAGCTGCTGAAGGTTACTCCATGTCTGAGCAATCTGCTGTCGATTTCCCTGCCAGAAGAGGGATTAAAGGAAAACACCCGTGGAGAACAACTGTTTCAATACAAACAATCAGTAAAGAGATTTTTTTAAAGTTGGTCTCCTTTACCTAAGGGCATTGTGACTGATTGGAGGAAAGCACTTGCCTGATGCATTATTATTTTTCCCCTCGAGAGGCTGTATTGAATAATAATACTAATTCTATAAGTGTGGAATGCAACTGGGAAACGAGCAATGCTAAACTATACTTTGCCCCTACAGTAGAGAGTGCAGCCACTTTTTTAATACTGATCAAATACACAAATATATAATCACCTGCAATATGGTGACAGTCCAGCTGGGAAGCACCAGCCAATGCTGCACTGATCCAAAAACCACAAGATACAGGTCTTTCATTCCCCTTTGTACAATTAAAGTATTATATATACTGTGAATGGATAGAATAAAAATCAAAAATTCTATTCATTATGTTAGCAGAATTGCATACAAGTGCATAAATTAAGAGGATAAATATGTTTTATCACCTTGACGACCAATGACGTACAAGGTACATCCTGTGTCTCCATAAATAATGTTTAAATGAGCTTCAGAAGTGATCAATGATCACTTCCATCGCTCAGTGGGTGTTGCTGAAATGCCTCGGTGTCAAGGCATTCACCTGGAAAAAGTTTCTGAACACTTCCGTATGTTCTGGAGTAATAAATTAAAAAAAAACTCCCACTTAGCCTTAAGATTAGTGTTAGACTAGGGTTAAGTGTCTAACTAAATGTCACTATAAGTAATTCTGGAAATATGGTTAGGAAAAAAAAAACATAAAAAAATACATTGGGTATTTCTAATCCAGGGCTCGACAAACCCCAGGCGCCAGGTCGCCATGGCGACCAGGAAATTAGACCTGGCGCCTGGGTGCTGTCAGCCTCCTGGTCCCCTTGCCGCTGCCATCCGATTTTTCCGCAGCGCGAGGGGGTAAAGTCTGTGCCGATGGCCGATGGCACAGACTGCAAGCTCCGCCCCCTCGCGCAACGCGTGTCTGAGTGCCGGGTGTCGTCACGTGACATCCTGGCACTCAGCAGGCCGACCAACGGAGTTAAGCTGCAGCGTGAATGTCCCCCTCCCCTGCAGTGAGGTAAAGCAGCTGGGAGGGGGGACACATCAAGAAGAAACCCCCAAGAAAAAACTGTGTTAGGTGGGTGTGTGTTTGTATGTATTGTAAAATAGGTGTGTGTGAGGGGTTTGTATATATGGGTGTGTGAGGTGTTTATATATATATATGTGTGTGAGGTGTTTGTATATATATGTGTGTGAGGTGTTTATATATATATATGTGTGTGAGGTGTTTGTATATATATGTGTGTGAGGTGTTTGTATATATATGTGTGTGAGGTGTTTATATATATATATGTGTGTGAGGTGTTTGTATATATATGTGTGTGAGGTGTTTGTATATATATATATGTGTGTGTGAGGTGTTTGTATATATATGTGTGTGTGAGGTGTTTGTATATATGTGTGTGTGAGGTGTTTGTATATATATGTGTGTGAGGTGTTTGTAAATATGTGTATATGTAAAGTATGTGTGTGTGTGAGGTGTTTGTATATATGTGTATATGTAAAGTATGTGTGTTTGTATATATGTGTGTGTGAGGTGTTTGTATATATATAGGTGTGTGTGAGTTGTTTGTATATATATGTGTGTGTGAGGTGTTTGTATATATATGTGTGTGTGAGGTGTTTGTATATATATGTGTGTGTGAGGTGTTTGTATATATATGTGTGTGTGAGGTGTTTGTATATATATGTGTGTGTGAGGTGTTTGTATATATATGTGTGTGTGAGGTGTTTGTGTATATATATGTGTGTGAGGTGTTTGTATATATGTGTGTGTGAGGTGTTTGTATATATGTGTGTGTGAGGTGTTTGTATATATATGTGTGTGTGAGGTGTTTGTATATATATGTGTGTGTGAGGTGTTTGTATATATATGTGTGTGTGAGGTGTTTGTAAATATGTGTATATGTAAAGTATGTGTGTTTGTATATATGTGTATGTGTGTTTGTATATATGTGTATGTGTGTTTGTATATATGTGTGTGTGTGAGGTGTTTGTATATATGTGTGTGAGGTGTTTGTATATATGTGTATATGTAAAGTATGTGTGTTTGCATATATGTGTGTGTGAGGTGTTTGTATATATGTGTGTGTGAGGTGTTTGTGTATATGTGTATATGTAAAGTATGTGTGTTTGTATATATGTGAAGTAGGCGTGTGTGTTTATGAATTGTGTTTATGTTTGCGTGATTGTCTGGCTCCTAAAAAAAATGTCTGGCTCCTAAAATCAAAATAAATTTGTCAAGCCCTGTTCTAATCTCATGACAAATATTAGAATCCATTTAGAAGTTTTTTTCCAATAACTTTTTGTAGAGGAGAAAAAGATTTTTCAAATATAAGTCAGAAAAGGTGTGGGTTTTTTTTTAAATTTTGACCATCTTTATATATAATTATATATCTTTATATATAAATATATATATATATATATATATATAAATATATATATATATATATATATATATATATATATAAAAATTAAAATATGTGTGTGTGTGTGTGTGTACAGTGTGACAGATTGTCTGATGACATCACTAGGGAAACAGGAAATCCCATTCAAATTCCTATTGGTTGCTGCTGGAAAAACCACAAAAAGTCTGAAGCAGAGAAACTGAAAGGCGGCTGTCCTGAACTTCTGCAAATGTGTAAGCTTTTCATATTTCAATCAATGTGAAATATGCATTTTAAAGTACTTTGAAATAGCTCTAGTATGCATTAACATTTGAAGGAAGCGTTTTGGGCACTAGAGAGTCCCTTAAAATAACACATTTGTTGGCTACTCTGTACAATATATAAATAATTTTTGATCGCTATATTTATAGTATTAATGTTTCAAAGCCAGCAATCCTCAGTATAGGAAATGGCTAAATAGCTACGTAAAATGTAAAAGTACTCAAAAAATCACAGCAGGGCAGTGGCCCATCTCCAAACTGCAGGAGATTCCAAAGGTCCAGCAGTTTATATCAATGTTTACAAACCCTAGGTGTTTTGTATTTTACAGCTACCCACGTTTCAAGGTAAGGCATGCAGCACGTAGGCATTTAAAAGGTTTTCACAACTTTCCTGTGAAAATTAACTGACTCCATTCACCAAAAAAAAAAAAAAAAAGGTTTCTACCCACAGATCTTCAATCAAGCAGATAGTCACGGGAGGCTAATTAAAATGTAGCCTTTATTAACATCAGTAGTATAAGACAACCAAACATTCTGGTCACAGACTCAGGTCACCCAATGAACCAGCTCCACCCACATTACCGAGTGCTACAGCCACACCTACATAATAGTCCTGAAGCTGCAACAATAGAACATTTGGACAGTTGCTAAAAGAACAAATGTGAACAGTTAGCAAGGACAATGACTAACATATTACCTCACTTGGGGTATAACCACACTCCCAAATAGTAGAATATGTTTGCCAGTCACTAAGTCTCTCCTGCTAACTCACTAGAACAAAAATATAGTGTTGGATTCGATTAGCAAAGAGAGATTTATCCATGGTAATTGAATACCTATTTTTTCTATAAGCCGCGATGGAAAATTTGGAGATTTACAGCACAGATAATAATAATAATAATAATAATCCAAGACAGTAGAATTAAACCCCTCAAGGCATTAATATTTTTGCAATTATTACGTTTGGGGGCTCAGCTACGGAGAACGTAAAATCAATTTATCTACTCTAATCCTGCGTGTAACTGTATGAAAGATCCAATTACCAGAAGGAAAAAAGGGGGGGGGGGGGGGAGACCCATTTGAAGGAATGAAATACAAATCTAACTCATTTGTGTTAACAAAGAAAAAATCTTTAATTGGAAAACTGAACACGGCCATCCAATACGCATTGTAGAAGTAGATCATCCACACCTATCAGAGTAACTGAATGGATACAGTTTATGATGGTGGTATCAAATATATATTAAAAAGTTAGGTGATAAGTTAGTTTTAAAATGACCTCATGGTTACTGAAGCATCAAATAAAACAGTAAAAATAAGAATACTGACATCTTCACAATACTGCCATTCGAACCATTAATTTAGACATGACAAGCACTGAACGCTCATTGGAATGATGTATAAAAGTCTTGCACAGAAAAGTTCTACAAAAAAGGGGGGGGGGGGGGGGCGGCAATCAACAGCATCCCAAACGGAACCTGCTTGAAAAAAGGTAGTTTAATACCAGACGGAAACACATTGCTCTGGGCTTCGTCTCAGAAGAGCTTCCAGGCCAGACGACTTCATTCCCCCAGTGAGAGCTAATTCAGAGTGAGTTTTTCTACTTATTTTTCCCTTTTGTATTAATATGCTGGTGAGATCCAGTGGATAAAAATGACAATTAGTTTTTTTTTTTTTTTGTGTTCTATATTGAGCTCTGTGAGCTCTTCCATGTAAATTTTCATTATTTCATTTATTATTTATTATGCCAAGGTTTTTTACTCCGTTCCCTATAAATCTTCATTATTCAAATGGGCATTCTGTGAGATTGTGACTCATTCATAATACCCCGCTGTGATCATTTAACACAGGCTCAAAAAAAATATATAACGCCTTCTTCTATTAATTTAATGCTGGAGTAATAAAAGTGCAAATGAAGCAAGCACGTAACGCAAAATAGCATGTTCCCTTTAAAAATATACAATCCGAAAAACAAGGGTGTTGTCATGACCTTTAGGTGTTATCTTTGTGAGGCTATTAATGCCTCCCTCTTTGGCCTAGAACATGGCATCAACTCAGAGACATGTTACGGAGGATTGAAAGAAAAGAAAAAAAAGTGATAAATCCTTTTGACATCCAGTGAAATTAAATTGTAGAAGTGCAGCTGGGATTCATGGCCGATTACATGCAGAGAGTATGCTGCTGCTGCCTCGGAGGTGCGTCTATGGGTACAGGAGGCTATATACGCTAAATTATATGGGATCACTGCGCCCACTTGGACAGAGATCACACATTTTTTTTATAAAAACCACTGGGCTAGAAACGACAAGTCTCAGTGAGTAAAAGTGGTAAGGTGACATAAGCTGATGTACCCTTTAATTAAAGTGTATGCCAATAAGGGTGGGGGGATATACTGGGATCCGCTCTCTAGGGGTGTTAAAAGGAAATCGTTGTGTGGCACTAGTGAGGGTTAGAAAATATTTATATGTGTTTGGGTGAAAGAAAAAACAAAACAGAATTTGAAATTTTTCAGGAAACTTAACTGGGGTCGACTGCTCAGTGTCATGTGGTCACGCAATTTTTGCGTGATGTCATGCAATCCAGAGGACCCGCCTCTGCGGCAACCTGCTACCGTGATGTTTAGAAGCTATGCTGGTACATCAGGATCCCTGTACTGTTCTCAGCTGTAAGTACTTGCGTGCATGCACCACTTCATTGACATACCGCGTTAGAGGCCAATGCTCTACATAGTGAGTATATGACCTGTTGTAACGGATTCAAGATATTAATTAGGGTTCTGTTGGCAATTGGATCTGTGAAATGGGGTAGGAAAACTTTGCTGATGGGGGATTCGGATTGTTTAAAAAAAAAAAAAGTTACCGCTGTTTAAATGCCTACTCCTTGTGCAGACAGAGACTCATTTTTTCAGGGGATCAGTAAGGGGGGGGGGGGGGGGGGCCTTAAGTAGATCCCCCTGCTGATCCCATGCACTAGCAGTAAGAGACCCTCACATTCGGCAGTCAGAGACAACCAGGATTGGCTGTGTCTCGCATGTGAGACACAGCAGATAGTAAACCCGTGTATATCTATTAAGATAAACGTTGTGTGTTTACTTTCAAAGTGCGGGACATATTTTGTTTAACCCTTGCTTCCTTGAAGGAAGCAAGGGTTAAACAAGTTGGAATGTCCCTTTAAAGGACTTTTTCTTGACCATTATTTCGTCAGAAGAAAACGTTCTGCTAATTCTACGTTCAATGTTCTAATTAATGGTGTTACACTGGGTTAAAGAGAACCTATGGTTTTGTTTTTATGCATCATAAAAATAGACGGCTCCAGTTTCTTGGTTAAAGAAGTGTCTTGCACAAACCTCAATCATAAAATGCCTTTATATTCTGAATCACTTTCTTGCGGGAAGAACTAGAATGGAGATTTGTGCCTTTAGGTATATATTGGATTAAGCCAACTTCAAGCGAAAGGTTTTTTTCACTGCTGCGTTCAAATTGCATCCAAAATCTTCATTTGCAAATTTATAAAAAGGATTTTGAAATGCCTAATTAGTGTAGAGAAGGGATGGCAACCTTGGTCTCCAGGCCCCGAATCCTGCCAGTGTCTTGGAATTTAAGTAATTTAATAAGTAATCAAACAATTAACATCACTGAGCAACCTCATAAGGGTTATCCCAAGAAGCGGATCTGTTTGCGGCTCTTCAGGACTGGATTTCAACTTGCTTGCTCTAGGGAGGTGGGAGGGGGAACATATTAGCCATACTATGGATCTTCATGTCCCGCATGCACCAAACTCAAAGTGCAAGGGGAGAAGAAAAAAAATGGGAGTTTCAAAATAGGATCTGCTTATTCAGATAAAAATCCACTTAAAAACAACGTGAGATTTCTTTCACTGCCCCTCAGCAACAGAAAGCAAGACAATTCGATTAGGTTTGGTTGACTTGGGGGGCAAGAAGTGAACTGAAATCTGCTATTACAGGGTATAAAAATAGAAAAAGAAATACATTTAAACAGTTTGGGCATCCTTAAAGAGACTCCATCACCAAAGGTTTTCTATGGTGTGAATTTAGAGAATTTCTAATGATCTCTACATTGTGCTAATTTTCAAATCCCTACCATTTTGCACATGGGTCATCCTATCGACTGCTACTAAGCCCAAGGTTCTGAGAAAACATTTTTACTTAACATATTTTATGAAAGGCAAGGTGATTACATTTAGTGTCAGTATTTATTTCACCAAAATAAAATTATCTCAGAGCTGTTTGACAGGTTGAATTACAATTGGAGCCTTTTAAGTACCAAAGAAAACTGTCTGAAATCGACGATGCAGTGAGACTGTTTGTCCAGTTGCTCCATGCCTGGATTCACGTAAGGGCCTTTCACCAGGGTTAGGCCCCAATATTGCCCATGGTGGACATTTACTGGGATCAGAGACAGACAATTTGATAATGTTCTATGACCTGCACAGACCTTGCCACGGACACTGGTGTCCTTGTATGGAAACTTTACCTAACCCTGCCTTTCACTGTGACCAGCCTATAGTGGTATCAGTGTCTTGACTTCACCAGAATTCCAAAAACAACATGGCCGCCAAGGATATACAAGGACAGAAAAACTTTATATATAAACTGGGTTAACAACACCTGTGTTATGCTAGCAAATGATTCGTTTTGGGATAACATTTTCCTACCTTGCCCCTACCGGAAGGGGGCAAGTTAAATTTTAATGTAACTCCTAAACTATTGATTAGCTAGACGGAAAGCGTACATGTATAGACTAGTTCATGTTGAAGGTGTTGCTGAGGAGGTCAAACAACATGGAATGAAGGGGGGGGGGGGGGTAAGCGATTAAAAAACGAAGGGAGAGGTGGAAAATGTGATGATATCGCTTGTTTACACGTTTAAATCACTTGCTTATGATATCATAGGTCATGACTAAAATTAGGAAATATGGTGATGGAAGAATATCTTGGATAAGAACCGCACACAAAGGCTGTCAAAGAATGAAGCTGGATGTAGATCCATAACCCTTTATTATAAGAGTTTGTCCCGATTCCAATTTGCAATGTGCTAATCATTTAGCTACAGGAGTGTGCTATAGAACATTCCAGGCTTGCAGAGTCTTTAAAGGCCCATATGGGTATATGATGGTGTAAATCAGCCAATGGTCTGGTTAAGATCTTTTCTAATGCCAGCGCATCCAAGATTTGAACTGCTGGTGTTTTTCAGGAAAGCCGTGGTTCGGAGAAACGCCCTTGTGGGACACATTTGAGCCAGGGCTCTGCAGGGATAGCACTGTGATGCACTCATCCTATCTGCATGAACTTGTAAAATGGGAATAGCAATGTGTCAAAAGATAACATTTATTCAAAGTCAAAGGTCATCAGGAGAGAAAATGTTGAATAATTTGGACAACGAAAAAAAAAAAAAAAATAAATATATATATATATATATCTATATATATATATCTATATATATATATATATATATAAGACACACACACTTCACACACCATAAATCACCTAATTCAGGCTGGAGTTTTGCATAAAACATGTAGATTATGTAGGATTGCTGAAACGCTGCTTTAAAGGGGAAGCAGATGTCATTTTGCAAGGCACAGAACTCTTACTGCTGTGCTTTTGCCTCCTTCACAGGCTGAACGCCGAGGTCCATGATGGAACGTGGATATCAGGGCAGTGAATATGTGCACACGGCATTGGGGGGTTATGTAGAAAGATCCGTTGTGAGGCAAGGTTCTAAAGCAGTCACCATGGAAACCAACGGAACGTTTCTGATCATTAGATCACTTTTAGAGTGTTGCCCTGGTAAATAGCTTTACACAAATAGATAAATGGTAAATGGCTTTGCACAAGAACATGTTCCCAATGCATTCTCCATGGCAGCAGGATTAAGCACTGCAGATAGTCTTCTTTGCCGTCTGCATGAAAGGGTATTAGGCCGGCATACCTACGGCGCACGAAAAGGGAATATATAGAGACAATCTAGTGTTTATCTCAGAAACACAATAAATTACCCTGGCTTGAATTCATTGAGCCATTCAAAAGCATTTTTAAGTATTTATGCAGCGATTCAAAATAATTCTAGGTTGAACAGACCATCGGCAACTTTTCTAGTTGAAATGCTTTTATTTTATAGTACTGTGGTGTTATTTTATAATCTATTGTTTTTTTCCATGCTGAGGGCTGCCACAAAGTTTGTCAAACCCCCCAAAAAATAGATTGCAAATTAACATTTACAACATAGACTGAAACACAACTAAAAGCCTATTATAAAATAAGTGAAAATAAAGAAATAAATGAGGACTATACCTTTACAGAAAAGACAGTTGTGATTTGCTACAAGACAAGTCTCCGAGGCATCAACAATATATGCCAGGATATTTTACACCACCCATAATAAAAGTATTCTAGTGGATGTGCAGCCTTCCAAACACTTTCATTTTTAACCTGAGCATCTGCCAAAGGACGCCCCCTCAAAGAACAAAGCAGTTAATAATTAAAGAAAAAAAGTGTTTTGATCTATATTTTACAAAGAATTACTAACAACAAAGATGGTCCCCAGTTGCTAGTAGAATAGAATAGAAGCAGTGAGAAAATAATGTTATAAAAAACAGAAACCCCCCCCCCCCCCCCCAAAAAAGCTTGCAAAACAGTAAAGACTAAGAAAGATTTGGAGATTCTACGGTCTGTTTGTCCGACATGATAGATAGACAAACGCCTGTATCCTTATTGCAACTGGGGTTTTTTCAATTTAATTTTTTAGCCTTTCTCTTAAAGGGACACTACCACTTACATAAGATGTGACTATATTACCTATGCATTTAAAACAAACACATATAAAAGACATATGCCAGTGTTTTTTTTTCTTCTATGTTTGAATTAATTGCATATAAAAGTAAAATTAATATTAGGTGTTTATCTCCAGCATCCATTTTGAAAATGTTACCCATCATACTACATTCTCCAAAATCTTGCAACAAGTCTCACTTTATAACTGGGGCCAGAGCCTGCATGAAGATGTCATAAGATGCTGGCTCCGGTGTATCCTAGTGGGTAGGACTAGGTGGCCGTGTACAACTTTTTTTAACTGCCTCAAACAGGATCATAACTAGGCCCCCTTGTAATGTAATAGTTACATTACTCTCTTATTCAATGCAAATCTATGATCAGAATTCTGATTTACAGTATCCCACATAGACGGCCAGATAAGTCCCTGCACTCACATTAACTCCACCAATATTAGAGGGCAGGCTCCATCCAATCCAATCCAGACTAGAATGTAGAATAAAAGGTGTAGACCTAGTCAATGCACAAAGAGATTTAGTCAACGTTAGTTTCAACCTTGCAGGGCGTTTTCCAGACTGGAAGACCCCCCCCTGGTCCCCTCTGCTGATCCCATCCACAGTTGCTGACCAGACTGTGGTGCCTGCTTCCCTTGGAATTATGGCAGCTGCCGGTCAAAGGATAAACTGGACTGAACTATCAAAAGTACAACATTTCACTTGTGGGGATTTTTAAGGGGGCTTTCTATGCCTTTGAGCAATCAGTCACTCAGAGCTGCTTGTTAATTTACTACCTGTCTGTTTGCCCTGTTTTAACCTCTTCGTGAAGATGACGCAAGCACCAAAACACCACTTTTAGTTCCTGGCATAGCCAGGGTCCCGATCAGGGTTTTTATAGACCCTGTTGGTCAAAAGATTGCGAGACCTCCCGACGTCACAGAGGCGTGCCCGAACCTGGAAGTTTCGATAAAATGTAGCTGGTGCTTACTTTGAGCATCGGCTACATTTTCCCTGTCAGACTGAGGCCACTCAAAGTGCCCTCATCTGAATGGTGGGATCCCGCTGCAAGTCCCTGCAGTGGGATCCGAGTGCAGCGGGATCCGAGCACAGCGGGATCTGAGCACAGCTCATCGCCGGGAGCCGTGATGAGCTGTTAAATGCTGGATGTTCTATGTCACCCTAGCTTCTTTTAGGACAAAAAATTAGGGCGGCACAGAACATCCTAACGTAACGAAGGGGTTAAGATAAAAGGCTAGAACTATCTATTTCCAACAATACAAGCATAATGCACATAAAAAAAATCAGTACAATACTTATAAGAAAAAAAAATAATAATAATAATGATGAGAAAACAGACTAGAATAACCTGCTCAGCGGAACACACGTGAACGATTCCAGGATAACAATCAGTTGAAAATAAGGGTTATTTATATGTTGATGAATCTTCCCTACGAAGCGAGAAGCTTCTGATTTGCTCCATTATACGACGAGCCTGGATGCCTGCCTGAAACTACACGATCGGAAAATATATATATTTATAAAAAAAACGAAATAGATGTGAAACTGTCTGCTGCATCTGGGAGTAATAATGTTTAAGCGGCATAAAATTATTATTTCTTTTATCACCTTAATCTGAACTAGTCCGGGGAAAATAAGGAGTAGCCATCTCTGCCTGTTCTGGTGTTAATAAGTTCCATTAAAATGCTAGACATCTCAGGAGACAGATCTATCTTAATTAAACAACTGCATTCCCCCTACTTGACGCTAGCATTTCAAAATTGACAGTTCCACATTCAACACGTAGAGCCATTTACCTGGGAAGCAACCTACCATACATCCGCGGCTTTAATGAAGCAAAGCTTGCAGCGAGTCACCTATTGGTTGCCAAATGTCTCCCAATTATAAGTTAGCAAAGGAGAAACAACAAGTGGTGCTCATTTCAAATAATACAGACTTTTAAAAGGAACATGATAATTCTAATGTTCCCTAATTGTAATTATGCACAGGACTTCCAGAACTTCAAAAAGGAAAACTATACATGATGTGGGTGTGGTCACAGGTTTTTTTCCAGTGTGATTTGATGCAGGCATTCTGCATAAATCCAATTTTTATTATTTGACTCAAGCCCTCCCTAGTGATTACTGCATGTTTACTGCAGGTGCGGCAGGACTGATTTTATAGACACATTTTATGTACATAACGTTTTATTTCATTTTGTCACTTCCTGTACTGGTGAAATTGATTACATTATGTGGATTCTAAGTGACCTAGCTCTTGTATAAAGTAGGATCTCTTAACAGTAAAACACATTGTCTGATGACCTCACTAAATAAACAGAATCTTCCATTCATTTGAATGAAATTATTTTCATTAGTTCATGCAGCAACAAAAAAAAAAAGAGGAAATCACTTTTACTCAGTTAGAGTGTGCAGTCCCGGTTTCTTGAAAACTGCTGTAATTTCACAAATTCATCTAACTGTACTTTTTTTTATATTTTAAGCAACGCAAAATGTAAAACCTGCATTTTATAGTACTTTGAAAGCACATTAATATGCATTAACATTTGGAAGATGCGTTTTGGGCTCCCTTTCATCTATTTATATAAACATTCCTTTCATTTGGCTAACCTTAACCCCACCTGTTTTCCATCAATGGCTAGCTTACAAAGCTTTTTATTCTATATGGGTGTGGTATCGCCAATTGGGATCTCTATAATGTAAATGCTAAAAACGCAGCTCTATAAATTGCCTCCCGATTATCACTAATAGCCGGTAAGAAATACAAATATTAATATGGCTGATTACTTAGTATTATACAGCCTCAGAATATCCAATTAAGTTCTCATTTTAAGCCAACTTACATTTGCAAACAACTGGCAACTAAACCCTGATACAAGTTTTCGTCAGGCATAAGCCAACATTTGTCTGATTTAAACCACTTGTTGCCGCTAGGGACGGAATTGGTTGGTGTTTGGCGTTGCTGGACAAGCTCTCTCTGCAGCCGTGGTTCACTGACTGCTCTGCCTCCGTCTTGGGGGGCAGGGATACATTTTGAATGTTTTACAAGAAAATTACCATTCAAAACTGATCTTCTGCCTGGTTAAAATCCATTTTTCAGTCCTCTGTAGGCAAAGCCAGCTGGGTACTGCTGGGTACACTATATTTATTATACAAGATTTCAATATTTTCAAACAAAATTAAAGCTTTTGGGAATGGGACCCTCTCATCTTTTGTCGTTGCGGTTCTTGTTAATGGCATTGGCACAATTAGTAGTATTCTCGCAGAGAGTCACGGGCTCACACGAAAAAAAAAAAAAAAATGTTCTACTCGACCATTTTGTTTGAACACCAAATGGATAGAATGACTGCTTTGAAGTTCGCTGCAGTACTTAGAATTCATATTTTAGAAAAAGCTAGCAATTATTTTCCCTGCTTTCGTAGCTCTCTGACCCGACGTCATCGAAAAGCAGAATTCTTTTTCATTATGTGAAAAGAAAAAAAAAAGAAAAACATTTAAAAAGGAGAGAATTACTCTATCACCTTGTCAGTTAGATTTTTCTGTCTTTTAGTAATTGCCTGAGGCAAGTCAATTTAGTTATTGCAGTAGTTGGGACCCATTTTTTGAAAAGTGGTTGAGGGAAAAGAATTAGCTTGCTGTAACCAATTGGGAAGCAACAAACAAGGCAGATTTTATGGCTTGCCCGTCAAGTGCGTGTAGATGAATAGAGCTATCCGAACCAGTGATCAACTAGTCTATGAACAAGGAAGAGTCACAACATCTGACATTTGAAGAGATAATATTCATAAAAAACACCGTACATCCTACTCGTTTGTCTATGAAGTACTGTTCTGAAACTGCTCTGGATCTCGTTTTTTCCTGGTAGAAAATCATAGCTCCCTAACGTTGGTTCAGTCCTGAAAAAGGGATAGACGTAGTGTCGGAACACTCCACCTCCCTTTAGTGATACTCTCCAAAAAAAAAAGCAGATTAAGGGTGGCTGCCACAGAGGACAGTTTTTGGATTAATACAGTATGTTCTTTAATACATTATAGATCAGAGTCTTCAGTAGCGTCTCAGACAGCACAGCATTTCCCACATGTAAGCATCACTCACTTATGTTTTACAATGTTCACATCAGAGATAAACATACACACCGTCATGAATATGCAAGGCCTCCATGGGCAGTGTTTAATTATAACACCGATATCTGCTTGGAAATCTTATAAAACATACATTTTGGCGTTTGCATGAATAGTAAGGTCATGTAGTGAAATTTTTCTTATAAAGAAAGCAATTTGCTCAGCTAATATCCTTGCATGTTATCATTTTTTACGGGGCTCTATAAAAAATAAAAAAAAATAAAAAAGTCTTCTTCTGCCCCATCCCAATAAAGTCAGGATATTTGTTTTCTGGTTTATAATAGGTTTCACTCAACTAACAGTGTGTAATTTAATTACTTAACTATTAACTAATTAGGTCAACCACAAGCACATATTCACACACATTCACAAGGATTTAGATATTCACAGAGAGGAATCCCTGCTTTAACTTCGCAATAACAAAAAGGAGCAAATACTGCAATTTGTATCCAAGTACTTTATTGAAAATGAAAGTGGAAATTGAGAAGGGAAATGCAATATTAGGGCCAAAATAGCAGGAGTTGGAAGAATAGCTTAACTGGAAAAAATTTCCTGCACGTCTGTTTTTTTGCATCAAGTTTGCAGTTCCCTTCTCAACTGCCTACAATACCCTCTTCCCTGAATAAAGCCCTATATGTTTATAGTTTAAATTCCTGACGGGTATCAAAGACCTGAAAAAGATTTCACCATATCCAACTTCATTTTTGAAATTAGACGCAGCAAAAGGAGGACCACCAGTAGTGTCCCACTGCTGCGCCTCATCATATTCACCGCCGAAGGGAACTTTGGCTTGAATACTTCAAAAGAAAATGCACTGAAAACATTTTTTTTATTGGATTTACAAATCAAAGTTAATTATTGATAACGCGGAGAAGTGTTATATAGAAGTCCTTGGCTCCCGACTTTTCTGTGACCTTGGCTCCCGAGATGTTTTTCCACAGACCTTGACCAGTAGGTTGGATTGATATCAATGCGCAATACGTATGTCATAATGCGGTGTATTATAATGGTGCTTTAGAAACAAAATGGGAGTAATAATAAGAAATGCGTTGGGAGAGCACTCCAGTTGTCTTGCTTCTCTCTTTCTGACCAGTGTGACTCAAAAAGAGACCACAAAGTAAGTACTCTCCCTGGCTACAATTCCTCATGAATGGGCACTAACACTGAGACACACACCCATAAGAGTTTAAGCTTTATTGTACACTCACTATAAAAAAAAAAAAAAAACATTTTATTCACAACTGTAAGAATCTTTTATACAGACGTATTTGGAAATTGGCGACAGTGTTATCCTTGGAAGCCTTCGGAAATTGTGACCCCCAAATGCAATTCTATTCATTCAATGCATTAATCTGGCTAGGTAGTCTTTGGTGAAGGTCAGAAGCATGAAACGCATCAGGGGAGCAGTAATGAGGCAATATCGTTTGAGACTGTATCTCAATGGTCGCCACCTGTGTATCCATCACAAATTGTAACAATATGCCAATTTTGATTTGGAGGCACACAATCTACCACCATGCATGAAATGGTTATGTAAAGCTCGACAATCGTACATTCACAATGAATGCTGTTATTTACTTAGTCCGGATCCTCATAACAGGTAATAATGTTCTTTACAATTCCATGCTCTTGCTGGTCGAGAAACACAGACCAAAGCACATACTACAATACATGTCTTTGGATATATTGTGTACCAAATAATTTATTTTTTTAATCGGGACTAGTTTAACAAGTGTAGATCTGATCTGAATTTTTTTTTTAAAAAATGTAAAAAATTAAAAAAAAAAAAACACCTAGTCTCCAGCTGTACCTAGTTAGAGGTAATGCCATTTTTTGTTTTTGTCCCTGGCTGTAATGTAAAACAGCAGGGGAGATTGGAAATACTGAATTAGACTATAGATTACCAATATGTACAAAAGCTGCAGTATAGAAGCCCTAAAGGTATGCGTTAGGGAAAGCTTTTTTTTCTATATATATATCTGTTGTAAGAAATAAAAAATAAAAAATGGGACCATTACATTATTATAGTTTTTTTTCCCGTCGGTGTTTACAAGACAAGAGTAACCTGCAGAGGAAGAACAGATCATGCAGTGGAGATAATTATCTGGATCCTTCTTTATCTCATTATAGGGTTTCATCCGTGTCCTGGCATACCGTAAGAGGATTGTCTCTAAGGCATTATTTGCTTTCTGTTGTTTCAATCCCAACTGGAATTATCTCTGTACTGTAGAGTAGGGTGGGGGCATCGTAGAGGGAGATTACACGGATTTGAGCACAAGATACAATGCCCTCTTTTCCTGTGCGTATGATCACCAAATGTATAGTAACACAGACAAAAAATGTTTTAAAAAAGTATCACGATATTAAATAAACACAAGACAAATACTAACTGATCAGCCAGCAGGGAAGATCGATCGACTACAGACAGCATCATCAGAGGGTCATCAGAAGGGACCATTTCTCAGAAATGCAATGTGGCAAGGTGGGAATTATGGGAAGCAGACTGGTTTTATCATGTTTTCTCGCTTTTGCAGGTTATGCGGACATATTTATACTCTAATTAATGGATCAAGCTGCCCGGTCATCCAGATACAGCTAAATTTAGGCATTTTGTTTTAATGATCACAAAGACATTTGTATCTATTTCTAATGTAGATGTGTGTGCCCAAGGAGGAACATCTAATGATAGGCAGACAAACCGTTGTGTAAAGGTGGGGAAGTCGGATGTGGGCAATTGGTGGGGAGGCAGGTGTGGAGTTGGCCAGTGATGAGGAAGAGGTGAGATCTCAGGTTAGTGAAGCAGAGCAGTAATGGGCAAACTTAGAGAGAGAAGTGAAAATCGAAAAAGTAGAAGAGCAGAGGTGAGAAGCTGTGCTGCACAGAGAAGCAGAAGGGAGATGTGATATGAGAAGGGAGAGGGCAGAGAGGTGACATACTCTGTTAAGGGGGGAAAAGGAAGACTTAAGATGTGTTCTAAATATAGTGAAGAGGCAGTCAAGTTGTACGGAGTCAAAGGGGAAGGTGAGATGTGATTTAAGGCATTGAAATGCAGATATAATGTAAGTGGGGAAAAAAGCTTGAGGGCAGTGAACTGATTGACGGTGAGTTCATTATAAGTGGAGATCAAATTAAACACAACCCATTTTAACTTGCTTAAGGTACAAGTGCCAGCAAATAAATGATGCGTTATCGAAAGTGTAGGCATTTTGAATAAGGATGATTTAACCAAAGAATACAAATAAAGTACCTTATTGAAATCGGGAAGCGAGGGTGTGCAAAAATGTAAGTGATGTCCTTATGTGGAATCACTGTATAGTGTATCACTTATTCTCAGATACATGGAAGAAATGAGAAAGGAGGGGCAGAATGTAGTGTAGCATTTTTAGACATAGTCACCAATCAAGGGTCACCCAGAACCTTGATTGGTGATCCAGTAGAAATGAACTCACAAGTAAGTTAGGATCTAGGCTCACTGATATATAGCTTCTGGAATATTATTCCCAAATCAATAATATAGAATATTATATATATATATATATAAAACTGGGCGGAAAAAAAAAGACTATATAATATTTTTCTTTAGTATACAGAAGTCTGGAAATAACAAAATATATCAAGTTGTCTTTACTTGTTCCAGTAAAACACTGCTTTATTTTTTATCATGCTTTTTAAAGCATAATAAGGGTTTATCAACCAACAATAACCCAGCTTATTGAATACAGCATTAAAAATCTGCACTAAGAACTGTGAAATCGGTCCTTGTTCGGCTCGTCACACAAATGTCAGAAAGAGCAGCAAACCAAGATCATTAAAAAGTATTTATTGCTCAGGTCTTTGGCTTGTAGCAGCATTCATCTTATGGATTTTGTATTGATCCACGTGTAAAGCCACCATCCAATCTCTGTATGTACGCGAGAGGTCTTGGAAGGCTGTAGATCCAGTGACAAGGGGAAGAGAAGTTGTACCAGACAGCACTCAGCTGTGGCACTTTCCATGTGTCATGTCACATCCGTCCGTTTATGGCCAAATCAAATCCGTTTACAAATGCGTTGGGGCTTGGTGCCAAACAATAATACCTGTGGCTGTTTTCATTGGCAGAATGTTCACTATATCAAACAGGCCACGGCTGTGGGGATTCTGTTCTAACTGTATGCTCAAGAAAGACCAAACTGAGTAAACACAATAACAGGATCTGCAGAAAGTGATCAACAAATCCTCAATTTCCAATGCTGATAACATAACAAAAACAAAGTGCGTGCAAGCTGCACTGCTCGTTTTAATTTTTGAAACAAACGTTCTCTTTCACTGTTCAAGGTTCAATGAGCAAGACACGGTTTAAAAAAATGTAAAGATCAACGCAGGATCATTAATGTGGCTATAGATGGCCGCATGAGTACTTTACAGACTGGTGTGGCATAGAGAAATAAACACAAATAATGAAACTTATTGAGCCCTCTTTGCGTGATATAGAGCAAACAGGGGTGGTCATGTTTTTTATAATCTTGAGTAAGATCTTCATCCGACCTAACACGTCAGCCCCGATAGATCTCGTCTTTTGCCAACCGTTGGCCTTTAACACTGAGGCCTTTATTTTTTGGAGACTAGCAATGTCCTCTCTTGATGACATTTCTCTGGATGAGAATTCCCTGCAGTTAGGTCAAGCCTGCCTTTTATAGCCCAGACACCAAGCATGTAGGGTTGCCACCTGGCTGGTATTTTACCGGCAGGCCGGTAAAATATTGGCATCAGGCCAATATTAAGTCTATGGAGACAGTACCAAGGCCGGTATTTTGTTGAAGAAAAGGTGGCAACCCTACATGCATGCTGGGATATCATTTGCAGGTTTCGTGCTATCCAAGGCACACAAATACCTCTGTATAGCACAAATCTACCACTTTTCACAACTCTTCAACTCTCACAACTCTTAATGACTCAGTATCCAATGGATCCCTGGTTGAAATATTTTCACGTTATCTATTTTGCTACTTGTAAAACCCAATAAAATCCTATATATGGCTGTCTTTATTACATGCTTATATTAATTATTCTCCATAAAGGTAAAGCATGTATTTTATACTCCCAAATATGTGTAGGGGTTTTTTTTTTACATAACAGCACACAAAAGGCTCACTGTGGCAGGCAAGGTTTGACAAATATTTCTAGGAGTCAGGGACACCAAGTAAGGAGCCAGCCTAGCTATCGTAGAAGCCAAGGATGTGGTCCTTCCATGGCATTCTATAAAAAAAATTCAAAAACTTAGGAGTCGGCAGTAGAAATTTAGTAGCCATGGCTTGCTGGCTCCTTGGGCCCTCTCCAGCTCTGGTAGCAGGGATTTAATTAGAAATTCTGTGTGTTCTCACATTAATGCAGGGCTCGACAAACCCCAGGCGCCAGGTCGCCATGGCGACCAGGAAATTAGACCTGGCGCCTGGGTGCTGCCAGCCTCATGGTCCCCTTGCCGCTGCCATCCGATTTTTCCGCAGCGCGAGGGGGTAAAGTCTGTGCCGATAGCACAGACTGCAAGCTCCGCCCCCTCGCGCAACGCGTGTCTGAGTGCCGGATGTCGTCACGTGACATCCTGGCACTCAGCACGCCGACCAACGGAGTGCAGCTGCAGCATGAAAGGGACACATCAAGAAGAAACCCCCAAGAAAATACTGTGTGAGGTGGGTGTGTGTTTGTAGGTATTGTAAAGTAGGTGTGTGTGAGGTGTTTGGATATATGTGTATATGTAAAGTAGGTGTGTGAGAGGTGTATGGATATATGGGTATATGTAAAGTAGGTGTGTGTGAGGTGTTTGTATATATGTGTATATGTAAAGTAGGTGTGTGTGAGGTGTTTGTATATATGTGTATATGTAAAGTAGGTGTGTGTGAGGTGTTTGTATATATGGGTATATGTAAAGTAGGTGTGTGTGTGAGGTGTTTGTATATATGGGTATATGTAAAGTAGGTGTGTGTGAGGTGTTTGGATATATGTGTATATGTAAAGTAGGTGTGTGTGAGGTGTTTGGATATATGTGTATATGTAAAGTAGGTGTGTGTGAGGTGTTTGTATATATGTGTATATGTAAAGTAGGTGTGTGTGAAGTGTTTGTCTATATGTGTATATGTAAAGTAGGTGTGTGTGAGGTGTTTGTCTATATGTGTATATGTAAAGTAGGTGTGTGTGAGGTGTTTGTCTATATGTGTATATGTAAAGTAGGTGTGTGTGAGGTGTTTGTCTATATGTGTATATGTAAAGTAGGTGTGTGTGAGGTGTTTGTATATATGTGTATATGTAAAGTAGGTGTGTGTGAGGTGTTTGTATATATAGGTTTATGTAAAGTAGGTGTGTGTGAGGTGTTTGTATATATGGGTATATGTAAAGTAGGTGTGTGTGAGGTGTTTGTATATATGGGTATATGTAAAGTAGGTGTGTGTGAGGTGTTTGTATATATAGGTTTATGTAAAGTAGGTGTGTGTGAGGTGTTTGTATATATAGGTTTATGTAAAGTAGGTGTGTGTGAGGTGTTTGTATATATGTGTATATGTAAAGTAGGTGTGTGTGAGGTGTTTGTATATATGTGTATATGTAAAGTAGGTGTGTGTGAGGTGTTTGTATATATGGGTATATGTAAAGTAGGTGTGTGTGTGAGGTGTTTGTATATATGGGTATATGTAAAGTAGGTGTGTGTGAGGTGTTTGGATATATGTGTATATGTAAAGTAGGTGTGTGTGAGGTGTTTGGATATATGTGTATATGTAAAGTAGGTGTGTGTGAGGTGTTTGTCTATATGTGTATATGTAAAGTAGGTGTGTGTGAGGTGTTTGTCTATATGTGTATATGTAAAGTAGGTGTGTGTGAGGTGTTTGTCTATATGTGTATATGTAAAGTAGGTGTGTGTGAGGTGTTTGGATATATGTGTATATGTAAAGTAGGTGTGTGTGAGGTGTTTGGATATATGTGTATATGTAAAGTAGGTGTGTGTGAGGTGTTTGTCTATATGTGTATATGTAAAGTAGGTGTGTGTGAGGTGTTTGTCTATATGTGTATATGTAAAGTAGGTGTGTGTGAGGTGTTTGTCTATATGTGTATATGTAAAGTAGGTGTGTGTGAGGTGTTTGTCTATATGTGTATATGTAAAGTAGGTGTGTGTGAGGTGTTTGTCTATATGTGTATATGTAAAGTAGGTGTGTGTGAGGTGTTTGTCTATATGTGTATATGTAAAGTAGGTGTATGTGAGGTGTTTGTATATATAGGTTTATGTAAAGTAGGTGTGTGTGAGGTGTTTGTATATATGGGTATATGTAAAGTAGGTGTGTGTGAGGTGTTTGTATATATGGGTATATGTAAAGTAGGTGTGTGTGAGGTGTTTGTATATATAGGTTTATGTAAAGTAGGTGTGTGTGAGGTGTTTGTATATATGTGTATATGTAAAGTAGGTGTGTGTGAGGTGTTTGGATATATGGGTATATGTAAAGTAGGTGTGTGTGAGGTGTTTGTATATATGTGTATATGTAAAGTAGGTGTGTGTGAGGTGTTTGTATATATGTGTATATGTAAAGTAGGTGTGTGTGAGGTGTTTGGATATATGTGTATATGTAAAGTAGGTGTGTGTGAGGTGTTTGTATATATGTGTATATGTAAAGTAGGTGTGTGTGAGGTGTTTGTATATATGTGTATATGTAAAGTAGGTGTGTGTGAGGTGTTTGTATATATGTGTATATGTAAAGTAGGTGTGTGTGAGATGTTTGTATATATGTGTATTGTAAAGTAGGTGTGTGTGAGGTGTTTGTATATATGTGTATATGTAAAGTAGGTGTGTGTGAGGTGTTTGTATATATGTGTATATGTAAAGTAGGTGTGTGTGAGGTGTTTGTATATATATGTATATGTAAAGTAGGTGTGTGTGAGGTGTTTGTATATATGTGTATTGTAAAGTAGGTGTGTGTGAGGTGTTTGTATATATGTGTATATGTAAAGTAGGTGTGTGTGAGGTGTTTGTATATATGTGTATATGTAAAGTAGGTGTGTGTGAGGTGTTTGTATATATATGTATATGTAAAGTAGGTGTGTGTGAGATGTTTGTATATATGTGTATTGTAAAGTAGGTGTGTGTGAGGTGTTTGTATATATGTGTATATGTAAAGTAGGTGTGTGTGAGGTGTTTGTATATATGTGTATATGTAAAGTAGGTGTGTTTGTATATAGGTGAAGTAGTCGTGTGTGTTTATGAATTGCGTTTATGTTTACGTGATTGTCTGGCTCCTAAAAAAAAATTCTGGCTCCTAAAATCAAATTAAATGTGTCAAGCCCTGCATTAATGTATGTATGTAGGACATGTTCGACAAACATTATCCCCTTAGCACAGTACACCTTAAACAGTCATTCCTAATGCTCCAACCAAGGTCAGCTTACCATCGTTTCGCTGTACTCTAGGCCGGGTGATGTCATCTTCTGCGGAATTTTGATTACAAAAACACACGCATTAGCTCCGCTGTGAACTAATTTCCATAATGACCAAAGTGACAAAGGGGGAGGAGCCATCCAGGGCAGTAATGGCTTCTTTCACCTTGCAAAAATGGGAAAGAACAAAAGGCTATGCTGAGGTTTGTTTGTTTGTTCTAACTGGGATTTTGAATGATTAAAAACGTTATCTGGTACTGCGGCCTTAAGAATGAAAGATGCATATTAAGTTTGAATAAGGCAGCTTTGTGATGGATCAAGCATTAAGTTTTAATGCCATGCTAAAATACTGGGGAAAAAATAAGGCATATCTCCAGCAGGTATTTATTACCCTTATAAATCTAATATGCTGCTGTTAAGCAAATTTACTATACCAGCCCAGTTGTGATAACAGATCTTGTCATAATGCTCCTGCCTTTTAAATCCTCCACATTCCTCTTATCTACGAAAAGCAAGATGTTCCAGCACAGTAAAGATGTAATAGTGCATTTCTCTAATGCCCATTATTGCTTTGTGACTCTAATTTCCTCCCACCTCCTCTACTATAGCACTGGCACTCTTCTGAAAGGAAAGAAGAAGAAAAAAAAAAAAAATCTGATCTCAACAAGAAAGGTGTGGGGGGGGGGGGGGGGGGGGGGGGGGGGGGATGCTGGGTATAGGAAATTACCATATCTTTCACATTTTGAATTTCCAACAAATAAGAGCCAAAGAAAGATAGGAGGGTTAAAATACTCCTATTTGTCTTACATTTATATGACTGAGTATACTCATTTGCCTTTATTAAGGGACAGGTTGACGGGACAGTCACAGTATATATATATATATATATATATATGGGGTGCACTCAGTGCTGAACCTTGCTGCCATAGAAATACATTGGGAGATCATGTCTTGCCACCTCTGACTGTAGGAAAAGAAGTCTTTCTGTAATAATGGCATAATGATTGAGTGATGGTGTCAGCACTTTCTCCTGTGAGACGCACTAAATCTTGAAAGAATAATATTTATAACATCAATACCTTGGAGGAGTGAAATATACGTGTTAAGCAGCATACAAATAAAAAGAGAGACATATTTCAGGATTAAACCCCACATTTAAGGGTGGCTTACGTATAGTGTGGCCTATCAGCACGAGTAGTGGACACTGAAGCAGTACATATTTCCCAAGATGTTTAATGGGACCCCATCACCTAGATATTGATTTATTGTAACCGTACGGAATGAAAAAGTATCTATACTAGCAGAAATGTAAGCAAATGCACAGATTTAGAGGTAAAATGTGTTTTACTCTCATTTGTGGGTGTCTGTAGTGTCTCTTGTTTATGACATCATCTTGTGGCATGATATGCAAATCACACCTCTCCCACTCAAAGCAGTTCATTTGCATTTCAAGCCACAAGATGATGTCATAAACAAAAGACCTCACAGACATCCACAGTGGAACATGACTAAGTTCCCTTCATATTGCAATAATCTAAAAGCTTTTCAATTTTGGATAGTGGAACTAACTTGAAGAGAAAATAAAGGATGCTTTTTTTTTTTTTTCTTTTAGGATAGATGCCATTTTTCCCTCTGAACTGCTGCCTCCTTGCTTTATTGTGAAGCATGCAACCTGATACAGTCAACGATCAGCCTGCATACTTACATATCAAGATGAGAGACCCTTGTTTTTATATGTAATCTTCAGAGAGAACCTTTACTAGATCCTCTATAGTGATTGTATGTAAACAAGGGTCTCTCTCAACATTGCTGGATATAGACAGAGGGCACCTGACACCAGAGTTAAGAGACCTCTCCGATTGGCCGAGTGTATCATACTTGCCTACATTCTGGCCCTGCTCCCAACGAGTGATGCCAACAGGGGGCAGGGTCACACAAGGTTCCATGAAATCAAAACTGAGCTCTAGTTTCAGTTTAACTGAAAGATTGCATGGGGGTAGGCATTTTAAATAGAAATGCTTTAATGAAAGAAAACAAATATGGACCTTATCGAGTCCTCTGTACCTGTATAGCTCTATGAGGAGGCTGACATTTTGTTTAGAATCTTGGGTCAGATAAAGGAAGAGCTGACCCAAGATCACTGCCCCCTGATGGAGCTATGCAAGCAAAGGGGGTTCAGTAACGTATTTCTTTATATAATTTCATTGATTTAAGATGTCTCTACACATGAAACAATCTCTCAGTTAAAACATGACCTATTTTTTGACAGTTCTTCAAAAAAGAAAAACCTGGGTGGGTGAGATATCTTGATTCACTTTAATGTTTGTAAGTGTAGACATTCGTGGATGCCTCAAACTCTGAAGGTTGGGGGGGAAAAAAGGATAATTATTCAGAGCTCTAAATAAAATCTTTTTTTTCTGCACTCCAACCCAGCTAATAGACCTCTGATTAATCAGCTACTTCAGACTTTCATCTAATGGATGGACTGCTTTCCTAGGTTGGCAAGCAACAACCTTCAACACACACACACTTTTACTGAGGAACTGCAGTTAGAATAAAAACAAGCACTGCAACAGATCAGAGAGGAAGATTTCTCTAACAATTGTCATGGGTCAGATTATTATGCAAAGCACATACTTTGCATTGGAAATGGGCAGGAGGCACTGGACAGTGAAATACAATGCCAGGGCCTTAGAGATAATCAAGTATTTTACCAGGCAAGGTGCATAGTCGCTTTAGCTGATGGAGGACTACATTTCCCATACTTCGATGCAAGCCTCCAGAGGCATACCTAGTGTCCCTTGCTCCCCTGGCAAGAAGCTGTCTCAGCACGTTTACTTCCTTTCCCCCTAAATGTGACTTGCCCTTACACCCAGAGCTTGCCACTGCACCCAGATTCCACTCACAGGACTTGGTCCAGCACCCAGATTCCACTCACAGGACTTGCTCCAGCACCCAGATTCCACTCACAGGACTTGCTCCAGCACCCAGATTCCACTCACAGGACTTGCTCCAGCACCCAGATTCCACTCACAGGACTTGCCACAGCACCCCAATTTCACTTACAGTACTTGTCACATTACACCCAGGACTTACCCCCCAGCACACACATTGCACTCAGGACTTACCCCAGCTCCCAGAATGCAACAAGGACTCACCCCCAGCGATCAGTTCCCCAGCAATGCTCCCCACATATTTTTGGAGAATGAGCGCCTGGAAGTCACGTGACACTGACCGCCTAAGGCCGCTGTTCTGACAAAAAACTGGAGCAAATCACCTAACGCCCCATTCTGATCACCTGTGGTGACAAGTAAAGTATTAGTCTCTTACTTATTATTCTCACTTACTAGCGTAGCAAGCAACTGGTAAAACTTCTATCAGTGACATGCTACGCTAGTAAGCGGAAGTCACACACGGGGGACAGAGGGGGACACATGGGGGGGGGGGGGCTGCCTCTGTCCCCAGTGACTAGCGTAGCATGTCACTGATAGAAGTTTTACCAATTGCTTACTACGCAGTAGAAATTGCTCTAGTTTTTTGTCAGAACACCGCCTAAGAGGAGGTTTGTGTGGAGCACATATATTCGCTATCGGTCCTCCAAAGAGGGGTGGTGAGGTGAGATCTCCCCTGATTGCACCCAAGATTTTTGTGCCCCGGTGGGGGCCGGTTTTGCCAACCCCAAGGTACACCTCTGCCAGCCTACCAGATGACAAAGTATTAGGGGGAGTATTTTGGCCATCAGCAGCTAGAGGACCGCAGTTTAACACCCCTGTTTTAAAGTATATCATGGGGGTGTTACAATTACCCATTTTAATGGCACTCATTCTATTGACATTGGAAGGGTGGGACCTGGACCTGGTAATTGGACCTTCAAATCAGAGTATTGAATACATTCTAAAATTGGTGCATTAGCTCAATACACCATTCCACAGGCAGTGCTGTGATCCTGTAGTCCACCAGAGAACAGAAAGTCTCATTAGATTCATCATCATTTTATATATAGATAGAAACATAGAATGTGTCGGCAGATAAGAACCATTCGGTCCATCTAGTCTGCCCAATTTTGCCCGGTTCTTATAGCTAGGATAGCCTTGTGTCTATCCCACGCATGCTTAAAATCCTTGACTGTGTTTACCTCTACCACTTCCGCTGGAAGGCTATTCCATACATCCACTACCCTCTCAGTAAAGTAATACTTCCTGATATTACTTTTAAATCGTTGCCCCTCTAATTTAAGACTATGTCCTCTAGTTGTGTTTCTTCTTTTAAATATACTCTCTTCCTTTACTGTGTTGATTCCCTTTATGTATTTTAATGTTTCTATCATATCCCCCCTGTTACGTCTTTCCTCCAAGCTATACATGTTAAGATGCTTTAACCTTTCCTGGTAAGTTTTATATGAGCACACACCACAAAAACTGTGAGGACACATAATTAAAAGGTATTTTGGAAATGCCTTTTTGTGTTCAATCATCTCTCCTGTATAGGCCCAGACAGCACTAAATGCCTCAGCAGATGATGTGGTACCTCCAAACAGAATGGTAAAGGGTATACCGCTCTATGTAAAACATACAGTAGCACATAATGAAACAAAATTCCAAGGCAAGAATAAAGAACCCTGGTTCAATGAAACGTTAATATGGACTCAAATGAAATGTGATGATCCAGTGGCCAGAGACACGAGGAAGCACCAGCCGTGTATGCTGCTGTAACAGGCACAATTTTACATGTGGGTCAGACCTATGATGAGTCTTATGGGAATCCTAAAAATCTCCCATGGACACAAGAAATGTCATGTTTGCACCCAGGAGCCTAAATAGACATCTTCAATCAGATGCAGGAGAAGAGGAGGAAACATAAGACATTGGACTTTTAACTCACCAGGGCTTTTCTTTCATTATAACATGGCAATAAGTAACATACTCTACACTGTAATTAGAAAAACCACATACTGGCTGGCAAGCTTAGGTTAACTTGATAACCATAAATAAGCACTAATTAAGTTCACTTAAGTTATTTACTTGGGGGGGGGGGGGGGGGGGGGGAGGCTTTTACTTTATTTAATTCATAGAGTCTCCAGCCCTCTCTATGAATGTTACAGCCAAGTGGCATTAATGACAGTTGTGTCGGACATGCAATTCGGAAGATACCGGACGCACGAACGCGCTTACGCACGCACAGTTCAGCATCATACAGAATTGATTTCCTGACACAGGCTGTGTCAGAAACGCAGTTCGGATGCAGCGTTCAGTCCCTTGGTTCAATGTGTCGGCGACACAACGGAGCCTAGGAGTCAGGAATGAAAGAAGGGGCTGGGGACTCTATTAAATGAAAGTATAAAGTAAGTCCTCACCCCAAAAAATGTATACGTTTAATATGTCAATTATTGACTCGGCGTTGAAAAACACTGGGACAAAAAAACATTTAGTTGTCCTTTAAAGTTACAAACACCCTCCATATTCATATTAAAGAGGTCTATGTTCCTAAGCTTACAGAAATTCCAGAAAGCAGATTTCAGGCAGTGTACAGTGCTTCAAAACGGCAATGATTGGGCACTGTGGGGAAATGAATCAATCAATCAAGAAGCAGACAGATTAACGCCCAGGTATACTGACCTTGCTGTACCTTGCACAAGTCAGTCATTTTAGCTCTTATTACAGAATTTTCAGCTCCATCTAATTCCTCCCCAATGGGGAGGGTTGGAGGATAAGGCTGTGGTTTAATTCTTGCAACCGAAGGAGTTTATGTTACAGTGAGATGAGGTGTCCGTGGGCGGACTGAGGTATGAGGAGCAGAGACCGGGAAAGGTCAGATTACTTTGAAGGTACTGAGATAAGGCGCAAATTATATGGCGTAAAAGTTGTGCTTGGATGGAGATAACATTTATACTGATTGTCTGTTTAGACTGTTATAATATTACCAGGCAGATGTGTTACCTTCTCAATTATCACTTAATCTCATCCTTAATTAATCCCAGAGAATATTAAGCACCAAGATCCGCGTGCAGAGGGAACGTCCTGAGCAAAGGGGTCAGTCTAGTATAACTGACACAGGAAAATGTGTCTCAAATATATTCCAGAATCTAACCTATCCAGTAGACCAAGGACCAGGGTTCACCATCCCGAATTCACAGTACCAGGGCACCAAAGCACTCGGTTAATTAGCACTTGCAAATCAGCATATCAATGTCTCCTGACATCTTGCACTGGGGGAAGAAGAAGCTGGAAGGCACAAAGATGTCTGGCAAAAAGGAGGTTTCTGAGCTATCCTGTGTTCCCTTGAGTTTTAGACTAACTCAGAGCTTGACAAAGTCAGGGCTCCCACAATCCCTACCGTGACCGCCTTGTTTTTTTTTTTAACTTTTAAGGTTTATAAATATACCTGTAAGGTACAGGGAGCATGCTCAACATGACTGATGTTTTCACGGACTCACAAGTGATAAAAGGAGTCTGTCAACCTAAACAATGCATATAATGTAGGAATGTAGAGAAAACATGTATTCCATAAAAAAAAATGTGGTAAATAAGCAAAATATATGTTCTAAATGTGTCTGTGAAGTCTCCTGTTAATGACATCACCTTGTGGCTTGGTATGTAAATTACACTTTTCTAATTGGGAAGTATTTAATTTGCATATGAAGCCACAGGTGAGGTCATAAACAGGAGACACCACAGACTTGTTAAAAACATTATTTTACTTTATGAGCAAAAAGTATAGACCATTTTCATCACTTGTTATTCTCTACATTCACAGCAATGTTTAGGTTGGCAAAGTCCCTTTTACCCCTTCACGATGGATGGTGCTTTGGTCCTTAAGGACCAAAGCCCCAAACCGGAGTCTTTGTACTGCTGGCCCCCCATCACAGTGATAGGAAGAGATATGATCCCTGCCAAAATAATGCAAGACTTCAAAACACCAAACAGGCACAGTGTGCTTTAGTAAAATGTAGTCTGGGCTCGCTTTGAGTTTTACACGCAGCAAAGACCATAGCAGGGCACCACGGTGAGCTGTTACAGTCAGGTCGTTCTATACCATCCTACCAGTTTTTGGGCACTAAAAAAAAAAAAAAAGGACAGAATAGAACATCCTACAAGCGAGAAGGGGTTAATCAAGAAATTGAATATGACGTTACTTGGTCAGGAGCACAGACTTTATTTCAACTGATTCGTATCAGCCCAGGGAAAAGGTCACACTGACAATATACTCAGAATAGTCATTCCTGCATATATCAAGTTTCCAGGAATCTTCCCACTGCATCGCCTCTGATTCTGAGAATCAAGCATTTGTTTGTCTTTACTTCTCTAAACCCAACAGAACAGCGGAACTCACAATGCGGACATTCCGAGTGTTCCGAGGTCGAATCCCGAATTACTTGCGGAATGTGCATGTTGCACGTACAGCTGTAGCACGTGACTTGCTGCAACTGCGTCTGGCGGTCACAAACTCACTTTGGTGCAAGATGACTATTACCGCTTGTATAGTGCACAGGTTTTTTTTTCCAGTGTGATTTGATCCAGGCATTCTGCATAAATCACATTTTTAATATTTGACACATGCCCTTCCCCAGTGATTACTCTGCATGTCTACTGCAGGTATTTGAATGAAATTATTCTCCTTGACTTTTACTCTAGCTAGCGTGGGCAGTCCTGTTTCTTGCAAACACAATTTCATCTAGCTGTATTTCAAATTTTAAGCAATGCAAAATGTAAAACATGCATTTTAAAGTACACTGAAAGTACATGAATATGCATTAACATTTGGAAAAAAACATTTGACACCAGACAGTCCCTTTAAGTATTGTTAAATTGTGTAAATTTTTTGGGTGTACATTTTCACTATATCGCTCCACTTCCACCTATACAGTTTTCTTGATGGGTGTTAAAGGAGACCAACACCTTTATGTGTGTTGAGCAGCTAATGATAATTTGTCCTATTGCTTAACCAGCGCTTGAAGATACTTTCTCTAAACCTTTTCTAGATAATATTCACAGACACATTATGCAAATCATTTGAAATCGTATTTATTTGCTGCCAAATTCTGCATTTATCACCTGAGCATCCTCCCAACCATGTCCTTTACGGTGCTCGGCATTAGCACATAATTATCGTCTGCAAAATGAGCAGAACACAATGGGAATTGCATTGTCGCTCTTCCGAACGTTTGGCCTCGCTCTCTTAATAGAAAGTGACACTGTCGACACAGATATGTAACGCACATTGGAGACAGTTGCCCGATACACCATGGAAGCATTTTAGTGCAGGCGCTCTTGGATTTGAAAAGTCAGGGTATCTTACGATGCAGAGAAAAGAATAATAATGGCAATAGCATCCCAAGGATTTCGCATGGCTGCTTTGCAATGCATTACTGTCCCTGGTCAACAAAGTAACAGTCGGAGGAGATTTTTACATATACCCAATCACAAGGGGGTATTTTTTGATGTACCATCTTCACTAGGTTTTTCCAGTGAAAAATTTAATTAAATGATATTTGATACATAGTTCAATTGTGGACTTATATGTATTATATGTATGGTATCTATAGCCACAAGAGAGATCTCTAGGCACTTTAAATTATGTATAAACGGATAACCGTAATCCATTTTTCTACATAACAGAAAATAAAAGCTACTAAATTGTGTAGTGATTTTTTTCTTTTCTTAGTGTTGAACTATATTTTCTTCCCCGATTTCTCTCGTCAGTAGCGCAGGCCTCACGTTGCTTCTTAGCTTTCATCAGACTGAAGGAAGAGGCATCCCGGCAGAGTGCCACTGTGCATGGCGCTCGCACACCCAGCACACAAAGTTTTATGCTGATGCTTGGCTGTGATGCAAGGCTCAGCGCCCATCAAACGGCAACTGTTGGGCGTGCGAGAGATTAGAGCGCTAAGCACAGCGGCAAGCTACTAGGATGCCTCTTCCTTTGGTCGGATGAAACCTATGAAGTGGTAGAAAAAAAGGACTACAGTTGTAGTTTGATACGACATACGCCTTTGCTTTAAGAGGAGAAGGGAGTGGGCGTTAACATGTTTTAGTAGTTAGTATGTCTATCAGTACGTTAAAGTGGGCGAAACACGTAATGAATTTTGGCGCCAGTGACTCTATGCTTTTAAATAGTTAAATAGACGCTAAGTTTTAATACAACGTGATAATTACCTTACAAAGACTCCAGAGAACAAACTACACAAATGTCAAAGCATGTATGTAAAAGAAGTATAAATCAAGGAACGGACGGTGCTAAATTAATCGTGTAGAAGTCACATTGAATATTTGTGCACACGAGCATAATAAAAACCAAATGTATTTAATAAAGTAGAAGATAAATTAAAATTAATAAAATACAAGCACCTGTAAACATTTTTTGGTCCGGTAAAAAAAAAAAACCTATTTATGTTAATATTTTTCAGTAAAAGTCAGACACATAATAGATAAGATCTATTAGGCAGAGGCAACATCTTTGAATTTTTCCCTCTGTGATGAAAAAAATACTAGCTATGCTAGTCCATCCACAGACTTAACATTCCATCCAAGCCATTGGTTACCGACTGGGTAGCAAACCTAGCCCCCCTGCATACAGCAATAAATACAAATAAAGTGTACTGCGTCTTTAAATTGTATTACAGAAATTGTTGATTTATAACACACCAACCTATTCCCAGGCACATTAGGGAAGCCATGTAGCTATAATGTACCCTTATCAATATGACTCAAAAGCTAAACCAATCTCAATAATTACATTCATATTGGCAGAGCCTGATGAGATGCAATTGTTGCTGAATTTAAATACCTTCTTTATCTTCAAATCAATACATCAATGCCTATTACCATGATTGTAGTTGGGACTGAAATGTCTAGTTTTCCCATCTTCTTTTTTTTTGTCTCTCAATGATAGGCAGCCGAGCTGTATAGATCCTAGAGAAGTATTATTAGCTTCCCCTAGACATTAATGTGCTGTGTGCAAAGCTTCAAAGTCTAGGCAATTAATTCCTGTCTCGCTGGGCATCCAAAAGGGGTTAAACGCAATGCACATCTTTGAATAGGAGGTTACCTGGTAATGGAGCACTCAGTAAGGGAAGATGCATATCTGTTGAAATGTTGTCTGAGCATTGATGGCTTTGGTTAATGCAGTAATCAAACGCTAACAATGTTTGGCTGGTCACAAGACTATCCTGGATCTTATGGCAGCAGAGATCAAAAGCCTGAGGAAGTAAATGGATCCAAATGATCATACCATAGCTGTTCCATGATTATTCCATGTAATGTTCAGTGTTTCTGATCCAAATTAACATTTGGTGCTACCGAAAACCGATAATGCGTCTCAAATACTTGAATGTTTTAAAGTAACTCTTTTATTAATTACTATGTTATACTTTTTTTTATTCATGGATATTGTGACCTGTGAATGTTTCCTTTACTGGCCTGGTCCAAGCTAAAAAAAAAAAAAAAAAAAACCTTTTACAATGTTACTTAGGCCCCCAAAACTAAGGTTGCCACCTTTTTCACAAAAAAAATAAAAAATACAGTCTGTGCTATTGCTCCCATAGACTTAATATTGGCAGCAAGCCATTTTTTACTGGCCTGCCGGTAAAATACTGGCTGGGCGGCAATCCTATCACAAACGGCCAGGAACAAATAAACGTTTTACATCCCACCCATGCATTAAAGGGTCTGTACCAACTAAACATTGCATTAGCAAAATTGCAAAATGCTAAATTAGCAAATGCCTAGATTGGGAGAATTTTAATTTTTTTTTTTTTTTTAAATGTGTCTGTGGTGTCGCCTGTTTATGACATCACTTGTGGCTTGACATGGAAATTACACATTTCCCATTAAAAATCAATTAATTTGCATATCAAGCCACAGGTGATGTCATAAGCAGGAGACCCATTTAAAACACATTTTTCTCCTAAGCCAGGGTTTTAAAAATATGGTTAGTTGTCCTTTAAAATAAGCGTACCCTACAATTATCCATGTCAAAAAAACAATAGCCGAATGGTGCATTCTTTCCTTAAATAGATGGGTAGATTCCCGAATGGCATTGTTCATTTTCCTGCACAGTAAGTGGCCAAGAGCCGGTAGCTGAGAATCCCTGCCTTAAGCACAGTCTGTCATAGCTGTCATTTTATAGTTACCTAGCCTAGAAATGTGTTCTTGCCGTTTTAACAGGATTGTTTCTGGAACCTGCTGCTGCCAAGGATGCAGATTCAGCTTGGCACAATGGCTCCATCAAACTCTCTGTCATAAACAGAATATCAATTTTTGATGATCTTTTTATTTATGCAGCTCCTAGCATGACAAGAAGAGACTTCTGCGTGCGTGAGAGAGCGAGGCAGCGTGCTAAGATAAGGCATGATCGTGTTACAATCTTACTGGAGAGGAGGCCTCATTAAACAGACCTGTTGTTGGATTCCTGACGTGTCCCTATTACCGTACAGGACAGGACCTTCAATTAACATTAAACAATGAGTCTAAGGGGGGGAAAAAAGAGGCAGAAACATAACAATGGCAAGCCTGTCAGTGTGAATTGCTTTGAATGACGTGTTATTTGCTGCATTGTCTTGAAGATACAACAGGGATGGAAGAAATTCGCTCAGATCAATAGGAGTATTTGAATGTAGTTCTATTAAACATCCTAGCAGGGAGATGGAACCATGGACATTATGGGTTTGTGAACGTCTTCCTTCCATAATGCCAAAAATATCTAAAAATTGGAATATCTTATTAAAAAGGACACTTACAGTGTCCGAAAAAATAGATTTATACAAATAGTGTAAAGAAACAGATCTGTCTTCAGTTTTAGCTCATTTTTAAGCAGAAATAAGTGCAGCTCGTATATATTAAAACACATAAAAACATAATGGAGGAAAGACGTAACAGGGGGGATATGATAGAAACATTTAAATACATAAAGGGAATCAACACAGTAAAGGAGGAGAGTATATTTAAAAGAAGAAAAACTACCACAACTAGAGGACATAGTCTTAAATTAGAGGGGCAACGATTTAAAAGTAATATCAGGAAGTATTACTTTACTGAGAGGGTAGTGGATGTATGGAATAGCCTGCCAGCAGAAGTGGTAGAGGTAAACACAGTCAAGGATTTTAAGCATGCATGGGATAGACACAAGGCTATCCTAGCTATAAGACCGGGAACAGGGGACTAATAAAAGTACTCAAAAAAAAAAAAAAATTGGGCAGACTAGATGGACCGAATGGTTCTTATCTGCCGACACATTCTATGTTTCTATGTTTCATAAGGGAGGTGACACGAAAATAAAAAGGGCAATAAACAAACTAACTATCCTTGTGTGTCAAGGTTTTAGCCCAAAAGATGTGGTTATAAAGAAACACCTTTTTATACAACTTTGGTCTGATTAAAGGCCTATCCTTTCCCAATGAATCAATACACTGGGGCTCTTTACAGCGAAAAGTGAACTGAAAAAAATAAAAAAAATTAAAGATTGGAAAAACTTCTCCAAATCACCCAACTATATAAATCTAAAATGTGACTTAATTATCCTGATGGGTATTATTGCATAAACAAATATGTTCAAATCAAATGTGTTTTTGTTTTTTTTAAATCTCTTATTTTTATTTATATTTATCGTGCATAAAGGCCTGCCTTAACCCCTTAGTGACAAGACATTTTCACCTTGACTTTCCCTTGGTGACAATGGCTGTTTTGACATTTCTGGGGTGTTTGTGTTTAGCTGTAATTTTATTCTCTCACATACAGTACCCACACAAATTATATGTTGTTTTTATCGTCATAAGAAGGGCTTTCATTAGATACCATTATGTTCATCATATCTTTTAATTTACTACAAAAAAAAATCATAATATGATGAATAATTTAAAAAAAACCACTTTTTCTAACTTTGACCTAAAATATAATTTACACAAATAAAATCATTAAAAAAGACCCCATCTAAATAATTTCTAAATGTTGTCCCGAGTACAAAAATATGCATGTTTCCATATTTTTTTCGGTATTTTTTTTGCGGGTTATGGGGCAAAAACTAAAAAAGGGGTTTGACCCCAACCCGAACCCAAAATGTAACCCTAACACTAAATTTAACCCCCACTCTAATCCTTATTATATGCCTTAATAGGTTTTAATTTTTATTTAATTTTAACCCTATCCCTTATGCTAAAAATTATTTAATTTTAACCCTATAGGCTAATCCATCTATACAACCAGTTTTTAATTAATTTATTTTAAAAATTTTCCATTGCTATGCTACTTAACTACCACTAGGGGCAGTCAAGTAGCATATTCAGAGCGACGGAAGTGAAGTTACTTTTACTTCCGAAGCTCAGACCGGCAGAGGGCTTAGCCATATTGACGGAGCAGCATGCTCCGTCAATATGGTGCCCACGATCGCTCCGTGAGGCGATCGTGGGTGCTCCAAAATAGAAATTTCTGTGCTGGCTATTGCGTCGACATCGAGGCAATAGACCAGCACCGTTAAAGTGGTTTTTGCGATCGTTGATCGCGTAAACCGATTGATTCACCGCAGGACGTGCCAGGCACGAAGGGGTTAAATACATAAAAATTACAGAGCGCTCCACCCCCCTCCGCTCTGGTCTTCCATTCCCTTTTTGACCTTGCAGGCTATAGCTCACGGCATAAATCTATAGTGGATAAAAACAGAATGACTAATGGAGGCGAGAAGGGGCCCAAAATATACTTTATATCCCCTGATAAAGTTCCACTCAGGCCCTGGTTCATATTGGACATCTACGGAACTTTGTGAGGGACCATTTAATGATGTTCTATTGACCTTGGCAGACCTTGCCATGGACACTTTGCCCGTCCCTGCTGTCAAACATGGACTTCACTGTACCGACACAGCTATTGTAACCATGCTTTATGCTATCTACCCAGCTTAGGGGCATTCATAACCTCTTGTTTATGATGTCGTTCTCATTTATCTTCTAATGGATGGAAGTGTGCAACCCGACGTGTTGCAGTGTCGCTCACACACACACCCTCATATCAATCTATTACACAAATGTCAAAAAGAGATGTGTTTTGGAGATCACACAAATAAATATTGACACCAGTCGCGTCTCTTCCAATCATGCTCCCATCAGTGAGTGAACCACAGTCATGGTTACCAAGCGAGCAAAATGACTTTGCCGGTGACACTGTCGGCCTCGCAGAGCCAGTGAGTGAGATAAAGGATAAAAAGCTCATCCCTTAGACACGGAGGTGAAACATGAACAACAGCTTTACCAAAAATCAATTATTTTCATAATAGTTTTCTATATGACATTTTGCAAGTCCGCACTTTGTTGTCAATCCTATGTTTTCACACATATCTCCTCCACGATTGTTCATGGTATCCAGATAGGCTACCTTCAAACTGTATGTTATTACATCTAGCACACTGACAGTTATCCTTTTCAATTGGGTATATAAAGGAGGGGGGGGGGGGGGGTGACACAAGAAATATAATATAGTGTAGTATGCCTTGAAAGAAAGAAAAATGCATGTGCACAAAAAGGTATATAGAGTGTCCACTCACATTGATCTGCTCAGGAATTAAAGCACCCGGGGGCCCCCAATGGGTAAGTAAATATGCCACTGGGTATCTCCAATATCAGAAGGCTCCAAAGATGTAACACATGGGAAGAGAAGGCAGGTCTTTGAGTACAAACGTTTAATATACTTAAGAAAATCTTACATATATAAACAGCAATGTCCAGTAGTTCCTTGAAGCAACTGCGCTACAAATACCTGATTTTTGTAGTTTGTCATTTTCAAATTTTAATGATAAGAATCCAATGGGTCTCACTCATTCAATCAATGTACTTTAAAGAAGGCATGGCTGATTAAATAGCTATTAAAAGCATGTAGGTAGTAGAGATTTGAATACTTTTTTTTTTTTTGCAGCATAGTCTTAAAGGGACACTACCACTTACATAAGATGTAACTAGATAACCTAGTCATTTAAAAAAAATAAAAAATAAAAATATATAAATCATATATCACTGTTTTTTTAGTATATGATTGAAGTAATTGCATATAAAAGGAAAACAAATAGGTGTTCATCTCCTGGCTCCATTTTGTGACTATTTCCCATGATGCAACATCATCCAAAATCCAGCCAGTCTCAATTTACAAGTGTTGCCAAAGCCTGCATGATGATTTCATAAGGTACACCCACCCCTGCTCTCTTACTGGCTCCTGTGTATCATAGTGGGCAGGACTAGGTGGCTGTGTACAAATTTCTTTTACCTGCCTTCCACCACAAAGAAAGGATATTAACCTGATCAAACAGGATTATAACTCTGCCCCCGTGTGATGCAATAGTTACATTACCCTCCCGTTCAATGCATTCAATGCACCCTCCCGTTCAATCTGACTTATACACTGCATTCTGTGTCCCCAGCCCCAAAGTGTGATACTAGTGCTGTAAAGTCCGGGGGGGGGGGGAGCACCAAAAAACACTATATTTCCCAAAATGGCGGGGCCCAATCACACTTGTTTAGTTACATATTTTATTAAATACAGTCCATCAACAACAAAAAAAGACATATCTAAAATCAACAATACAACATAAAAACAATAAACCCTTTTCATTTTTTGGTGTCTCTTTAAAGTCTAAGCACAAGATAAATAGCAAGTTCCTGAATCTTGCTCCATTACAACATTCATTTTGCTCTAAAAATCTTAGCATAATTTTGACTGTGCTGAAACTTTAAGAAGAAGATATTGAAAAAAATTCATGGCAGTGTCCCTAAAAGTGCTGTGCCAGAGATTTTAGAAGACGCACACAAATTACAGCAGTTATATACAAGTACTGTCTAACACAGCTCAATCGCGCGAATTCCTAGCACAACCCTTCAATTACGTATCATGCCAAGAGGAAACATATCTCAGAGGGGGCGAGATGTAAACGAAAACTTAATTTAAAATTACAATATGTCAAACAGCCAGGCGGATGCACTGAGATTTGCAGATCTAAGAACAAGCCAAAAAGAGAAAAGCAAAAAAGAAGAATCGGTGACAAGTTTATTCAATCTAGAAATTCTGGCAGCAAAGAAGCACTTTGAAGCCGATACTAATTCAATTAACGAATCTTTAGAAGGGAAAAACAACTTTCCAAAATATATATATTATTATCTTGGGTGTGTTATGATTTGCTCTGCTAGGAAACAGATCCGGTCAGATAAGGACACTAAGGAGGAAAATTACGGTTCTTGGAGTTCGGCTTCCATCTTGAAACTAGATCATTCCCACACTTAACTTCTTAGCGGAGAAGAGATAGACCATTATTGTGGCTTCAAACACATTATGGGCATAACAGCTGTTACCAAATGTTTTAATTATAAATGGAAACCAAACTAATAAAGGCAGACGTGTGGTGACAGGTCAACATACCCCTCCCACTGTTCCGCAGCAAGATGCCCAGTGGTCCTAATTTTCATTTGCCGTCTCCAGGACAACAGAGTATGAATATCTTTGCATACATAGAGGTCGCAGAGACACACACCCTCCCAAGCCACGCCCCCCCATATGTCACCAGGAACAAATGTTGGATGGTGCATTTTGGTTATTTTTTTGTCATGGGGGGGGGGGGGGGGGGTCAGTGAAGCCTTGGCCTAGGCACTTAAGCAGAAGGGAGTGCCCTTTTCCAATATTTTTGGGAGGTATGTATTAACCTGTGGTGAACTGACAAGGGATTAAGAAAAAAAAAAAAATGGTATTACTAGGCGAGATGGAAAATTAAGAGAATCCGAAATATTTTATTAATGCCAATATTTTGTCCCCCTCTTCCCTTGTTAGTTCACCACCCGAGGTGTAACTACTGGTGGTGAAATGCACCGGGGCCTCACCGTGGTGAGGGGTCTGCCTCACGGCATCATGGATAACATGGTCCACGTAACTGACAAAATGGCGGAGGAGAGCCCAGAAAAAAAGCTCTGCACCTGGGCCGCCCGCAGCATTGCTGACTCCAAGCTTTTATTTATTTATTAACATATGTGTGCTTTATATATATTTCATGAGACCGAATGGATGTATTCAAAACAAAAACACACAACGCTGAACTGGAGAGAATAGCATTATAGGGTGCGGACAATAATTTAGCACCTTAACATTCTTTTTAATCAATTTTCAATAAAGAGAGAATTTCGGGAAATTGAGACAGAATTTCAAGCTTTAGACCAAAGTAGCCGAGTTGGAAAATGTCTCCAATACAACTGAATGGAAGGATTTTTTCCATCTCGGCTACCTTGGCCTTAAGTTTGAAATTCCCGTCTCAGTCCCTACGATTGTCTATTTATTGAGTAGAACTCTAAACTCAAAGTGCGTCACAAAATCTGAGCATTGCTCTGGCGGTCAGGCTGATGACGACGGTTAGGAGATCCGATAGACTGATCTGGGGAAAACAGAGAAAAGAAACAAGTTTCATATTGCAGTTCATGTAGATAAACAGTTTGTATTTTGGCTGCTTTCCCATGTACACCAGCTGCAAGCGTTAGCATCTTGGAGTGTAGTATCAGAATCCGCAACAATGCTCAAAAATCACTTTGTAGATTAAAATTATTTTAATGTCTAAAACGTGAACGTGGTTCAGTGTGAGAGTGAAGGGAGTTTGTGGTGTATTTGTAAGAAAAATTATGTGCACAAAAATGACATGGGAGAGGGATGCATGTGACTGTATACATTGTTCTCTTGCATACAGCTAATAAGACTTTCATTTTTTTTTTTTTTTTTAGAAAAAAAGGTCTCCAAGTATATACAAATAAAATTATGAACACCTGCTTAAAATTGTGTCGGTCCCCTTTGAGACATGGACTCCACTAGATCTCTGAAGTTGTGTTGTGGTATCAAGATCCTTTATGTTCTGTAAATTGTGAGGTGGGGCCTCCATGGATTGGACTTGTTTGACCAGCACATCCCACAGATCGATTGGATTGAGATCTGGGGAATTTGGAGGCCAAGTCAAAACCTTGAACTGGTTGTTATGTTCCTCAAACCATTCATGAACCAATGCCATCAGGGAATACCGTTTCCGTGAAAGGACATGGTCTGTAACAATGCTTAGGTAGGTCGTACGTGTCAAAGTGACATCTAAATGAATGGCAGGACCTAAGGTTTCCCAGCAGAACATTGACCAAAGCATCACACTGCCTCTGCCGATCAGTGGTCATACACACATATACAGTGCAGTTGTAGCACCTCTACATCCATCCACTTAGTCATTCCACTTGTATTGCAGTATTAGAGGTGATTTTAGCCAAACAAGACACACATACTAACGCACTGATTAAACAAGACAATCACTGTCATTCACTAGGAACTCTACTGAGAAACACATGGCATGCATAAGGGCTAAAGATTAGAACCTCTGTTCTAGATGTTCTGCTCGTCAAGCACTGCCGATGTACAAGCATTTAATACAGGCAGCTAGAAGATCCTTTTTACCAGTTCCCATAAATATCAGCGAATTCCAGAGAGAACGGTTAATCACAGGAAGGTGCCTCCTGATTGCTCCACTTTTTATTTATTTATTTTTGCTGATAAATGCACAGTCGCGAATGAATCACCTAGCAAAGTAATTGCTGCACGCAGGAATAGGAATTGATTTGGACATTATTTACCAAACCCCCCTTATGGATGAATATTGCACGGAGAGTCGGACAGGATAGACCTACCGTATATGCTTGATGCTAAGACTTTCTAGTTTTAAACACCTCCGGGGTGTGCCTTACATTTGGAGGCTCAATTCGGTGTCATGCATTCGGTGGAGGTGGCCAAATAGTTGCTGTGAGGAGGGAGGAGTGTCAGCACTGAGGACGTGTGGCATAGTTGCGCAGGCCAGGGGTACCTACATTGGAAGTACCTACATGTTCAGTGTTTTTAACACCTCTGGAAATGGGTGCGTCTTAGAACCAATGGAGCCTTCGGATCTCGGAGGTACTGTATTTCAATATTCCATGAACTCACCATAATGTCTCTTGATTTTAACTGAACTACATGGTTTAAAGAGGTATTAACTCCTCCCCCCCCCCCCCTTTACTTGCACTTCTAATACATAAGCCCATGTGGCAAGTCCAGTATGAGAACTAAGTGTTGTGCACCTTTAAACTATCCACAGAATGGAATTGTCCTCACTCTCCTGCACATATACACGTTTCCATAATTCCAAGCACCAGTTGTCATGTGACATCCGCCACCATGATTCAAGGTGCAAGGTGCACGCAGCGTGAGAAGAGGGGTCTGGGCTGTTTGTAGAACACATAGACTCCTGCTATGCACTGGATTACCAGGAAATAACAACTACCTCTTCTCTTTGGAGGGCGGCAGGGATGGTAAAAATTCTGTGATAGTGGGGGCAGGCAGAAGGGAGATATGGGCCTGTGATGCTGTGGGGAGGCATAATGGAGATGGACCTGTGATGCTCTGGGGAGGCAGAAGGGAGATGGACCTGTGATGCTCTGGGGAGGCAGAAGGGAGATGGACCTGTGATAATGTGGGGAGGCAGAAGGGAGATGGACCTGTGATGCTGTGGGGAGCCAGAAGGAAATGGACCTGTGATGCTGGGGGGGGGGGGGGGGGAGACAAAACATTATGCCTCGCTTTTCCCTAAAAAAACAAAAAACAAATACTTTAAATTAACAGAACTGTAGGTTAGTATTTATTTGAAGGTACAGGCAGTAGGTTGAAAAAGTGTACTTCAAAAATATTTTTTTTTAAAAATCAGGAAACGTCATAATGATTTCTGTGAAAATATCAGATGTATTATCTCTAGGAAAATGGGTTGAATAAGGGAAAAATAAATGCCTTTAATAAACACGAAATGGAAAAGGCGATCTCAAGGTCACACAAAATATGCAGTAAAACCAAATCAATCAGTCTTTACAAAACTGCTTCCAAAAAGAGGATAGAAAACAACCCATGTCTTCTAACCCATGTGACAGGGGTGAAAAGGAGGTAGTAAAAAAGGAAAAGCAAAGTTAGACAACATAAAGCATTCCATGCATGGAAGTGGGAATTTAAAATTGAATTACGGGTAATTAAGCGACTTATCTTGCTGAAGATTCCACAGGCCTACTATTCAATTAGCAAATAGTCAGCTCGCACTCACATCAAACTGAACGCAGTTTTAATCTTTTTTTTTTTTTTCCATGGTGCCCTTTCATTCGAATACTTGAGCACTGTCTTGAAAAGCTTCCTTTTCATTCTCGATGCCGTTTATAAATCAATTGGCGGCAATTAGATCATAATGCTGACAAATAAGAAAAGCCAGGGCTGTTATCTTTGACTGCTAAGACTGAAATGGTCTAAACAGACGGTCAAGCTTGTTACCATTACATAACAAAGAGAAGTGTCTTGCATGTAATATTTTAATTTTCATGTGTAGAAAAATACACCGGGCTAGAAAAACACTTGGTGTTGAAGAGCCAAACAGCTTAGCAGCAGACAAGATTTTTTTTTTTTATTTCTTTTACAAGCGCCCGTAAAAAATTACAAATGTAAATATCTAGATATTTAGCCGTCGCCCGTACACTCATATATATGGTCATGGAAGCCAATAGAAGACACTTGCTCTTAAAACACTTTGCAGTCCCATAGACATATAGTATGTGTCGGAATATAAGTACCATTCGATCCATCTAGTCTGCCCAATTTTCTAAATACTTTCCGATAATGACTTTTTAAAGCTTTGCCCCTCTAATTTCAGACTATGCCCTCTTATTGTGGTAGCTGTTCCTCTTCCTCCTTTACCGTGTTGATTCCCTTTATGTAAGTCAATGTTTCTATCATTTGCCCTCTGTCTCGTCTTTCTTTCGAGCGATACATGATGATGCCCATTAACCAAAAAAAAAAAAAAAACACTTAGTGTTAGCCGGTTCTACTTCCTGGTGATTACTGCGAGGGCGGGTTCTCCACAACGCTGATCAAGCATAAGTCATCAATAGAAACGAGAAAAATGTGCACTCCACACTCCAATTAATGCAGATTATAAAAGTGCTTTATTATGTGCAAAGCAGATCAAGTGAAAAAACACAGACTGTGGAACGGGATAAATGAAAAACACACCTTACCCGTTTCGCTTTTTGTAACGCCTAATCTAATGATGCCCTTTAACCTTTCCATGGAAACCAAGAGAATGTTTCTGCTGATGGCTCCATTTTTAGAACTTTGCCCCAGAGCAGACCATTATATATAACCAATGTAGAGTTTTCACCAACATACCAGCATTACAAAACATAGTTAATGTATAATGTCTACTGTGGGGGAAAGTGGTCCAGTCACCGTGGACATCAGTGGAATGTTCGTGTTGATTAGATCACTTCTCGAACTTTGCCCCAGAAATGACCTTTAGTACCCAATTACTCTAAGCAGATGTCACATTTCCTCCTGTTAAATCGGCAAGACACAATCTGGGAGATTTCAAATTTACACACAAAAAGCTTAACCAACATACTGACTAAAGGCCTCTTAACCAATTTAATTGACGTTTCAATTTTAGCAAAACAGGTGACATTTTTGTCACTTAACAGATAAAAACAGCTCTGGGGGGGTCTCAAATAAACCATTTCAGAAAGCTAACATTGTCCTCATCAAAGCTGGGAACCATACACAGATCTCCACAGAAAGTATGTTACAATAACATGAGAACAGTAGGTATGGGAGACAGAAATGGCTGCAGGGTATGTAGAATATGCATGAGGGGGGGGAGGGGGGGGGGAGAGACATGAGAAAAATACAAATGGGAAACATGATTCAGGGTGATGTAATATGTCACATGATTTGATTTTAACTAAATCATTAGTGCTAGCCAAGCAGATATTGCACCAGTCAAAAGTTTGGGCAACAGATACGGAGACATAACTTGAAATGAAAATACGCTTTCCAACCCAAAATAGAAAATACAATCAAAGCAATGTACAGGAACATAGGTCTTCCCACATAGTCCCCATTTCAGATTTGTTTGTGGCATTACTAAGATTTTTTTTTTTTTAAAGTGCAATTCACTAAGAATTATTTTCTTCTGCAGGTGCACATGCAGGGGATGGACAAAATAACAAACGATAATCCATTAATATCTCATAAATCAGCAAGACCAGTACTGCTTTAGAAAAGCTACAATCATTTTAGTATGTTGTCATGTAGCAGTCTTAACTCCGCTTTGTGTGATACTGCACCATTCTTCAAATAGAATACTCTAGAAATCTTTAAAGGATTAAAGGACAACTGTAGCAAAAAAAGTTGTGTTTAATTTAAAAATTGCATCAAGTGTAGGCATTTTATTTAGAAATGCTTTAAAGAAAGAATACAAATAAAATACCTTTTTGAGCCATCTTTACTCCATATTGCTCTACCAGGAGGCAGACATTTTGTTTAGAATCTTTGGTCAGATCAGTCAGATCTGTGTTTATCTGAACCAATGTGAGTGAAGATCTGACCCAAGATTCTAAACATGTCTGCCCCCTGAGAGAACTCTATGGAGTAAAGAAGGCTCAATAAGGCACTTTATTTATACTCTTTCATTAAGGAATTTATTTATAAATCATTTACACTTGATACAATATTTTAATTAAACATAAGTTATTTTTTTTGCTACAGTTGTCCTTTACAGAGGTGGAAATCTACAACATTACATTAACATTTATTTATATAGCGCCAACAATTTACATAGCACTTGGTACACAGCATAGACGGCAACGACATTCTACAATAGACAAACATAGCAAGATGGACACATGAAATAGAGAGCCCTGCTCACAAGCTTATAATTTAAAGGATTAGCTACACTCTCACTCTGTGCCCAAGGTTCATTGATACCTAGGTCAGGGAGATCATTGGAAGGCTTTTGACATCAGTTTAGGTTAGCAGCGTTAAGGGGGATCATCATCTTGATTAATGGGAATATTATAAGGGACTTGTGTTTGCAGTACAGGTTGAGTATCCCTTATCCAAAATGATCAGTTATCCCGAAATAATTTAGGATTTTGCCACCGCCACTTTTGTAAGTTCAGCACATGTTATCATGATTTGCGAGGCCGTTCCACCTGACACATTGAATCATTTTGCCATTTTTGTGACTCTTTGGCCTTTTTGAAATGGTTTTAGGTGTTTTCGCTTGCTTAAAAAAAAAATCACTTATCAAAGTGTTAATGGTTAGAGCTGTTATAGCAGAAACATATGTACTGCTAATTGGCAAATAAACCTAATATGACTCTTTCGCAGATGTGTTTTTTTTTTATAATTTATTTACTTTTAAGTAGATAAACTTTCATTATTTTGTTTCCACTGTTTTGTGCTCATACAATGAAATGGAGTGTTTCTAAAGCTGTACTCAAACTTTTGGCTAGTGCTGTCGAAGCAACATCAAAGCAAGTGTAGAGGGAGTGTTTATACAACCTAGCGGAAGTATAGGTACTAAGCGCCTATTAGTGAACTTTAGAATACAAAGTAAATTAATAAAGCATACAAACCAGTAAGTTGGTGAATATTGAACCGGAGGTAGACGGTATCCACAAGGGGCCCTTCTGGCATATATCAGGAATTTAACTAATTAGAAACTAATAACAAAATAGTTAGGTGGCCGCCAGTCTAATAAAAGACACAGTGGGTTAGCACTGTGAAAGAGCAAAAAATGTAAGAAGAAGGAAGACAGCGCTACAAAGTAATATAGATTTGTAGATAATTCAATATGAATGTATTTAAATATACCTGGTATATTTAAATACATTTATATTGAATTATCTACAAATCTATATTACTTTGTAGCGCTGTCTTCCTTCTTCTTACAATCAAAGCAAGTGTAATGACAAGATCCAGCTGTAATATAAGATGGAGGATATATTATTTGAATTCCAAAAAAATATATATTTTTTAAATTCTGATTATTGAAATTACTTTTCACTTTTAGGGTGAATAACTCATAGAAAACATCAGAGGTGAGGCCAACTATTTTGTTTTACAGTCTATTGTAGGGGTAGGTAACTTTTGGCACTCCGGATGTTGTGGACTTCATCTCCCATAATGCTCTTACAGCCGTAATTCTGACAAAGCATCAAGGGAAATGCCGTCAACAACATCTGGAGTGCTGAAGATTCACTACCACAAAAACCATGAATATTCTTTACAAATCAAGAATGAAGAGCACTGCGATTCAAGAGAGAGGACGTATGAAAAACTAAATTTAGAAGAGACTGTACTCTATATGATCATAAAACCTTGGACTTTGAGATGTAGCCATATAAAGCAAATACAGCATTAAAGCGTTCTTTGGTGTAGTATCAAGTTCTGGTTATTGAAGTATTCCAATAAGTGCAACTGTGTCAAATTTATAATAATAAAAATATCCCGCAGCACTGTTCGTGCATTGCTGGCACTCTACGGGGTATTTGATAGAGGTGGGACCCTCAAACAAGGTCAATACTGCAAACATCAGCAGAGGTATAGACTCTAGAGCAACGTACCATATAAGGTTATCGATTTCTGGAGAAGGTGTACAAGAAGCCGCTTCTAAAGCGTAGATATCTGCTACGGATCACATCCCAACAGTTTAAAAATTAGCTGTTGGGGAAATGGAGGGTTAGAAGTGAAGCCGTTCTGTATGTATATCTGAAATGCAATAAAATTCTCACACTGGCAAAACAGAAAGGGCCCTGTGGCTATAACTCACTGGATATTTCAGGAGAGAAAATGTTGAAAAACCGCAAAACAAGTTTTCCCTGAGACAGCAGATGTAAAGGAAATTATTCATTCCAAAGAATGAAAGTAGAGCTGGTGGTGAGAAAAGCGGAACGGTGATGGTTACAAACAGGTGAGATCGGGTCAACGTCGGGCAAGTTCATCCACAGGGTCACATTACCTGCTAGGCACTGGCAGAAATATTTTATAAAATGATTTCTCGCTGCCTACTGAGATTTGGCAAGTCCATCACTGTAGTGCTTCTTAAGCCTGTCCTCAAGGACCTGCAATGGTCCAGGATTATTTAAACACAGCTGTTGTTTAAATAAGAATATGTATAACACGTGGTGTGGTTCCCTAACAGTCAGGGAACCACACCAGGTGTTTTTGTATGACACGTGGTGTGATTCCCCGGTTCCTTGAGGACAGGGTTACAAAGCACTGCATTAGGGGATCCCACAAATTCTATTAACAGATTTGTATGCTAGCCTGAAGATTAGATAATACATAGTTGGAGGATCCTAGAGCAGTGAAGAAACACACTATACAGGCCTTAGGAAAACTATGGCATTTGTAAAATAATTTAAAACTCTTTTAGATCATGGGTGCATTAGAAACTAGAACAATCTCTTTTTTCTATATAATAAAAAACAAAATAATAAGATCTCTAAAAATCAAGCACTTACAGTCAGATTAGGGTAATTGTATGCTTTATGACTGACCGTGCCTTACTCGACTTTAAGATGGAAGTAGGGTCTTAATGTACTTTTATTCAGAGGATTAATTCCACCCACTGCCACAGGGTAAAAAAAAACTACTGTCTTCTCTCAAGAGTAAACTCAACCTGTATCTTTAGAGATACATGAAAGTTTAGTTTCAGCTGGGGCAGAGCTGACCCAAAGACTGGGATGCCCTTTTATTGTCTGTGCACCCATAGTCAATCCAACAAAGAGACATGACGGGGTCCGGGGGTCTTCTCTCTGTTTCATTAGAAGCACAAGTGAAAGAGTAAGTCAATCTTAGTGTCCCTTTAATAAGTTAATGGAACAAACCATCTAACGGTGTGGGAAAAAAAAGCATGAGAGAGAAAATGTATCTATATACTTGTGTATTAAACACTGACTCTGCTAGGAAACAATCACCTACTTTAAATCCTGTAAGTAGTCTTAAAAGCAATGTAATATTGATATCAATAACTGCAGCTGCCGACACTTGAATACCCCTGAAGTCCTCTTACCAACAGCTAAGCAGTACAACGGTTGCCTGGCATAGACAGACATTCGCGAATAGTTATTGCGATAGTTATCAATACACAATCAGCAGTTCACACTCGTACACCCCCCCCCCCCCCGGACTCTACACAGACTTGGTATTCTTTTCATGGTGTGGGGGCGGTGGTAATTTTCTCCTGCTCGTAATTACAGAGCGAGGTATCTCGTTTAGGGAATGTTGGCGTGAGATATTTGACGCTCCTGAAAACACAAACAACAAATCCCAGCTCTTATTTGAAATGTTCCTGTATTGCAAACCATGGCAATAATATTACCCAACACTCCATGCATTTCATATACATAGAATGTAATGTTGGGTTCTATTAGGAATTAAAAACAATGGGAAAAGGAATGTTTGAGCTGTTGGAGAGAAGCACGCTAGAAGCAGGAAATAGAAAGAAAAAAAAAGTGTGTGTATAATATTTGGTTATACAACTTTCTGGACTACATTTCCCAGGACACCTTGAATCCAAATGGCTGTCTAAGAAGTATCACGGTAAATGTAAACCACAATTTTGATTCAAACTTTATAGGACCTCAGATGGAATGCAAGATCGAGGGTGAAAGGGAGACGAGTTTTATATCAGTCCACCCCCAAACAGTGGCAACACAATGTCAGATGGTGAAGTCATATTGTGGGGGTGGGCGGGTGCTCACATAGCATAGATGGAGTTCTTTGTAGATTTTTGCCCGCTACACTTTTGGCATAGACAAGGGGGTCCGTCCGGTCATAGTTCCTAAAACCCCTGGCTCCTAAATTGTTTTCCCATTGTTTGACTTTATGAGAATACAGTGTTCCAAGCTCTTAGAAATAACTCGATTGGCTCCTTAATATGTCTGTGTGACTCCTGGAGTCTACAAAAAAGATGTCAAGACCTGGACATAGATGTTCTGTTGTGGGCATAGCAACAAGCATGCCTTAATATCTAAAAATTCAAAAATGTGCATTTGATAGCACAATGTGTAGACATCTTCACCATCTTTACAGTGATACCTGGTCATTTTTATAGGACATCTACACTTTTACTTAAATAGAATATTTTTCTGCTACTAAGTGTCTTTTTAATAAAAAATACATTAAACTCTGTAAGAAAGGGGCGGGTTTCAGAAATGGACTACTAGACAGAAAAATTAGAAAGATTAATTTAAGGCTTTGTTAATAATATTGACACCATATGTTACCCAGAAAGGAGCTGCAGATCTTATCATTTCCCAACACTATTACCCAATTTAATTAAATATATATATATACACGCATACACATAGCGCTAACATGCTATAAGCACCACCAATGTAATAAAAAATATATATACAAACCCCAATAAGTTATAACATACCTCCCAAGTGTCACTATGTATGAGAGACAGTCTCTATTTTGCACCAAATCCCTTTTTCTGCCTCTTTTCTGGGAGATCAGAGATCTTCCGTTGTCTGATTGTATCACAGAGAACCAGAGCCATAAAACTCACCACAAACTACATTTAATGTGTTAATTACAAAAACAAAGAATTGGGAAACACATCGAGAACAGACAAAACCTCAAACAGCCAGCACTATAGGAAGTAATATACATGGGAGGGGCATCACTATTGTTTTTGCACGTTTGCACCATTACAGAAGAGACCTCTCTATTAGCATATCAGACTGATCCCACCCATAAGGGCCGTCCAGACCCAAAATGCATGGCAAGTCTCCTCATCACGAGTCCACAGCGGGGATGGATGGGACACTTCTTTGCGGCTGCTTCATTGCACAGAGAGTTCATCGTGGGACAGTTCATCTCGGGATCGTGTACAAGGTGAGTATTATTAGTATTAGGGCTTAGTGTTAGAATTAGGGGTCAGTATTAGGGATTAGTATTAGGGCTTAAAGGTTAGAGTTAGTATTAGGGGTTAGAGATAGTATTGGGGGTTAGAGTTAGTATTGGGGTTATTAGAGTTCGGGGAGGGTTAGTATTAGGGTTCGGGGAGGGGTGACTTTTAGGGGAGGTGTAATTTATTGGGCGGGGGTTACTCTGATTGTAAGTGCTGATAGTTCAGCTCTGAACTGTCAGTGCTTACACTGTCCGCGGTGAAACGGCCACATTGCGTTTCACTACTGACAGTTCAGTGCTCAAACTAGCTCGCTGAACTTTCAGTTGTGTAACGGACACGCTAAACTCATAGACCCTCCACAGCAACCCCAGACGGATGTTTCGGCCTTCACTGATTGTTTCTATCTATCACGGCCAAAACGCCATGATTTGAAGCACAAGCTTTTGTTTGGAGGTTCGGGTTGGTTCTCTTGGTACTCTGCATGGCAGTCTACGGGCAACTGCATATAACAAACATACCCTTTTTTCTCTTTTTTATTTTTAAAGTGTGTATATGTATAGAGGGAGGGATGCAGTCAAATCCTTATCAGTTGTGGATACAGTAGTTTACATATATTTTTAGGGGGAATATAGTGTATTTTTAATACATGTTTAGAAAAACTCAGTATAGGTCTACATTTTTGCAGACCTTCGGAGCCAAAAAGACCAGTTCAGAAGCCAGCATACTAAGATGTAGGAGCCAGGGAGATGGCACTCACTAACATAGGCTTCTATGTTAAGCAACCAAAAGTCAGTATTAGCTCCCATTTCGCTTTCTTTTTTATTTATGTTTTTTTAACCATGGTTCAGTCTCCTTATAACTACACCTTTCCGTAGCAGGAATATTTTTACTGACCAACATTGTCTGTTCTCGGTGCCTGCATCTCTCATTTAACTGGTCATAGAACCTGTGTGCATATATTTTCATTACATATCTCATACCATTTATGCTAATTGGTGTCATCATTTGTTTCTACAATGCTTTTTTTAGGGAGTGCATGCACCTTTGAATGTAATTGGTGCTGGCACCTATGCACATTTTTTTTTAATATATTTCTATATCATTGCAGTTAATTGGTGTTATTATCTGTACTAGTGGTACTATGTGCGAGGTCCCCCTTCCTTATTATCTATATTTTCTCTTTTTTGGTCTTTGTCGGTGTTTCAGTTTTTAAGTGGCACTATAATTGTGTATTCCTTCTCATTATAGGCTCATACGAAACCTTTTTTTTTTTTTTTTTTTTCAAGTTTAACCCTAATTGGTATGCTAAGCCCTGTACCTGCCTTTTAGAAGCCCCCTTTCTTTATACTAGATATTAAGAGCCAAACAAACCAATTTAGGGGCCAGCGTAGTTGTTTTAGGAGGTAGGGGAAAGATACATCCATTGTGTTCTATGTAAAACAACATTAGGCAGATTATTGCAGCATTGATCACTAGCGCCTGGGATTTGTCAAGCGCTGCATTGGGCCAATGAGCAAGCACACCTACCTTGGAGGTCTCTTTTCTTCTCTCCTCACGGTGGCAATCTATTTTGATTTTGCCATCCGAGGGACGGTGCAACAAATAATCTACCATGGTACTCTGTGCCTTCTTTATAGTAAGGGGCATAGCTCACGGCCTGTTTTGTAACGATCTGCTCCTAACTGGTTGCAACGCCAAGGGCTTATCACCTCTACTTAACACGTAGGGACTAGTATACTGCTGCTATTTCAAATCCTCCCCCGTTTGTGTTTATTTCACGGAGCTAGATCACCTGAGAAAGACAGAAAAAAGTATAACAAATAAAATTATATGTAAAAAAAAAAAAAATTGAAATAAATAAAAGTCTGCGATTTCAACTCGTGTTTGTAATGGAGAAGAGATTTCAGTTTTACATAAAGCGCAGAGCAGCACGAATCAAACAACAAATTAAATACAGGCTGCATATTTTACAGAAAATACAGTGACAACTACGAAAACACATTAATAGGCTATAATGCTCATTTGAATGAACATCATGGAAAATAGTACAGAGTGGGGCTAAAAATAAACTGTTAGAAAGGGATCATGTGCCACGCTATCTCTGCACTGTTATTGTAGACACCTTTCTACAAAGCTAATCAGCGAAAAGTATTTTCTTGATAAGTCAGAAGTAATCAGACTTGTCAGTCACAGCCTGTATTTTAATGCACTCTCCACAATTGCTCTGTATGCAGCATTCTCCTCCACCCCTCCCGCCACCCACCCAAAAATTGAAAACATTTCTTCCAAACAAACTACAGAACTTGATTGTATTAGTCTAGAAAGAGATGTACCGTATTTTCCGGTGTATAAGACGACTGGGCATATAAGACGACCCCCAACCTTTCCAGTTAAAATTTAGAGTTTGGGATACACTCGCCGTATAAGACTACCCCTTATCCAACTACCATTTTCTCCTACAGTGACATTTACACACACACCCTTACACTAACACAGTGACACCCTTACACACACACACACAGTGACACCAATAGACACACAACCTGAGACACACTATTTTGCCCCTCAATATGCCAGTAGTTTTGCCACTCAATATGCCTTTATTGTGCCATTTAATATGCCAATATTTTGCCCCTCCAATATGCCAGGATTTTGCCCCTCAATGCCATTTAATATGGCAGGATTTTCCCCTCAATATGCCAGGATTTTGCCCCTCTCCTACCCCCTTCCCAGTACTTACCCCGTTGATGCTCTACAGGTGCGCGTGGCTGTGAGGGAAGCGTTGTGCGCTCCCCTCCAGCCGCGCGGCTTCAATAAAGTTTGTTTTAAAAAAAAGTTTAAACAAACTTTATTGAAGTTGCGCGGCGCACCTGCAGAGCAGCAACTAGGTAAGTAAAAAGACTACACCCGGCGTATAAGACGACCCCCGACTTTTGGGGAGATTTTCCTGGGTTAAAAAGTGGTCTTATACGCCAGAAAATACAGTACTTTTCAGAGAGGTTTTGCTAAGAATTAACCTTTTTCAGAACGTCTCCCCATAAAATGTTTGCTCTACAGACCAAAAGCCCAAAACTGTTTCTATGAACAAGAAACTAAACCCCATTATAGTGCGATCCACTCTATTTGGGGTTCACATCGCGTGAATCCAATTGCAGTTTTTTTATATTTAAAACAATTTCACCGGGGCTTCTAAATTCAGTAGGAAGTACACGAGACAGGCTGTCACCCTCTCCAGCAGTTTTCATGTCACCCTTTCTGAGAACATGCTCACGTAGGTTATTAGCCTCCGTCTGTTAAAGCAGTGGAGTGTGGTTTCAGCCACCTCCGTGTGCAGAGATATGCGGTAAAAAGTCAATTTTGCTGGGACCAGTGATCCCAGTTATTATCTGGCTCGTTGCTAAGCTTTTTACCCAGCGGTTTCTAAGGACTAAGCCTCAATGAGAATGCAGGCAGCGGTGACAACACATGTGAATGTGCAGTGCACCGGAACCTTGTATGCTGATCGGATCAAGTGCCGGTGTGTGAACATTAGCAGCAATGGGGACATGTAAAGAAATTAGATTGCTTCAACTATGATCAATTGTGACATTAACAGCAAGGTTCACATGAAAACGTTTACACATTGTAAATATGGGTTCTGTAGAAGAAGTACTTGAAATGGTGACTCCTTCCTTGTGTAATTTGCTCCTTCAAATGGGAAAAAAAGAAATACAAATAAATGGATAATATAGTAGCAGCTATTTTATCAAAGACTGATAAGTACCAGATTGCAATACAGCTGGTTTGAACCATGACTGTTGATTGCACAGTGAGAGCAAGCTGGCTTGTACGCACAAAGTATACACACAAACACCACAAAAAAGATAGAATGTGGAAAATAGATAATCCAGCTGTTGCAATACAAAGCAGCACGTCTGTGTCATTTGTTGCAGACGAAGGACAGAGAGCAAGCATAGTGTGATTTCTGGGACAGGATACTTTGGTTCAAACTGGCAAATGTCTCATTTTCGAGGCAGAAAAGAACAGATTTTATTTTCTAGATCATGTAGCAGTTGGTTGAAACCTGAAACACTGTTATACTTAGAAGTGGCTTTTTTGATCAATGGGAAAAAAATAATTAATATATAATATTCTGACGAATAGAAAAGATACAATATTTACAAAACTATACTTTGTACAGTACTCCTTTCTTAAAATGTAGTATGGTTTACGTGGGAAATCATAATGAAAAACCATACGGTTCTACTTATGAATGAGATTTTTAAAGGAGCTAAATTGGATTTGAATCCCATATATGGGGAAGTCAATTCATAGACTAATCTAAGATAATAGCCACCTATAAGTAAAGGCTTTACATGTGGCCAGTGAGTAACTGCTGGGATATTTTAAAGGAGTGTTACCCACTATACAGAGGTACCCACTATACAGAGGTAAAAAATAGGTCGGTGATTTTATAAATAAATTATACTTTTTTTTTTTTAAAGACAAAAAATACATTGCAATATCGAATTTAAAGTTTTGTGTAGGATGACAGTAAAAGTAACTCATTGCTACAAAACCAGTTTGTTTTAAAACAACTCTAATCCTTTGGAATTAAATCCTTGTTATCACCCATGGACAGTCACAGCTGATCAGACAGACACTGGTCAGCATTCCACATACAGTCACTCAGCTCTGATGCGAAGGTCAAATGTGAAGGACTGCAGGAGAAGCCTGTAGGATACATTATACAAGCTCCAGGTATGGTCATAGTTACCAACAGTCCTGGATTTTAGTGGACATCCCTGAGAAAATGAGAGAATAGTCATTCTTAAGCATTCTATTGAGGAAAACAGACAATTTCATTCGTACCAATCCAGACAGCCGATCATTTGAAATTTATATAATTCCACTCCTACTTAGCTCTACAAGTGAGATTAAACCTTTTACCAATAAAAACATTACACCTAATACTTACCCTTTGTTCCCAATGTTCTATTAATTCTATGAACAATGTGTCAACCAATGAATCTACAGCATGCTCTGTGATCCCTCTTCTATTCCTAAACTGACATCTTGTGTAACTTCTCATTCTCTGCCTACTTGACATACTTGAAGATGAGAGAAAGCTCAATGTATCCTTCCAAGTAAAATACTTTATCAATAAACTGCTCACATACCCAAATCACAAATATTTTCCTCCCTCCCACCTTGACATGACTAACACACACACACACGCTAATGCAAGTGGCCTTCTACCTGGCTAAAACTGATTTTTGGGTTTAGTACCACTTTCAAATAATGGTCAACCAAAATTTAGTCTGTTGAATCTGACTCCATTTTTAATTAATGCCTATTTGTTCCAGGGTGTTGGTTGGTTTTGTTTTTGAGAGAGAACCACCTTTGTTGAACCCTAGTGGCCAGCATATAACATGATCTGTATACTGTGGCACCTGAATTGCAAGCAAACACATAGATTAAGAGAAGTGTCACTGGTGTCTCTTGTTGATGACATCACCTTGTGACTTGATATGCAAAATTGCACGTTTCCCATTGACTGCAGTTAATTTGCATATCGAGCCACAGATTATATCATAAACATGAGACGCAAGAGACATATAAAAGACTTCGCCCTTGCAAAGTAAGACAACAATAAATAGCATTGTCCCTCTAGAACCAGTCTCTGAAATCGTGTTGAAACAGAAGCCATATTGCTACTACTAGATGTGGGTGTAATATAAATGTGGCATCTGTGAGGATCTCTTTAGCTTTGAAAAAGATGGAAACCTAAAAAAAAAAAAAAAATACTAGCAAGACAATGTTTTGACATATACACTATAACATGTTTACCATTATCCATATGTTTTTCAAGAGTTATCAAATATTGCAGTGTAATTATTCATGAACTTCAGATCTGTTTTTTTTTCGAAATTCAATTTTTATTGAAGAAAACAAAAATGTATTGGGGGGGGGGGGATACAGAAAACCAGAGAAGGAGAAATAAACAAATACATCAAATAACATAAAATACGTCTGGTCATTACAAGGGGGACGGAAATGATAAAAAGGGGGTACAGAATTCAGAAAAAAGGGGGGGGGGTTGGGGATTGGGTAGGGTGTTTCATGTTATCCAGTATCAGCCCATTCTATTGCTACTTTACATCCTAATCAGCAAAAAATTGGACTCTCTCTCAGGGTTCAGAACTTGTCCGACAGTAACAATACAACAACATGTATCTTCAGCCTGTGAATAATATAACCATGTAGCCGTGGTGATTGGGGTCAAACCCGGAGGGCCCAATCAGCTATGTTACCTCTTTCAGGGTGGGGAGGTCATTTGTGGTGTACTCCAGCCAATAGAACCAGGACGAGCGGTAATTTTCCTTTTGGGTTGCAGAGATAGCAGACAGATCCTCCCACGCTCTGATTTCCTCCACTTTCTGTATCCACTCCATAAAAGTGGGTGGGTTATCCGACTTCCAATGAATCGGTATTAACAATTTGGCTGCACTGAGGAGGTGCCTAACAATCGATTTCTTATAGGTTTTTATAGATTGGTCAGTATGGTGCAGGAGGTAGACCTCTGGTTTGAAAGGTAAAGAATCCGAAATCAGTTGTGTGATAGTGTCTGCTATCCGTCTCCAAAAAGGTACTATGGCTGGGCAGTTCCACCACAGATGTAACATATTACCCCCCACCTCACCACATCTCCAACAAATATCTGGGATGGATTGGTTAATTCTGTGTAATAAAGATGGCGTCTGGTACCACATGGAAAGAATTTTAAAAGCGTTTTCTTGTATAACAGTATATGTAGAGCATTTATGTGTCAAGATCAGTATCTTGTCTCTCTGAGCTTCAGTAAATTGGGTACCTAGGCACTCTTCCCACTTGGTGATAAACCTCGGGGGAGGGGCCTCTGCGCTCGGCATTTGCTCAATATAAAGTCTAGAGATGCCCTTTATTGGAGGCTTAGATTTAGTGCAGAGCAGCTCCACATACGTGAGATCTCTGGATAGGGCTGTTTGTTGGGGTATGGACTGTATGTAATGCTTAAGTTGAGTGTACTTTAATTGGGTTAAAAATGAGGGGGTCGTATCTGGGAGAAGTTCTCTCAAAGTACAGATACGGTTTCCTGAAATAACATCTCGTACTCGGGCCAAGGGAGGGAGCATAAATACCGAACCAAATATCCCTTGTTTACCTGGGGGGAATGCGTCCTGAAAGTGTATGGGACTCATGGGCGAAGGGAAACTCGTCAATTCAGACATTTGGGCTTGTTTGTGCCATATCATGAGAGTGGCATATATTAGTGGGTGTGCTCTTGACAGTGCTCTGGCCGCTTTAGGTGTGGTCCAGGCCAAGAGAGCAATTGGTATAGAAATCAGGGAATCTTCTAGGAAAATCAAGGGTTTGGACTGGGGTTGGATTGTCCAGTCAATTATTCGTAGTAGATGAGCCGCTACATAATATTTGTATAGATCTGGTAGCGCTAGACCTCCTCTGACCTTTGGTAGCGTCAGTGTTGCATAGGCAATTCTGGGTCTAGAGCCTCTCCATACAAATTTCGTTATAGCTCGTTTAATTGTCAAGAAAAAAGTAGTGGGTAACAAAATCGGTATGGTCTGGAATAGAAACAAATAGCGGGGGAGGATATTCATTTTTATTGTGTTTATCCTGCCTTGCCAAGTTAGGAATGTCGCCCCCCACTTCCTCAGATCTTCAGCTATAGTGCGCGTCAGCGGTGCAAAATTCTCATTGTAGAGTTGGGCGATATCTACAGTGATCCACACCCCTAAATATTTCATTTTAGAAATACACCATTTAAATGGGAATCGGGACTTTATTAGTTGGGTTTGTGTATCCGGGAGCTTAATTGGGAGAATTTCCGACTTGTCAACATTTATTTTAAGATTGGAAGGGGATCCGTAGCGTTCAAACTCCCTCATTATCTCCGGCAGAGTCTCCTCCGGTTTTGTGACTATAAATAATAAATCGTCGGCATAGGCTGCGACCTTATGATGGTAATCCCCGGTTCGCAGCCCTTGTATTAATGAATTTTGGCGTATAGCCATCAAGAAAGGCTCCAAGGATAATGCAAACAGCAGTGGGGATAGGGGGCAGCCCTGTCGTGTACCGTTGGTGATCGTTATTGGGTGTGAGATTGTACCATTGACTCTCACTCTCGCAGTTGGGGAGGAATATAGCGCTTGGATCCATTTGCATATATTTGGTCCCAGTCCCATGCGGGACAGGGTCAGCCACAGGAAGGGCCATGACACTCTGTCAAACGCTTTTTCGGCGTCTGTTGACAGCAGTATCATTTGGTGGCCCCCCCTGTGTCCAATCTGCACCGCATTGAGTACCCTGATAGTGTTTTCTTTCGCCTCTCTGCCAGGTATAAAACCAACCTGGTCAGGGTGGACAAGGTTAGGCAAATAAGTTTGGAGTCTGAGTGCTAATATTTTGGCTAATAATTTCACATCTGAGTTTAATAGGGAAATGGGGCGGTAGTTTTGGGGCATAGCCGGGTCCTTACCGTCTTTGTGGATCACTGTTATGGTTGCTGCTAAAGTGTGAGTGTTTAAAACTTGGCCTGTCAGTAAGGAATTATATAATTCAGTCATTTTGGGTACTAGGATCGCTTGGTGAGTTTTGTAATAGGCCAGTGGGAAACCATCTGGGCCCGGGCATTTACCCATTGCTGACTTCTTAATCGCTCGGGCAACCTCTTCCTCCGTGATTGGGACCTCCAGTTCGGTGGTTTGTTCCCTTGATAATTTATTTGTCACAGTATCGTCTAGGTAACGGTCAATATCAGTCTGTACAGAGGCTAGCGTATGCGTGTCCATTGGCTCAGTGATGTTATATAATTTATGGTAGTACTGGTGGAAAATGTCAGCTATGTTGTCTGGGAGATAGTGTATTTCGCCCTGAGTGTCGTGCATTTTGGGAATATGTGCTCGCTGTTTGCGCTTTCGCAGTGTTCGCGCTAGTAGTCTGCCACATTTACTTCCTTTATCTTGGAAAAGGTGTTTTGTACAAAGAAAAGATCTCTGTATTTGTGTGTTTAAGATCTGAGATAACTCTCTTCTAGCCGTGAGCAGATCAGATAGAACTGAGGCCGTTTGTTTGGACTTGTGTTGTGATTCCAGATGGGTTATTTTACTAGCTAGGGCTGTAAGGCGTTTGCCATTCTCTCTCTTTCGTTGAGAAGCGTGCGAGATATATAATCCCCTTATCGTGCATTTGTGTGCCTCCCATATAGTCGGCAATGCGGTATCTCTAGTAAGATTTTCTTCAAAGAAAAATTTCATTTGTGTCTGAATAGTCTGGTTTATGGTCTCATCCGAAAGAAAAGTTTCGTTTAAGCGCCACGTTCGCTCGCGCGACATGAACAGGGGGGATTCCAGCTTCAATAACAATGGGGCATGGTCGCTCCAGGTGATTTGGCCATACCGTACGTCTCTAATCATTTGGAGTTGTCCATAAGTCAGGAAAAAATAGTCCAGTCGGGAATAAGTATTATGTACATTGGAATAGAAAGAAAAATCCTTATCTGTCGGGTGTGTGGCTCTCCACGCGTCAGTCAGTAGTAAATTGGCAAGCTGCGATTTCAATTTATGTAGTGTGCGGTGGGGAACATGGCTACGGCCACTCGAGGTGTCAAGTGAAGGGTGCAGAGCTACATTGAAGTCTCCGCCCAGCACTAGGATCCCAGAGGAAAATACATGCAGTTCCTTTTGGATCTTCGCAAATACGTGGTGCTGATGGACATTTGGGAGATAAATATTAGCAAAAGTGTATGTGGTGTTTGCTATAGTCCCCTTGATCAAGAGGTATCTGCCCTCAGGATCAGATTTGGTGTCAATGTGTTGGAAGGGGATATATCGGGAGAAAAGAATCCCCACTCCTTTTGATTTGGCGTCCCCTGAATTGCTAAAATAGCCCAAAGGATAAAATCCGTTAGAAAAAGTGGGGGCATGATTCTGTTTAAAATGGGTCTCTTGTATATATATCACATCAGCTCTGTTGGCTCTAAATTCTCTAAGGGCTCTGGCCCTCTTTTGTGGAGAGTTGAGTCCTTTTGCATTTATGGTCATTAGGGTCATTGCATTTTGATTTTTTAATTGCGAGTTGGGCATGTTTAATTCAGGGTCTAGGAATATGGTGAGAACCGCTGTCTGGAATAGATAGATTAAACAAAAATGGGAGAGAAAATAGAGTATTAAGTAGGGGGAATTTGTGGGAAGGGGACCCACAAAGGGTGAAGGGGAGTGTGGGAAGGGGAAGGGGATTTAAATATATACAATATTACTGGTATGACCAGTAAACAGGCGGGTTGCCAGTTGCCGCGGTCTCCAACCCTAACGGAAAAGGGTGGTCAAGCGCGGCAAGTTTCTCTAGGCACCAATCCTGCGTGGGTCGTGGGGTTGCCACCAGAAAGGCGCCGCTATATACCCATTTGAGAGGGTTCCCAAGGTAATATCCTTGGGGATCCCTCTTGTGGCATATAAATATTCTCTTATGATAATATAGAAAACAGATATACAGCAGGGTTGCAGGGTATCGTGGCCACCAGCCCTTCCACCCGCTGTATTACAACATAACAGTACTATTAGTGTAACATAAACGAATATGAACACAGTGGGTTGATCATATCATGAGATATAGAGGGATAGATTTCGTTTGGCCAACAGTTATCCTCATCAATCTGCTGATAAAATCAGTCGGTTATTGCCTTGAACTGCCTCAGTATAAGCATGTCACACGTAATGAGACTTGCATAGCGAGGTCTCATTATGGAGATGCACATTATTTTTGCACTAATTAAACGGTGTTGTACACCTGTGGGATTACCAAATATAAAAACAACCATAAACAGTAACGGTACATAGGAAAGAGTTCACCTGGCCCCTCCTGGGCGGCTTCGGCAAATAATCTCGAAACGCGGGGCCCATCTATGGAACCAACAGGAGTTAGCTTATTATGAAAACACAGTCTTGAAACTCCTGGGCGGTGCGGGTAAAAATTCTATGAACATGGGTCCCATCCAGAAAATAACTGATGGTGGTGTCTCATGAAGGCCTAGTCTTAATACTCCAGATATATTGGACTCCAAGAACCGGGTGATCATCACTCTTCATGTATTCTGGGATCAGCTAGTTGCGGGGGTATCGGCTCCGGTCTAGCGGGTTGCTCTCGGAAGCGTCTCCAATTCTGTGTAGGGAGTCTCGGTCGGGTCTCTCTCTGCTGCGGCCTGGTCATGTCGAGCCAGTTATCAACTGACACCGGAGGTAGTTCCAAGTCCGTAAGAAATCCCGGGACGTCATCTGGGCACCTGACCATCAGCATCTCCGTGCCTCTTCTAGCAGTCAGCTTGAATGGGTGTCCCCACCAGTATTCGATGCTATGTTCGCGGAGCAGTGCGGTAAGCGGGGACAGCGCCTTCCTAGCTTGCAAGGTAAGCCATGATAGGTCTTGATACAGTTCTATTCTGTGGCCTTCAAATTGCCAGTTGCGGGATCCCCTTGCAGCCATCATAATCTTCTCCTTGATCGAATAGGTGTGGAGGCAACAGATGATGTCTCTGGGTTGGCTATTTACAGGTCCTCTTGGGCGTAGCGCTCTGTGTGCCCTGTCGAATTCTATGAGGGTGTTAGGTTCACGTCCCAAGATCATGTTGAAGAGCTTAGTGAGTAAGGGCTTGAGCGCGTTTGGTTCTTCCCCCTCAGGCATACCTCTGACCCGTATGTTTGATCTTCTGCCTCTGTTATCTAGGTCTTCAAGTAGGCCACGCATATCTCTGAGGGCCCGGGTATGTGCTTGCATAGTTTGTCGGGTGCCTCCTGCCGCCTGCACCAAGCGGGGCACTTCAGCCTCTAACACCTCCACCCTGAGGCCTAGTTGCGTCACCGCCTCCCTTGTTTGGGCCATTTCTTCCTTAATAGATTTTCTCACCTCCATCATGAAGTTACTGAAATCCAGTTTAGTCGGGAGGGATTGGAAGAGGTCTTTTAGGTCGTCCTTTGTTGCTGCTATCGACTGGGAGGGAGTTTGATCAGGTGGTATAGACATTTCAGCTGCCGAACCTCTGGAATCTGAGTCCGAGGCGTCCGGTGGTGTGGACAGCAAGGCCGGCGTGGAGAAATATTCCCTCAGGGAGGACGTAGGTTGTCTGGCCTTAGGTCTGGGTGTATCTCTATCCTCTGCCGATCGTTTAGGTCTGCCCATGTTTCACCTGGTATGCTGTGAAGTACACTTTTGGTGCGTTTGGTAGCGGGTTTATGGCGGGAGCTCACTGTCTAAGCAGCCATCTTCACTCGCGGCAAGCCACGCCCCCAACTTCAGATCTGTTACCATTAATGTAACTGTCAGACTAGACAGGCTGGAATCTTATCTAGAAAGTGTAGAAGGAGCAACTAGAGTGACAGTCTAAGTGGAAAGGGGGGGGGGGGGGGGTAGCCAAACTGTAGGCAAAGGAGGCTTTGCCCTCCCTTCGGTTTATTGCTCAATGGACATGTGCCAAAGGCTGGGTAAATTCTGAACACACACTCACAATGTCTTTTAAATGTGTATAATACAAGAGCACACAGTAACCACAGTTTACTAAATAGTTTTAGTAAGTTTTACATAGATAGAGACAAAGGAAGTATATAGCGCTCTTCCTCAATTTTTTAAAAAAAGCCCCTAAAAACTCACCTCTTACTATTCATCCGTTAATTAATCTCTAGCCAAACCCACCTAGCTCTCCCTGTCCCCAAATATTGCTACTACCGCCACCTTCCACTTTCACTCACCTTATGCGTCTCTTTCCCCCATTCCCTCTAGAATGTAAGCTTGCGAACTCTGCCAATACAGTGCATAGATATCTTATATGTTTCTCTAAATTCACAGTACAAACAATATTTAGGGGAGTCCCTAAAAAAAACCAAAAAACATGTGGAAATAAGCATGCTCGAACTACGTGCAATCTGTGGGAGGTGTAATCTCTTCCCAGATTTTAAATAGGGGCTGCAGATACAGACTTCCACTGTAAGGTATATTTATTTATAAATATATCCTATTTCACACACACATGACCCTCTGTTGAGAGACAACAAGCTGCGATAGGCAGCGCTGGGTGAATTGATGGGAGACCCGTTTTAAAGAGAGTGTTAAAGGGACTGTCAGAGGTGCGAGGTAGATCAGTGATCATCTAATGGGGGAAACAACTTTACCCTAGCTGCCTAATTATGGCAATAAATAGATTTATATAGGTTTTCATAACAGTTTTATATCTGTAATACTATGGACCAAAGTGAAATTGACATATATATATATATATTATATATAACAAATCACCTATTAAGTAACTTCTGGTGTGACTCAGCTCTCACAGTTCCCCCCACACCTTCCATTATAACAATCTACGTTTATTTTTACCTCTCCCATATTTTTTTTTCTGAAAAAACATAGTTCCACTTATATACTTATTATTATATCGCTGTGCATCAATCCTAGCCAGAAGCCGAAAAGCTACGCAACCCCGATTTACCGAAAGAAGCCAGAGCGGTAAATGTCGTTGGAAGGATGGGATCTGAGCAGTGCCACCTAGTGGTGGGAATAATTTGTATCTTGTTTTTACGTTTTCCCTTCCAGCTTGGTACCACCGATAATCAATTTTTTGATTGAAGCCAAGAGATCATGTTCATCTAACACCACAACACACACACAAAAAACGTCGCCAGTCTGTGATTCTAGGTTCTCCATGGGCTTCCTTATTTATAAATAGTTGAAAAGAAATATGAAGTAACCTATATTTACGATTCAAGCATAAATAAAATGCCCTCTGTACATGGAGAATGAAAGTCATAAGTGTGTGCACAGTTTGATTAAGCCACCAATATGCTATTTAATGGGCTGCTGGGATTATTTTTTGCAACGTGCAATTGTGCTGCTAATTAGAAAACACATTTAAGGGGAAAAACAAAAAGATGTTTAAATAATCAGAAGGTGGAGGCGCCTTGTGACTGTGGCTAGGGAGCAGCAAATTCACCTTTAATAGCTTTTTTAAATCTTATTAACGTGAGAAGCTTTGTAATGTGATTAAGAAGAGATTCAGTGAGTGAGCAGCGAATTGCAGGCATTAGCAGAAGGGCAACAGGGCCAACGCTGCAAATGAAAAAAAAAAATTAGAATTGTTATTATTTACCACGTCAAACACACTCCTAATTTCCATTGCACAATTGTTTAAAAAAAAAAAAATTTATAATTATTCCTAAAAAGACTGGTGTTAAATTGTACTATTTATATTTAAAGTGCACCTGTCATGAAACACAATGAGGTCATTTTAACGGATCAGTTAATCCACAGTTATATATATATATATATATATATATATAATTATGAATTAAAATGAGATTTTGATTGATTGCCAGGATCTGCTCTTTCTGATAACAAATCAAAAAAGAGGAGGTCTGTATGGTTCCTCACTTTTGTAAGGATCCTGACTAACAGGCTTCTGTACAACAGGCACATCCATGATGCTTTAAGATCTCGGAGTCATCCAGTCAGAGAATGGGTGGCAGAATGGAAAGAATTCTCATCAATCTTCACATAAAGGACCAGAGTTTGATAAAAGGAGTTAATAGCTGATCAAGCACGTTGCATGTAAATTGCATGTAAATGTGGGGCATAGCCTGGCTTACTTCCTGTTCCTTGATTGGGAAGACGGTTGGGCTATTCACATTAGAGGTGCGTGGCCCTCCTTGCAGTCCCACATGGTGTCAGAAGTAGTAGCTTTCATATTTCTACACCGCTGCACACACCACCCAGTGATCAGAGCACAATATCAGCTTTTCTGCGGTATAAAAAAACTTACCAGGAAAGGTTAAAGCATCTTAACATGTATAGCATGGAGGAAAAACGTAACAGGGGGGATATGATAGAAACATTTAAATACATAAAGGGAATCAACACAGTAAAGGAAGAGAGTATATTTAAAAGAAGAAAAACTACCACAACTAGAGGACATAGTCTTAAATTAGAGGGGCAAAGATTTAAAAGTAATATCAGGAAGTATTACTTTACTGAGAGGGTAGTGGATGTATGGAATAGCCTGCCAGCAGAAGTGGTAGAGGTAAACACAGTCAAGGATTTTAAGCATGCGTGGGATAGACACAAGGCTATCTTAGCTATAAGACCGGGAACGGGGGACTAATAAAAGTACTCAAAAAAAAATAAAAATTGGGCAGACTAGATGGACGGAATGGTTCTCATCTGCCGACACATTCTATGTTTCTATGTAAAACACTGCACAGATGCCTGAAAGGCTGAGTGGGGAAGCAGCATTTCCCACTTTGCTTTACTCATCCCAACAATAAAATTATAGTTTTAAAAAGGAAGTAAATATCATTTGATACATTATTATATTTTTTTATGTCTCAAAAAGCAGAAAATATTTAATCTAGCTCCCTCTATGTCTGACCTGCTGCCATTAGAACAGGACTCGCATTTTCCCTGACGTCCTATAGCCTGGGTTGCCAGGTCCAGCTCTGTCCGCCCAAAATACAGCTGCCGGGCTCTCTAAAAAGTCACCTCTTTAACAAACTTACTACCCATCCCACTAGAATAGCCGTTAATTAACCTCTAGTCAATCCCACCTAGCTCTCACTGTCCTCAAATACTGTCAGGAACAGGAAGCTCACAACTCATCCCACTAGAATACCCATTAATTAACCTCTAGCAAATCCCACCTAGCTCTCACTGTCCTCAAACACTGTCAGGAACAGGAAGCTTATAACTCATCCAAATTAATAGTCTATTTACTGTCAGGGACAAGGGGTGGATAACAATATAAATGCAACTGTGCATTACTCTTGCTTTAAAGCATAAAGTAACCAAATCCGGGTGACTATTTTAGAACGCAATACATCGAAACATCATGCTTATCTCTCTTGAAGTTACTTCAAAAGCACCTATCCGAGATGAAAAAAAAATGTAGATTTCTAGAACAAGCAAAAAAAAAAAAAAAAAAAAAAAAGATGTATCCAGGAATATAAATGGTCTCTTCCTAAAGTCAGCCATTGTTTAATCCATGCAGGAGGACTGGCAGTAAAAGACTATTTTCTATCAAGCTAGTGACAGCAGATAAGCCCAGCGTGGCTCTTGTTCAGTGCCACATAGAAGGAGATTCCTGCCTCCAGGATGAAGGAAGACAAATATTTGAAGAAATGCGGATGGTACGTTGCTTGCCACTGCCAAAATGCTGGGAGATGCAACCATGCCTCTTCTTTCTATCTCAATGAAATTGTATCAAGTATCTAGGGCTTTGATAGCAAAGCTATCAGGTTAAAGTTTTTTTTAACAAGTCTGCCCAGTCGTTTACCAAAAACTTGTTAAAGATCTTAAAGTGCCCTTTTCACATTTTCACCTTATTTACTATCATTTTCAATGCAGTTCCCGCTTCAACCCAAGTTTGTTCTCCCCCCCCCACCCCCCCTCCTTCATCCTTGGTGGTCTTAGACTTATGTTCACTGATGTAGGTCAGCTTCCGCGCTCCTTAACAGACAACTATCTGAAAGTACAGGACAAACGCAGTTAATTCTCAACTTTCACGTTATACACTGGCATTTGAGTTGATGGCGCCATGATTAGGTTCTAGCAGCATAATAGGTCCTAAATATTATTCATTATAATGGAGGTTATGTGTAATTGAGTGATTGAGTATTTTCAATATATGCCGACACTTTACTTTTTCAGGAACGTAACCTTCAAAGTGCACCGATTCTTTAAACAGGAATGGCGCCGGAACAAGCTGGAAGTTCGCCACCAGGGCTTTTGCTCACATTGGATATAGGTCATGTAGAACATTTATATGACTGGAGCTGCCAAAATCACCTGCTCCAAGATGCTGGTGAAATGATCTGCTACAGGCAAGATAGTCCATCCCTCCTCATTTCCCAAAAGCCCTCACTTTAAACCGACGGTGCCCGGCAGGGTGGAACAAAGGAGATTCACAACAAGTCTCCAAGAAAGTGAGTATCCCTAGCACTACGTAAATTGTTGACTATATATTTTTTCTTTTTTTTTTCTTTCTTTTTATGTAATGTATTAGCAGACATGCAAAAAAAGCATACATTAAAAATAAATAGGTTTTAAAATGTGTGAGACATCTCCTGCTTATGACATCACCTAGTGTCTTGATATCCAATTTAAAGATTTTTCATTGGAAAATAGTTTATTTGCATATCCTGCCACAGGCTGTGTCATAAATAGGAGACACCGCAGACTCAAACTTATTTTTCTCTTAATTAACGGTCGCAGCAAAAAACAATATTTAGGTGATCAAGTCCCTTTAATCTAGCATTTTGTCTTAGTTATGCCTTGGAGAAATTTCCAAAGTACAAGGTAATATTTTATGCTTCTTTGACCTGCCGGTAAATAACCTAAAATATATTTATTTCCTACAACTAATCACAGTGTGCATGAATACAAACATTGTGAATTATAAATGCTCACAAACTGCACAAATTGGGCTTCTTGAAAAAAATAATCCATCTACTGTTTATATTCCAAATTTTCCATAACCTTGAACAAACTCCACTGTAAGAATCCACTGGTTAATGTTAAAACCGGTTAATGGAAAAACCTCACACAGAAATAGCATTTCAGATCTTGAGAGAGCCTGCATGCTGCGGCCTAGTCTTTTAAAAGTACCGTTGTGGGAGTAATGGTCTAATAACCTATATTTTGTACAGTGCAATAATAGAGACATACTTAGAGCAAATCAATTAGAAAACAAAATATAGGAAAGAGAAAGTAAATAAAATAAAAAAAAATCCAGACTCAGGGAAACTGGAGAGTCCTTAGCTGCAAACTTAGAACATTAAACAAGTTCTTTAGATGGGCAAACATAAGTGAATGAGGATATTAAAAATCACTGCGTTCTGGTTTTCTCTTGGCCCCTGTACCAAGCGAACAGCAGCTGTGCACTATTTGATCCACTGCAACACACAAAATCAACAGTGATAAATATTTTATTGTATTGTCTTTTCTTTAAAACGGACGTTACCTCAAAAGAAGCCAAAAAAAACTTAAACTTCAATGAATATAATAAAAGCATAGAAAACAAAATGTATGCTTACGGTACTAATGGTTCTCAACCGGCTCAGCAGTTTTCAGATATCCAACACATTGTGTGGAGGCAAAGAAAAGTGCTTAGGAAATAATATCAAATATGAAAAAGCCTAATAAGTTAATACAGGGCTCGACAAACCCCAGGCGCCAGGTCGCCATGGCAACCAGAAAATTAGACCTGGCGCCTGGGTGCAGTCAGGAGCGCGAGGGGGTAAAGTCTGTGCAAATGGCACAGACTGCAAGCTCCGCCCCCTCGCACAACGCGTGTCTGAGTGCCGGGTGTCGTCACATGACATCCTGGCACTCAGCAGGCCGATGAATGAAGACATGCTGCAGCACGAATTTCCCCCTCCCCTGCAATGAGGTAAAGCAGCAGGGAGGGGGGACATGTTAAGAAACCAAGAAAAGAGAAAAGACTGTGTGTTTGTATATATTGTAAAGTAGGTGTGTGTGAGGTGTTTGGATATATGGGTATATGTAAAGTAGGTGTGTGTGTGAGGTGTTTGGATATATGGGTATATGTAAAGTAGGTGTGTGTGAGGTGTTTGTATATATGGGTATATGTAAAGTAGGTGTGTGTGAGGTGTTTGTATATATGGGTATATGTAAAGTAGGTGTGTGTGAGGTGTTTGTATATATGGGTATATGTAAAGTAGGTGTGTGTGAGGTGTTGGTATATATGTGTATATGTAAAGTAGGTGTGTGTGTAAGGTGTTTGTATATATGTGTATATGTAAAGTAGGTGTGTGTAAGGTGTTTGTATATATGGGTATATGTAAAGTAGGTGTGTGTGAGGTGTTTGTATATATGGGTATATGTAAAGTAGGTGTGTGTGAGGTGTTTGTATATATGTGTATATGTAAAGTAGGTGTGTGTGAGGTGTTTGAATATATGGGTATATGTAAAGTAGGCGTGTGTGAGGTGTTTGTATATATGGGTATATGTAAAGTCTGTGTGTGTGAGGTGTTTGTATATATGGGTATATGTAAAGTAGGTGTGTGTGTGTGTGTGTGTGAGGTGTTTGGATATATGTGTATATGTAAAGTAGGTGTGTGTAAGGTGTTTGTATATATGGGTATATGTAAAGTAGGTGTGTGTGAGGTGTTTGTATATATGTGTATATGTAAAGTAGGTGTGTGTGAGGTGTTTGGATATATGGGTATATGTAAAGTAGGTGTGTGTGAGGTGTTTGTATATATGGGTATATGTAAAGTAGGTGTGTGTGAGGTGTTGGTATATATGTGTATATGTAAAGTAGGTGTGTGTGTAAGGTGTTTGTATATATGTGTATATGTAAAGTAGGTGTGTGTAAGGTGTTTGTATATATGGGTATATGTAAAGTAGGTGTGTGTGAGGTGTTTGTATATATGGGTATATGTAAAGTAGGTGTGTGTGAGGTGTTTGTATATATGTGTATATGTAAAGTAGGTGTGTGTGAGGTGTTTGTATATATGGGTATATGTAAAGTAGGCGTGTGTGAGGTGTTTGTATATATGGGTATATGTAAAGTCTGTGTGTGTGAGGTGTTTGTATATATGGGTATATGTAAAGTAGGTGTGTGTGTGTGTGTGTGTGAGGTGTTTGGATATATGTGTATATGTAAAGTAGGTGTGTGTCAGGTGTTGGTATATATGGGTATATGTAAAGTAGGTGTGTGTGAGGTGTTTGTATATATGTGTATATGTAAAGTAGGTGTGTGTGAGGTGTTTGTATATATGGGTATATGTAAAGTAGGTGTGTGTAAGGTGTTTGTATATATGGGTATATGTAAAGTAGGTGTGTGAGGTGTTTGTATATATGGGTATATGTAAAGTAGGTGTGTGTAAGGTGTTTGTATATATGGGTATATGTAAAGTAGGTGTGTGTGAGGTGTTTGTATATATGGGTATATGTAAAGTAGCCGTGTGTGAGGTGTTTGGATATATGGGTATATGTAAAGTAGGCGTGTGTCAGGTGTTGATATATATGTGTATATGTAAAGTAGGTGTGTGTGAGGTGTTTGTATATATGGGTATATGTAAAGTAGGTGTGTGTGTGAGGTGTTTGTATATATGGGTATATGTAAAGTAGGTGTGTGTGAGGTGTTTGTATATATGGGTATATGTAAAGTAGCCGTGTGTGAGGTGTTTGGATATATGGGTATATGTAAAGTAGGTGTGTGTGTGAGGTGTTTGGATATATGTGTATATGTAAAGTAGGTGTGTGTAAGGTGTTTGTATATATGGGTATATGTAAAGTAGGTGTGTGTGAGGTGTTTGTATATATGGGTATATGTAAAGTAGGTGTGTGTGAGGTGTTTGTATATATGTGTATATGTAAAGTAGGTGTGTGTGAGGTGTTTGTATATATGGGTATATGTAAAGTAGGCGTGTGTGAGGTGTTTGTATATATGGGTATATGTAAAGTCTGTGTGTGTGAGGTGTTTGTATATATGGGTATATGTAAAGTAGGTGTGTGTGTGTGTGTGTGTGTGTGTGTGAGGTGTTTGGATATATGTGTATATGTAAAGTAGGTGTGTGTCAGGTGTTGGTATATATGGGTATATGTAAAGTAGCCGTGTGTGAGGTGTTTGGATATATGTGTATATGTAAAGTAGGTGTGTGTAAGGTGTTTGTATATATGGGTATATGTAAAGTAGGTGTGTGTGAGGTGTTTGGATATATGTGTATATGTAAAGTAGGTGTGTGTCAGGTGTTGGTATATATGGGTATATGTAAAGTAGCCGTGTGTGAGGTGTTTGGATATATGTGTATATGTAAAGTAGGTGTGTGTAAGGTGTTTGTATATATGGGTATATGTAAAGTAGGTGTGTGTGAGGTGTTTGGATATATGTGTATATGTAAAGTAGGTGTGTGTAAGGTGTTGGTATATATGGGTATATGTAAAGTAGGTGTGTGTGAGGTGTTTGTATATATGTGTAAAGTAGGTGTGTGTGAGGTGTTGGTATATATGTGTATATGTAAAGTAGGTGTGTGTGAGGTGTTTGTATATATGGGTATATGTAAAGTAGGTGTGTGTGAGGTGTTTGTATATATGTGTATATGTAAAGTAGGTGTGTGTGAGGTGTTTGTATATATGGGTATATGTAAAGTAGGTGTGTGTAAGGTGTTTGTATATATGTGTATATGTAAAGTAGGGGTGTGTGTGAGGTGTTTGTATATATGGGTATATGTAAAGTAGGTGTGTGTAAGGTGTTTGTATATATGTGTATATGTAAAGTAGGGGTGTGTCAGGTGTTTGTATATATGTGTATATGTAAAGTAGGTGTGTGTGAGGTGTTTGTATATATGGGTATATGTAAAGTAGGTGTGTGTAAGGTGTTTGTATATATGGGTATATGTAAAGTAGGTGTGTGTGAGGTGTTTGTATATATGTGTATATGTAAAGTAGGTGTGTGTGAGGTGTTTGTATATATGGGTATATGTAAAGTAGGTGTGTGTAAGGTGTTTGTATATATGGGTATATGTAAAGTAGGTGTGTGTGAGGTGTTTGTATATATGTGTATATGTAAAGTAGGTGTGTGTGAGGTGTTTGTATATATGGGTATATGTAAAGTAGGTGTGTGTAAGGTGTTTGTATATATGGGTATATGTAAAGTAGGTGTGTGTGAGGTGTTTGTATATATGGGTATATGTAAAGTAGCCGTGTGTGAGGTGTTTGGATATATGGGTATATGTAAAGTAGGCGTGTGTCAGGTGTTCATATATATGTGTATATGTAAAGTAGGTGTGTGTGAGGTGTTTGTATATATGGGTATATGTAAAGTAGGTGTGTGTGTGAGGTGTTTGTATATATGGGTATATGTAAAGTAGGTGTGTGTGAGGTGTTTGTATATATGGGTATATGTAAAGTAGCCGTGTGTGAGGTGTTTGTATATATGGGTATATGTAAAGTAGGCGTGTGTCAGGTGTTGGTATATATGTGTATATGTAAAGTAGGTGTGTGTGAGGTGTTTGGATATATGGGTATATGTAAAGTAGGTGTGTGTGAGGTGTTTGTATATATGGGTATATGTAAAGTAGGTGTGTGTGAGGTGTTTGGATATATGGGTATATGTAAAGTAGGTGTGTTTGTATATATGTGAAGTAGGCGTGTGTGTTTATGAATTGCGTTTATGTTTGCGTGATTGTCTGGCTCCTAAAAAATTTGTCTGGCTCCTAAAATCAAATGAAATTTGTCAAGCCCTGAGTTAATAAATATAATTACTCATGCTATTGTTCACATGCTCAAACATGCATTATTTGTTGTAGGTTTGACCATGAAAAATAAAATAAAATAAAATAGGTAGGCTCCACCCCAGCTCTGCTTTTAAACATTCTGAGAATACAACTGTACATTCAGAATTGTGTGACCCCCATATTTCCCTCTAGCCCCCTACCATGCCAAAGTCATTTTATCCAGGTCTTTGTGTATCATGCCAATGATTTAAATACACCCCAGGACATGCCCCATCACCTGTATTGCACATCCAGGATTTGCAGCTACCCCCCAAGACATGCCCCATTGCCCGCATTGCACATCCAAGACTTAATATGCCACAGCCAGTGTTAGCTTATCCATTAGTATGCCACTGACCATGTGTCCATTAGTATGCCACTGACCATGTGTCCATTAATATGCCACTGATCATGTGTGCATTAATATGCCACTGATCATGTGTGCATTAATACGCCACTGATCATGTGTCCATTAATACGCCACTGATCATGTGTCCATTAATACGCCACTGATCATGTGTCCATTAATACGCCACTGATCATGTGTCCATTAATACGCCACTGATCATGTGTCCATTAATACGCCACTGATCATGTGTCCATTAATACGCCACTGATCATGTGTCCATTAATACGCCACTGATCATGTGTCCATTAATACGCCACTGATAATTTGCTCATTGATAAGCCACTGATAATTTGCTCCTTAATATGCCACAGCCAATTTGCCCAATAACAAAAATCAGCCCCTCCTCCCCAGTACTTACACGGATGCTGCTTGCCCGCGGCAGTCTCCTTTGCAGAGTTTCGAGCAGCGTGCGTGCAGTAAATACAGCCGCCAGATATGACTTTTTGTCATATCCGGCAACAGTGACAAAAAGCAGAGTCTCAATCTACTGGCTGCTGCGACAGTCACATGGGCAGCGGGCCCATGTTGTGGCCAGCGTTGGCCCACAGGGCACCTGCTTTAGGCCCACAGGAATAAATGGGCATTGGGCAGCTGCCAGTTCAGCCACGCTTTTTTTTTTTATTAAAGAGCCGGGGGCCCATGATGGGTGTATCACCCATCACCCCCTGATGGCGGCCCTGCTCCTTGAATTAGAAAGTAGGTTGTGGGTTAGACTTGGCAATGGAGTGAGTCCAAACTCATAAAAGATATTTAAGCCAATAATCGACAAAGAGATAATTTGCAGGGAATTGAGACAAGAATTTCAAACTAAAGGCCAAAGTCGCTGAGTAGCTCTCCCATTCAGCTGCATTGAAGCTGTTTAAAATTCTCATCTCAGTTCGTTGTAATTCTCTCTTTATTGAGTAGACACTTTAGTGTTTGATATATATAAAAAAAACAGTTGCAGATCAAGTAAACTTGCCGTGTTGCCATGTCTATATTATGCTTAACCACATGGGAATGTTGAATACAGCCCTACAAAATGATTCACGGGAATTCCCATGTAATACTGAGCTTCTAAGCCAGGTGTAGGACAGCCTGCGGCCCTCCAGATGTCGCAGGACTACATTTCCCATACTCCTCTGCCAGCCTCTGAGCAAAAAGAGCATTATGGGAGATGTAGTTCATCAGTGTGTACCCCACCCTTGATTGAGCCAAGATAGAGTGCACTAATCACACAAGTGCAAGCTTTGTCTTGCACTTGACATATTGACACCAGGGAATGCAGTTTGGACTAGCGGCAAAGTCGAGGATGTAAAAACAGGATATTATGCCAACAAGGATAAAATACATACTGTCGGAGGGGTGAACCAGGGAGCAGAGCGCAGGGGCCACCACTGCAAGAGGTAACAGACAAAAAAGGGAAGACCGCAGCAAAGGTACCAGGGGAGCAGGCAAAAAGAGTGTTCAAGTTCGGTCCGTGGGTCAGGGCAGGCAGAGAGGGTTCACAAGTGATAATACAAGCCGAGGTCAAAATCAGAGGAGAAGGCAGCAAAAACAGATGAAGTCCCAAATAATTGGTCAGCAGCAGGGAAATCAATCAGGGGGAGGTAATAGGAACTGTAGATAGGATAGGGATAACCAGAGGGAACAATACTAGGTACTGCAGCTTGGACGAGCAAGCACTGCATGAACAGTACCTGCCTGTTTTATAGTCTGCCTAGTCCTTAACCATTCCCCCCACTCCCCAGGTACACACCTCTAGTCTCTGGGAAGCCTAGGAAGGGAGGTGGGGCAGAACCCAACCTCCTATTCCCTCCTCCTTGCTCTACCCAATGAGGGCGCGCTAGCCGAACGCAGGACACGCCCCACCAGCCTGTAGCCTAGTACCCGCGTTCGCGAAACGTGAGTTACTACAGTCCGGGGATGCGGCCTACATCGCGCCTGCGCTGCTCCCCGACGGGGCGTTTGGAGCCTGGAAGCGGCAGTGCCAAGTAAGGAACCCTGGGGAAGTGAACTCGGCAGGTGCGGGACCAGACACATACGTAAACAGATATCCATCGCGTATGAAGAGACGTTTTACAGCGCATGTTCACCGCAGAAAAGATGGCTCAGTTTCAAGTCAATCTAGAGGCCACTAAAGCAATTATTTCCATTTTACAAAAGTACAAAAAGCATATGTGTTAAACAATTACCTTTTTAAAATTACACCGGCTCACAAACAAAAAGAACTGTTAGAAGTGCTTTGAAATTACAATTTATTTTGCTAAATAAATCAGCTCAGCCTTTCTTTTCATCAAGGAATTTGCAAGTTCAAACTCCTTGGGTAGATAAGCCCTGCGACATCCTTTTTCAGCAGTAGTAAAGCGACACTGTACTGTACTCACATGCAACATTCTAAACATAAATGGATGAAGTAACAGACGTACCATATTGCATCCCTGGGAGATGTCATGGGAAGATACTAACCATGTCCCGTTTAATCAACTAAACTATTAATCAGGTGGTGATTTTGCGCAGAATTAAATACTTTCCATTATGACTTGACAGTGTCACCGAGTGTTGGGATCCATTCACATTATTAACTCTTTCACTTTGATCCTTGGCGCACGTCCTGTGTATGATCAATGTCTAAAATGGTTCATTAAACTTGAGATGGGAAGTTGTATAGAAATGCTGTAATACACAGACGTTCTTTCCCCCAAAATGTAACTAGCTGCACGAGAACAATATATATTACCATGAATTTAAAGCAGATGGGGAGATATTAAATAATCTCTACACATAAAGATGGATTTTACAATTGCTGTATGTATATATTAAAAAACAAACATAAATTGAATGAGGGCAATATCAAAACACTGTTTTGGGGTACTACCCACTTATAGGGCAGTGTTTCTTAACCCTTAATGGTCCAGGATTTAGGGATTACCCAGTTGTGTTGAAATACGTATATGTATAACATCTGGTGTGGTTCCCTAACAGTTAGGGAACCACACCAGGTGTTATATATATTCTGATTTAGACAACTAAGTAATCCCTAAATTCTGGACTGTTGGGGGTCCTTGAGGACAGGTTTTAGAAGCATTGTAGAAGAGAATAGTCAAATACATAAATAAGATGACTGGGGTAGTTCCATAGTCTTTTTCTCCCATGTATAAATAAAGTATATGCAATTTATGTTGACTAAATTCCCACCTGAATAATATTCACAGAGGATTTCAACACTGTGGTAGTTACCATAATTGCAAATAAATACATAGATTATGGGGAGGTGTTTTAAGTTGTCTGCTATATCCACATGCAAATTGATTATTCTCTATCTAGCAGCTAATTTACACAAGGCCACAAGGTAATGTTATAAATAGGAGACTGCACAAAAAAGGCTTCCAATGTGCTTTCTGGCAATTCTACTACAACAAAAAACAATTACACTTCTGTGTTCAGGTTTCCTTCCAGATTACATGTAAGAGCCCTGTTAATTTCAATAGTAAATACGATAAATCACTGTCAAACATTTTGATTTGATTTTAATGGAGCCTCAGGTGAACAAAACTATTTTAGGGGTTTTAGTGGCGCATAACCGGGGTTAATAACAAGAACGTGGACATTAATTAGAGTGACGATAAGTTATATACCTGGTGCCACCTGCCCAGAGTAAACACGGCGTATATCTGTGCAGCTCGGCCTCTCAGCTGAGGCAGAGCTCACCTAGATGCTGGGGCACACTGACAGAGGCAGTGTGCGCTCACCCCACGGATCTGAGTGGAAGTCTGTCTTTCTGCTTCGTTTTCACATGCTACCAACAAAGGGGATATAGTCAAGGTCACATTAATTTTTCACATGAAACAGCGGGGACTCTGATGGTGGTGTGTGAAAAGGGCTACTTAAAAAGAACTTGCCATACAAGGGCCACAATACACAAAGTGAACAGAAAGAATCAGGGCTCTTTAATATTATATAATAATGGATTGAGAGTGGTGTACATTAGGATGAACCAGGAGTGGTGCAGGGCCCACCTGAGATTGGTGATCATGGACATGATGGCTGTAAACATTTTGGGAATTGTACAACACGAAAATGCAAGGTTGTTATTCAGAACAAACAAAAACAAACAAACAGGGCTTATGACAAACATTATATTAATTTGGGCACCAAAAACATCAAGTGAACTACATGAATAATCTGTATTATGAATTAGAAATTGTAATGTGAACAAAATATTTTGGTCTCTGCTCAATGAGCTCCAAACTGTATTTGTTAATAAAGGGGCTCTAGCCCAAAACGTACATGTGTCTTGATCTGCCAAAGTGTGGCTTTTTCTGAGTGATCGTTTTTGCATATTGAACTTAAAGCTGTGCTAGAAAAAAATACTTTACACCATTGCAACACTACAATCATGTACCAATGCATGCCAACAAATAAAAAGAAAAAAAAAGGCAGGAAGTAGTAACAAGATTTTCCCTTTTTAAGCATTTTTTAAGACTTTATGAGGTTTTAAGATTGCCACTTTTAGGCAAGAGGTTATTAAGCTTGTTATTGAAAAACAACTTCCAGAGCATTTGGTAACTTTGAGAAACATTGGAAATAAACAAATGTCTATTTATTTATCTTGTTTTAGCAACATATTGCAAGTGTTTCTCTTCACATAACAGACTGACATGTTTATTTTATTTTTGGGGAGAGTTATGTTAAAGTAAACTGAAAAACAGTTCACGGCTGCATAGCAGGTTCACATTTTAACCATTTGCATTGTGAGCCCCTTGGCATCCATAGGGTTGGGAAAAAAATGTGTTTTATATTAACAAGACGGGCAAAATGAATGGTAAGAATAATGAAATCCCACAGAATACTGCACAATGTATGCAGGAGAAGCAAGGAATGAAAAGACAGGGAGGATAATGCAATCAATGATTGAGAGGCTGCAGTAACTGATGCATGATAAAGTGGACCTGGGGAGAAAAAAATATCAGCTGGTGTAGGGCAGTAGCGATGAAAATTGCCATAATTGGACTGCAGTTCCCAAAACCTCTGGGGAAATGTGAATTTATTCTTATCATACAACACGGATTTTAAAATGTAGTACAATGGTAAAAAAAAAACTTAAACTTGCAATATATATATATATATATATATATATATATATTTACTAAGTGTGTTCTAATTTGGGCCTTGGTATGATAATTTAAAGGAACAGTGTCCCCTTGTTTTATACTATGAATAGAGAGAATTAAAAGGGTCTATACATTGTGTTATAACATGTATAGCTTGGAGGAAAGACGTAACAGGGGGGATATGATAGAAACATTTAAATACATAAAGGGAATCAACACAGTTAAGGAGGAGAGTATATTTACAAGAAGAAAAACTACCACAACTAGAGGACATAGTCTTAAATTAGAGGGGCAATGATTTAAAAGTAATATCAGGAAGTATTACTTTACTGAGAGGGTAGTGGATGTATGGAATAGCCTTCCAGCAGAAGTGGTAGAGGTAAACACAGTCAAGGATTTTAAGCATGCGTGTGATAGACACAAGGCTATCCTAGCTATAAGACCGGGAACAAGGGACTAATAAAAGTACTCAAAAAAAATTGGGCAGACTAGATGGGCCGAATGGTTCTTATCTGCCGACACATTCTATGTTTCTTTGTTTATCAGAACTGCAAACAATGTATCATAAATTAAGAGAAAAACCTGTTTAAAACGTGTCTGTGGTGTCTCCTGTTTATGACATCATCTTGTGCTTTATATGCAAACTAAACACTTCAGCTTATTTTCATGTCAGCCCAGAGGTCATAAACTGGAGACACCATGGGGGCCATATGTAAAGGTCAATTGTGGGGGGAAAGTTCTAGTGGTCCAGTCACCATGGAAACCAATGGGATGTTCCTGCAGCTTAGATCACTTTTAGATATTTTAGACAACTTTGCTCCAGAAATTTACTTTATACATAATTCTGACCAATTTATTTACAATATAATCCGTGTTCAAGTGATGGAGTCCTTTTAAGTTGGTTTTTCACAGGTTCATCTTCTCCACCTCTGGATTGTGTTACCTCCTAGCTGTATATTTGGATTTCTCCATTAAAGTGCGGAGAAAAATGCTTCCAGTACAACACTCGATGAGGTTATGGTACCGTTGCCTAATAGTGATGAATATTCTTATTCCACATATTCTTTGTCTTTTAAGGCAGACTGATGCAATGTCGGTCACAAGTGAATCCCAAGACCTTAGTTTAAACTCATATTTTTGCAAAGAAAAAAAATACCGTAGGGTGGCAGAAAATGAAAATAACTGATATGAACAAGGACACGTTTGCACAAGGTGTGAAGGCAGACATAACGATTTTACACTCTAAAGAAAAAGACAATACAACTGCCAGTGAAATACAAACTCCTATTCAGCCATGTCCTGGGAGAGATGGGGCTCACACATTACCTCTATGAACCAAGGAGCACTGCTTAGCACTATGATAATACACCAAAAGATTAATCCTTTTGAGGTCTAGATGACACTTTAGAAATCCATACGTCTCGGAGTCCTTGCGACAGGATACTATTTATACCGTTAATTGGATATGGAACTTGGATTAGCAAGGATTAGAGGATATGGGGATAATGACGTATACACATTTTGAATGGGGAAATAATAACAAACAATAACAGTAGCTTATATGTGGGTAACATCCCAGACCACCCAAATATAATGTAAATGTTAATGTAGATTATGAACAGTGAAGACAGACTACAGAAGAGGAAAGAGCAATTATGTAGAATGCAATACTGATTTAAAAAAAACATACATAGAATCAACTCAAATTAACTCAGTTTGGTTACAGACCACAAAGTTAACATGCTTTTAGAACATGTCAAAGGCAATAAACAATACCGGTACTGTGATGCAAAAACTGGATAATCACATCTAAAGGGTGGTTTAGCAGAACCACTGAGGTGATAGATCGGTTACACCATTCTGCTGGCAGCCAACTATATACACTTCTCACAACAAAGAAACCACAGAAACCCAAATAATGATGATCAGACAAATCAAAAAGCGACTAATTAAAAATAGTGAACCACAGAAGTGACAATAATACATGGGAAGCCACTGCAATAGAAGTCCAACTGTTGCGTATGGCAGTTACCATGACAATCATATTGGCTGGCTGATCATCTTGGGAGCTGCAGTACATACTCGAGGAAATGCTGTAGATGAGTTATTCTAACCATCAAAATTATATCGCCAGAACCCCATTCTATCTTAAGCTGAGCAGATAGGTACCAGCCTGTTCAGTTGGCACTGCGCTGGCATATTTTTGATGGGGCAGTTGATTTTACATTTAACACTAACTTGCAGTGTGGCAAAGAACACAGCCTGTGACAAGTGCATGATACTGGTGCCCACCTGTGGTGGCTGCACTTATTGGGCTGTTAGAGCATAAACTTATTTAATTAATTAATGGGTGAGACATCCCTTATCCAAAAGTGATCAGGTATCCAGACATAAAAATCATAAATCTATCTCAACTATCAAAACCATATACCCAAATTCACCTCTCATCTTACACACAACCACAAATAAGGCTAATCTTCCACTTAGAGGTGGCTCTCCACCTGCTGTCCAATAACAGATTGCATCTCCTTCCACCAGTCTAAGGCTGGCTGAGGAAGATAGGTATTGATCCAGCAGCTTGAAGGGGTGTCACTTGTTTCAATCCTGATCTTAAGTTTTTTTTCCTTGTACCACTTGCAAGAAAACATTTCTGCCAACTACCTCCAACTTGAACTTTTATACTCTATAAACAATTGCTTCCAACCGATATCATCATAAATGAGACTTATAGAGACGTAACAATGTCATGGTCTGTACCATCCTTTGGGGGTACAGGTAGCTAAAGTTAAGAACCCCAGACAGAGCAAATAACAGCAAAGAACGTGAAACATGGGAGTGACAGATCATGGTGCCCAGTACACATCACTGGGCACACAATAAAGGGAATAAGGGTTAAAAGACACACACACCATTAAGTGATGGTTAATGACCTTGGTGAGCAATCCACACTACACAATGAAGCTAAACCTTTGGTACTCCAGCTCTTATGGACTATTCCCCACCATCTTGCTCAGCCAATTACATGTGTGTTAGAGCATCACAGAAGACATAGTCAGGCTGAGCATCCTGAGAGATGTAGTCCACAACAGCTGAAGCTAGCTGCCCTGGCAACTAATTTGTATGAACCACATTAGGGTCAGTGGGAGTCTTGCTGCTCCCCATTGCAATGAAGCACACAGGTTTATTTTATTTAAGGGGGGGGGGGGGGGGGGGTCTGCTTTAAATATGGCGTGTTTCCCCTCACCTTTTTGGCCGCTGAAAGCCGTGTACCAGGACAGGGAGAGGAAGATGCAGAAGCAGAAAGCGAGCAGAGTCAGGAAAGTGCCATTGCGGAGCCTCATCTCCTCCTCCTGCTGCTCCTCAGCCTGGGCGGGGGCGGCTGCATGTCCAGGGCAGGGGGTAAGATGGTGGGGTTTGCAAGGTGTCCGGGTTTATCACTCCGGTCGGTATCAGCAGACAGCTACACACACTCACACACACAGAGAGACAGAAAACACAGGAACACGCGCGCGGCCTCGAAAAGCTCGGCAAGGCGCACGGGAGCGCGCAGGCACCGGGGCGCGTGGCCGCAAACTTCCGGGTCACGCGCCAAGGGGGAGGTATCGGGGATGAGGTGGACGCGCTCCGACTGCACGGAAGGCGCGCTCCCGAGCCTCGTGACGGTACGCAGCACCAGTGACAGCAACCTCACACTCCAAGCACACACTCACATACACAGACTGGCACCAGTCAGCTCAGTCACATGTATAGCTTCATAACAGTGACATCAACACTGGATACAACACTACACAAAGACATACCTAGCCAGGCACCATATAGGCAACACAGCTCCAGAGACAGGCACACAGCTCAACAGGAACAGCAGCACCACACAGGGGGTTTATTTATTCAGAAAATTCAATTCTGAGTGTTAAAAGTGGAGCAATCAGCATGATCAGGGTTAAATACTGCCCAAGTGTCCCTATTTAGGAGACACAGTTCCTATTTTTTACCCAAATCCCCCTGCCCCTCTTTTTCTGGGAAATATTGGTCTGTATAAGTGTATCATATTGTTCCAGAGCAATAAAACGCTCAATAACGTGCATTTAAATGTGGGGTTTTATATTAATCTCTGTAAATAACATATGATAGTTTTATACTCGTCAAATGACATCAATAATTATCAATTGGCCACAAAGTCACTGAAAATCTGTTAAATCCCTGCCCATGGATACCTTTGGTCATTCCCACAAAATAAATATGTCCATTTTTTCATTTGGTTATGGGCAGACATTTACTGGTCTTAATGATGGCCAATTTAATGCATAGCTGCCAACAGTCACTGCCATTTGCTGGGTTCTGTCCCAGTAAATGTCCCAGTATTGCTCCTGCCAAATTCGGTTATGTGCCAGTATTGCATTTAAACTATCTAGCAGACATACACAGCCTACATGCGAGTAAATGATCTCCAGACGCCCGGTATCTATAGCGGCTAGCCCAACACTTAATGCTGTGGAGTCACGTGGCATCGCCCAGAACACTGAAACGAGAAGTTGTCAAGTATGTTAATGATGTTATATGGGCCACAGACACTGGTGACCTCTTAACGACACCTGGCCTGTCACTGAGCATCAATATTCCATTGGTCTCCAAGGTATTTGCTTCACCTTTGGAACCTTTATAAATATCCTCCATAGAGTACATATTCTTCCACATATTGTACCACTAGTGCCTGCAAAAACCAGACCTTTTTACTAATAAGTGGTGGGGTTGGAATCAGGCTCAAATGGACTAAGTAACCACCCAGTTACTCCTGCTCAGCTATTTTGGCCTAATTCTTGCAGTTGCCTTGTAAGCTGATCACTGTGGATTCTTTCCATGGCACTTTTTAATATCAGGTTCTGCAGTCACCTAGTCTGCTCACTATAGTTCACTGTTTAGCAAATGAAAACTGCTGAGCTAAACAGATCATACATAGTTTTGCCAGATCAGCCATCGGATAGCTTTTACATGAAAAGTGTTTTGTAGAAATCATGTGTTGCCGGAGGGAAATCAATTAATTAATTACAGCAGAGATCCCATAGACACCTCCGTGATTAGTTAATTGATTGCCCCCATCAACATTTGAGGGTATACTCAATAAAGAGAGAATTGCAGGAAATTCAGACAAGAATTTCAAACGTAAAGGGGCAGTCTAGTCCCCAAACTCACTTTGGTGCAATATGACGATTACTGCTTGTATAGTGCACAGGCTTTTTTTCCCAATGTGATTTGATGCAAGCATTCTGCATAAATCAAATTTTTTATATTTTGATTCAAGCCCTCCCCTAGTGATTACTCTGCATGTGTACTACAGGTGCTGCAGCATTGATTATATAGACACTGAGCATATAAGTTTTGTTTCAGTCACTTCTTGTGCTGCTGGGATAGAATACACTGTGTGGAATGTGGTAACCTTGCTCTTGTACACAGTAGAATCTCTTAACAGTGCAACACATTGTCTGATGACATCACTAGAGAGACAGGAAATTCCAATCATTTGACTGAATTATTCTCATTGGTTCCTGCAGAAAAGAAAAAAAAAGGACACAGCTAGTGTAGGCAGTCCTGGTATCTTGCAAACTACTTTCATTTCACAAATTCATCTAACTGTAAGTTGTTGTTTTATATTTTAATCAATGCAAAACATGCATTTTAAAGTACTTTGAAAGCACATTAATATGCATTAACATTTGGAAGACGCATATTGGGCACCAGACAGTCCATTTAAGGCCAAAGTGGCGGATTTGGCTACTGAAATTCTCTCTTTATTGAGTAGATCCTAGGATCTGTACATACTGCCAGGCAGCACTTCTCATATGTCTCCTACGATAGCATGTAATAAATATGGGGGTAATATTTATAAGTTAATTCTGATGCAGAATCAGCAGGGACATGTTAATGGGACATGGCGATTGCGAACTTTGCCCTACAATTGACCTTTCTAAATAACTTCCTATGCGTCTGGTAAAAAGGACAGTTTGCTGACCCACCTAAAAAGAATTTGGCAATTAGAACCAGCAGCAATATATATACACATACTGTGACTCCAAGCACACATAAATAAGTAAAAGTAACTACAAGATAGAAAAAAGACAGACATACAACAATAATAGCAACACTTGACAAATACATAAATAAAAACAAGAACAGCAACATAATATACACAGACATGTAGACAAAAAACATAGAAACTCCAGCCAAAGATTGAATAAACAACAGTAACTGTAACTAGTGACAAAGATAAACAACAATGCTAGTAACACTAGAAAGTGACGGAAATGAACACCAATAATAACAATACTATACCCACAACACAATACAACTGGAAATATCAGCTGGAGATCTAATACATATGGATAAACTATAGCAATCCCACATACACGCATTGAGAGTACTGTAGGGAATTGAGATGGGAATTTCAAACTAAAGGCCAAAGTAGCCGAGTTAGAAAAATTCTCCAATTCAGCTGCACTGCATACATTTTCCAATTCGGCTACCTTAGCCTCAAGTTTGAAATTCCCATCTCAATTCCCTGCCATTATATCTTAATTGAGTAGACCTTTTAGTAGATCAGCAACAATAATCACAATCAGATACACACATACACTGAACAAAATTATAAACGCATCACTTTTGTTTTTGCCCCCATTTTTCATGAGCTGAACTCAAAGATCTAAGACTTTTTCTATGTACACAAAAGGCCTATTTCTCTCAAATATTGTTCACAAATCTGTCTAAAGCTGTGTTAGTGAGCACTTTGCCGAGATAATCCATCCACCTCACCTGTGGCTTGCATATCAAGCCACAGGTGATGTCATAAACAGCAGACACAAGGGACACAAGATTTTGAATGCCATGTATATACTGTACACTGTATATTTTCTTTATTTCTACTTTAACAGTATAACAAATATTTGGGCGACAGAGTCCTTTTTAAATGTATGCCACTTGCCATCCAATATTCAATGTTTGTACTGCCAGCTCGGTAATCCTTAAAATTAATAGGCAACAACTGTCCTTGTTGTTTTACTACAATTCCCATGATGCTGCCAGCCTGCCAACAGCAGCAAAAATGCTACAAGACGCATAATACAGCCACATCGTGTCCTAAATCAACAGAAAATCCTTTGTGCCGGACAGAAAAAAAAAAACTATTTAATTGATGGCAGGAATAAAGCACTTTTGAAAATGGTTAATTATTTATTTTGTTCTTACAGGTAATAAAACATGTGAAATGAAAGAAAAATGAGAGATAAATTGTCTTGGCTTAAAGAATTAAATCTCAAATGAGAAAAATGTCAGACACCCGTAAAATATTAACTAGGTTTCGTTCGTCAGGCAAAATGGTTGATAACGGAGGTGCAGTAGATAAGATGTTATGTATCTCAGATAATCACATAACCTCACTGTCTAATTTGGTTTTAGATGTTGATCCCCCCCAGGGGAGGGCTGGCAGCCTTAGGCCTGGGGGGCAAATCCAGTCAAGTGGCCCATTGCATCATCGAATCGCCTCCCCATCCACGGCCATCTTTTCCTTGTTTTATAACGAATATTGCCAGGATTTTCCCCCACAATATACCAGGATTTGCCATTTAATATGCTAGAATTTTCCCTTACAAAATGCCAGGATTATGCCCCTCAATATGCCAGGATTATGCCCCTCAATATGCCAGGATTATGCCCCTCAATATGCCAGGATTTTCTCCTCAATATGCCAAGATGATGCCCCCTCAATATGCCAGGATTTTCCCCTAAATATGCCAGGATTATGCCCCTCAATATGCCAGGATTATGCCCCTCAATATGCCAGGATTTAGACACCCAATATGCCAGGATTTTCCCCTCAATATGCCAAGATGATGCCCCCTCAATATGCCAGGATTTCCCCCTCAATATGCCAGGATTATGCCCCTCAATATGCCAGGATTTAGACACCCAATATCCCAAAATTTGGGCACCCCCCCCCCCCTACCCACGTTGCACACCTACGACATGACCCATAACCCACGTTGCACACCAGGACATGCCCCATCACCACATTTACATGCCTCCATCACCCCATTACATACACATTTCCAATATTATTTGCCATTAATATTCCCCAGCCAATTTGTCCCATAATATGCCAGTGTTATTCTGCAATTTAATATGACTCAGTAAATTTGCCCAATAATATTCCAAGGTTATCTGCAATTTAATATGCCCCTGCTAATTTGCCCAATATGCCAGTGTTAATTGCCATTTAATATTCCCCAGCCATTTTGCCCAATAATATGCCAGTCTTATTCTGCCATTTAATATTCCCCAGACGATTTGTCCAATAATATGCCAGTCTTATTTGCCATGTAATATTCCCCAGCCAATTTGCCCAATAATATGCCAGTCTTATTTGCCATGTAATATTCCCCAGCCAATTTGCCCAATAATATGCCAGTGTTTTTTGCCCACCCCACCCCCCCCTTACCTTTTTCCCTGGTGGCTAGTGGCAGGACTTCCCTGGTGGCTAGTGGCAGGACTTCCCTGGTGGCTAGTGGCAGGAGGACTTCCCTGGTGGCAGGCAGCATGGTCCCTCCATTGTAGTAATTGATGCTTAAGATAAATTAGTTTAATTTATTAGCACTATTATCCATTCTATGTATTTCTTTGTCTTTACATATAAGCCTCCACATGATGTACATGTATGACCCAGAATGCATGCTCACACTGTGCTGTATTCACTAGGTGTACTTAAAGGGACTTTCTTGTGGCCAAAATGCATCTTACAAATGTTAATGCATGTTAAAGTGCTTTCAAAGTACTTTAACATGCATGTTTTACATTTTTCTTTGCTTAAAATATATATAAAAAAAATAAGTACAGTTAGGTGAATTTGTGAAATTTCAACACTTTGCAAGAAACCAGGACTGCTGCCACTAGCTGCGTAAAAGTCAATTTACTTTTTTTATTTCTGCTGCAGGAATCAATGAGAATAATGCCATTCAATTTAATGGAATTTACTGTCTCTCTAAAGATGTCATTAGACATGTGTACAAGAGCAAGCTTTTTACATTTCACACAATGTATTGTATTCCAGCAGTCCAGGCTAAATTAAACAAAACGTTATATGCTCAGTGTCTATGTAATCAGTGCTGCAGCACCTGTGCAACATCATGCAGAATGATAAATCAGTCTTCTGTTTATGACATCACCTTGTGTTTTAATATGCAAATTAACTACTTTCAATGGGAAAAGTGTAATTTGCAGAAAGCATGTACAAAGATCCAAATCCATATCAAATTGGACACTGAATCTAAAATAAATACTTTTTTAGTTTTACTGTAATGTCCTCTATCCATGAAACTGCACTGGAAACATTGGTTTGGTGGCTGGACTGTTTTGTGCCCATCGTGACAATGGCTGTTTTTACAATTCTGTGGTGTTTGTGTTTAGCTGTAATTTTCCTCTCTCATTTACTGTACCCACACAAACAATATATATTTTTGCCAGGATAGGACTTTCTTTAGGTACTATTATTTTGATCAGATCTTATAATTTACTAAAAATAAAATAAAAATAAGATACAGTGGAAAAGGTGGTAACATTCTCTAACGTTAATATCTTTCCAACCAAGCTATTAAACAGTAACTAAACCACGTTTATTTCTTTTAACGAGCAAAGTCTCATTATAATGATGCTATGCAGTAAACTTACTCTAGCAGAGCATCAGTATGCTCATATTGTGGGTTCTGGGAGAGTTAATAATCATCCCCCAAAAAATGGAGCGGCAGGTTATATTTAAAAAGTAGGTTTCTTCCATCATATAAAACAAGATAAAGATTTAACCCCTTAACGACAGATGACGTGCCAGGCACGTCACGGCAAATCGAGGACTTGCCGACAGCTGACGTGCCTGGCACGTCATGCACTAAACTGAGTAAAGAAAGCGACCAGCGGTCGCTTTCTTTACTCTAACGGTGTTGCTACAATGCCTCTAGGTAGAGGCATTGTGCAACACCCCCCAAAAGTGCAGGGGCGCGCTACGATCACTCCACGGAGTGATCGTAGCAGCCATTTAAAAATGGCTGCGCCCACTGCACACATGTGCTTAGAAAGCGAACGATCGTTCGCTTTCTAAGCATCTGCGGTGTTTCTAAAGTGCCTCGCTAGCGAGGCACTTAGTAACACCTTGATGCTCCCCAGAGCCGATGGTGGTCGCTCTCCTGAGCGACCCCATCGGCTCAGTAGAAGGGAACGCTGCCTATACAGGCAGCGCTTCCCTTCTAATGGCAAGAGCATCGGAAGTGAAAGTATTTCACTTCCGATGCTCTAGGGGGAGCCAATCGATGCCGGCACAACAGATCTATGTGATCTGTGTGCAGGCATGTATGATAAGTGCTCTGATGAGCACTTATCATACTGTCAAAGGCAATATTAGCAAATATTGCCTTTGACAAGTATTGATCTGCCTCCCTCACCTTACTAGTTATAGTAAGGGAGAGAGACAGATCAGATAAAGTAAAAAAATAAAATAAAATAATAAAACAAATATTTAATAAAATTTTAAACACCAAGGGCTTTTATAAAAGCCATTTAACCCCTTCCCTGCCATTGATCGCTGTGTACGCAGTGATCATACACAGCAGCACATTTTTTGCTGTCTGTGCATTTTTTAGGGGTTAATTTTTTTTACTGTAATTCATTACAGTATAAAAAAAAGCTCTTTTAAGAGAGATTAACCCCTTTCTTGCTGTAGATCACTGCCTAAGCAGAGATCTGACGCAAATGCAGCAATCTTGCTGCAGAAGCATTTTTAATTTTTTTAAAACTTTTTTATTACACCCGTCACGTGTTAATTATACCCGCTAGGGGACTACGTTTAACGTAATTTTTTTTTTAAATAAGAGCTATTAACCCCTTCCTTGCCGTATATCACTTCCTAAGCAGCACATATGGTCACTGCCTAAGCAGTGCATATGGTCACTGCCTAAGCAGCGCATATGGAGCAATCTAGTCGCAGAAGGATTTTTTTTTTGCTATCAGCATTTTTTTTGTCAGACTCGCTAGGGGTTAATTATACCCACTAGGGGATTACGTGTATTCCTTTTGAAGCTGTCTGAACACGTGTATAGCGATCAGTAACAGCCGATCAGTGGCAAAGGTGGTTTGGTGATTTCTCAGATGAGCATCACCATTCGTCTGGTTCGATCAATATTGGTAAATATTGTTCTGACCCATATGGATCTGCCTCCCTCTCCTCACTTGAGTTTTAGTGAGGGAAAGAGACAGATCTGTATAACATAATTTTTTAATTGTAATAAATTAAATAAAATGTTAAAAAAATTGTGAGTCCCAAGGGCTTTTATAAAAGCCATACCCTTTGTATAGTGTAGTGTATTAACCCCTTCCCTGCCACTGATCACTGCACAGCAGAAATTTTTTTCTTGTCTGTGCATTTTTAGGGGTTAATTTTTTTGTACAGTACTACAAAGGCTCTTATAAGAGCTATTAACCCCTTCCTTGCTCTACATGTTCAAATTCCAAGTTTGAAAATCAAAAAGCGCACCTCTCAAATGTAGCCTTTCAACACCCAACAAAGCTGACAAAGCTATGCATGGGTGGTATCCCTGTGCTCGGGAGATGTTGCTGAACATATATTGTGGTATTGTTTGTCAGTGACACATACCGAAATATGTGAATTTGTGTCTAAAGTACAATGTATGTGGGAAAAAATACACAATAAAATGACTACCACAAACTTTGACAAAGGCTGGTGGTAGAATTGGTGCATGGAAAGTGTTAAAATAACACCATTTAAAATAGCCTAGGGTGTCTACTTTTACAAAATATATACTTTTTGGGGTAAAATACACTGTCCTACTTTAAAAAAAAGTCCCAAATGAAAGATGGGCTCAGGCTGGCTACACGTCAATATTCCAAGTTGAAAATGCGCACCTTCACAATGTGGCCCTTTTAGCCCCCAAACAACCCAACAAACCTATGCATGGGTGGTATCCCTGTACTCAAGAGATGTTGCTGAACACTTATTGGGGTGTTATTTGGCAGTGACACATACCAAAATCTGTAAATTCATGTCTGAAGTACAAGGTTTGTGAAAAAAAAACACAAAAAAATGACTACCACAAACTTTGACAAAGGCTGGTGGTAGAATTAGTGCATGGAAAGTGTAAAAATACCACCATTTGAGATAGCCTAGGGTGTCTACTTTAAAAAAATATATGGGTTGATGTGGTAAAATACACTGGCTGGTTTCAAATATGTCCCAAATGGGACATGGGTGCAGGCTGTCTGCATGTCAAAATTTCAAATTGGAAAACCAAAAACTTCACCTCCCAAATTTGGCCTTTTACCCCCCAAACAATCCAACAAACCTATGCATGGGGGGTATCCCTGTACTCAAGAGATGTTTCTGAACACTTATTGGGGTGTTATTTGGCAGTGACACATACCAAAATCTGTAAATTTATGTCTGAAGTACAAGGTTTGTGAAAAAAAAACACAAAAAAATTACTACCACAAACTTTGACAAAGGCTGGTGGTAGAAATAGTGCATGGAAAGTGTTAAAATACCACCATTTGAGATAGCCTAGGGTGTCTACTTTTAAAAAATATATGGGTTGATGGGGTAAAATACACTGGCTGGTTTCAAATATGTCCCAAATGGGACATGGGTGCAGGCTGTCTGCATGTAAAAATTTCAAGTTGGAAAACAAAAAACTGCACCTCACAAATTTGGCATTTTAGCCCCCAAACAACCCAACAAACCTATGCATGGGTGGTATCCCTGTACTCAGGAGAAATAGTAGAATCTATTTAGCATGTTTTTTCGTTCGCTATTGTCGATGAGGAGAAGTTGTTTCAAATAAAAACAAAGAAATTTGTGTATTTTTTTTTTTTTTACCATATTTTATTATTTTTTTTTAATAATATGATAAGATATGATCAAAAATATGGCATCCATAGAAAGCCCTTTTTGTCCCGATAAAAACAATATATAATATGTGTGGGTACAGCAAATGACGAAGAAGAAAATTACTGCTAAACACAAACAGCACAGAAATGTTAAAATAGCCATTGTCCAGAAAGGACAAAAATGTTTCAAAGGCTCTGTCCTTAAGGGGTTAAAATATGCTTACAAGAATGTGTCGTAAATACTCCTCTTGGGACTTACACTCACACAATCCTAGTCTTCATGAAAATAGCTTTCAGTCTGGTACAAAACTGTCATGCAAACAGCCGACACCTTGAAGAAGCCTCGATACAGGCGAAACGCGTTAGTGTGGGACATCTTACCATCACAAGCTGAGACTGAGGCTAATGTGATTCCTGAGATGGATACTCACCACACATTCCTATCAGCATGTTTTCAATCTTTTTTTAAAATCTTTTTATATATGATGGAATAAAACTACTTTTTAATGCAGAACCTATGGTATGAGCGTACTGAGGCGCAGTTGAGAGTAACTGCATTCATCATTAAAAGGGTCTTTGCTCTTTTAAAGAAAAAACAAAATGTGTTTAAGTTACTGTATAATAGCTGGGTTGAAAAGATATTCAAGTTAGCAATTATTATTTTTTTCCAAATCACCACAGTTCACTTTTTAGTGAATAGACCCTAAAGTGTAAAAAAAGGATTAGGTTTGGTCCTGAGAACTTACAATCTATTGTCACAAAGCTACACTATTCTGTGGAATCAAAGTGGTATTCTGTGTGATAAAGCCTGACCCTTTTTAAAAAAAATAATGGTCACTATGCAGATCGCTTGCAGAATATTTTTTGTGAATAGACAATGAAAGTTTAAAGGCAAATAAATCTTTACCCTTTGGACATTATATAACTCTGCATGGTAACAGATGATCAAGGCCTTGTAGCGCCACCTAGCTGTCAGGAGAGAATATGTGGTGTGTTTAATTCCCATTGAAACCATGGTGTTTTATCTTGCTAGTTAGGAATCGATTATGGTGATTACGTTTTTATGGTTTTCACAGCAAATCCTTTGTGTATATAATTCTACTAAGGAAAAAAAAATCTCCTGGTCTGTAATGGGGCATGTGAGAGAATGAAGCCATGTAAAGGTGAATACTTGCCATCATCACAACACAATTATCATTTATTATTCCCATGTATTTTTAATGCTACGTCACATTATACACTGCTGTAGAACAGTAATAAAATGCTTAACTGTATACAGCGCTTTTCATTAATCATTCATTATATCAAGCTACATAATATTGATCATCTAATAGACCAAGCTACATTAATCTGTAGTATTATCAGTGGACCAGTCTAGTTATAGATGCCTGGCTGATACCCGTTTATTTATTTTTTTGCGCTGCTCAAACCAATTTTCAGGGAACTCCCAGCAGGTTAATATTTAGGGTTAGGAATTCTTAAAACACCCAAAAAAAGTTGATCACAAACAAAACTCATTTAAGCTATATTAGTGTTGATTAAGAAGGGCTGTCTGTAGCCTAGCCCTGCTAAACATTTATTCTGAGAACTATTTTCAGAACTAGCGCCAATCTGAGGTTTTAAGGAGAGTCTAACCCCATTAGATAATGAGCCTCCTGGAAATGATTTAAACATTGAAGGAGTACGGCCAAAATGATAAAGCTATTATGGAATTGGCTCAGTTTTTGCTGACATAATCACTTTTAAAGTTTGCTTTCTGTCATGTATTGTTTAGATCTCAGGGGTCTAGTAGCAAAAAAAAACTAAGCACTAGGTCACTTTTTAGTGTCTGCTTGTTGGAATGGTCTGTGCATGTGCTCATTTACTGATATTTGAGACTGTTGTCTGCCTAGGACAATAGCAAAGACTTGACTGTCAGTGACAGGCCATGACCACTTTGATAGATGCCAGGAAGCAAATCTCCTAGTACTTGTCTTCTACCTTGCCTAACCAGTGATATCTTCTAAATGAAACATGATAGAAAGATAATTTAAAAAGCCATTACATTGGTTGTCATTATTGCTTGTTTAAAGGTGAGCTCACTCAGCATTGTAAACATACAAATGCTTACATTTTAATATCTAGTACCTATATATTCAAGCTAGTATCTGTTTTCTCCTCATTCACTGGAGTTCTGAATTTTTTTTTATATACTATTATATATAGCTATATATATTTATTTAGATGAGTTTTGTTACTGTACGTGAGACACATCTGTATGATTGACACCTCTACATCTCGCTGGTTGCCATGGTTCCCATGTTTTTTTGGAGAGTGGGAATTACATAGAAGCAGAGATGATCTTATACTGGAAATAAATTCTCAGCCTGCCTATTTAATCACTTTATAGAATGTAGGCATTAACAAAATCCTGTAAGTCCACTAGTTATCAGTATAGAGCAATCTGGCCCAATAATCACAATACACTTCACATAAGTGCCACCAAGGAACACAAAAAAGCCTCCCCCAACTAATTTAATTGGCTCCCCTCTGCTGGAGGTCATCCCCCCCCCCTCCCCCATACCTTATCCACACATCTTTTGACACATCTTACCTATGGGCCCATCGAGGCCTACACAATTACCGCTACTTTCAAATGCAACTATTACAAGCTGATTCATTTAATTGTATGTGCTGATGGATATAGTTCTTGGAAACTGTTGTATATATTCATGTTATTTTCCATGTACCCTGTCCCCATTTATACACGGACCAGAGACGGTGAGAGGAACCTCCACCTTACCAGGGTTGAATTTGATGGACGCAAGTATTTTTTTCAACCTAAACTACTATGCAACTATAGTTCGCCATAAATCCCTTACCACAACAAACACACGGTAGTGACACATTCCAAACCATGACCACAAATGCAAAATATCTAGACTCCACACACAAAAGAAGGATGGCCCTGGAGGAGACAAAAAATGTACTAAAAGCAGACCTAATCTTCCTCCAAGAGATGGATTTCAAAAGATCCCATCCTTTTGGTCTAAACAATACCCCAATGCTTTCCACAGACTCATAAAAATTGTGAGTCTCTCTCTAATCTAATCCATAATGACAGTTTTCTTAAATTGGAAAGAAAATACACTGCCTACTGATCTTGATTTGCACACTAAACAAGACCAAAAATGATGCTAGCCAACTTATATACCCCAACCAAACCAATACCAGATACAATTTCTCAGCGAAAGAGTAGATACAATCTATCCCATTAAGGAAGCACACCACATCGACCCAATAAAAACACAAAATTCCCGAACAAACAATTTCAAAACCTGCTAACCCAGTTCTCTTTACACGTTACCTGGAAATGCAAGAACACAATCAAAAGAGACTAAACGTTCTACTCTACAGTACAAAAAACTTACTCAATGATTGACTTTATTATTACTGACTCTCAGACTCTGCAGGATTTTTTTCTTTGTTGTTTGTCGCTAGATATCCGACTTTCAACTTTCAAAAACTGCAGGATTCCACTTGTGATAGCTTTGTACTGCTCATTTAAATGACAGTATCATCAACATAAATATGCACATATGCCAGGTTGCACACCAAGGGTAGATCATTTATAAATAGTGAGAAGAACAGAGGCCTGAGGATGGATCCTTGAGGCACTCCACACTTCATCGGCAATGGGAGGGAGGCAGCATCTGCAATGTACTATTTGGATTTTGCGAAAGCATTTGATACAGTTCCACACAAAAGGTTACTCTACAAATTGAGAGAAATAGGTTTGGGGGCAAATGTGTGTATGTGGATTGAAAATTGGCTAAAAGATAGAACACAAAGGGTTGTTGTAAATGGAAAATTCTCAAATTGGACAAGGGTATTAAGCGGAGTACCTCAGGGGTCTGTTTTGGGCCCTCTTCTTTTTAATTTGTTTATTAATGATCTCCCACATTGTGCTGAGAGCCATGTCTCCGTGTTTGCGGACGACACTAAATTAGGTAAGGCAATAAAGACTAATTTTGATGTTTTTTCTTTACAGGAAGATTTGGACAGAGTGGGGGACTGGGCAGTAAAGTGGCAAATGAGGTTCAATATAGACAAATGTAAAGTTATGCATTATGGGAAAAATAATAACAAAGCAACATATACGTTAAATGGTTTTTCCCTGGGAAAAACTACTAATGAAAAGGATTTAGGAATAATTATAGACGACAAACTTGGCAACAGTGCCCAATGCCAGTCAGCAGCTGCAAGGGCCAATAAGATATTGGCATGTATAAAACGAGGTATAGATTCACGGGAGGAGGATATCATCTTGCCTCTTTACAAATCAATGGTAAGACCTCACCTTGAATATGCAGTACAGTTCTGGGCACCAGTCCTTAAAAAGGATATTAAGGAACTAGAAAAAGTGCAAAGGAGAGCTACAAAATTAATAAGGGGTTTGGAGGATCTTAGTTATGAAGAGAGACTTAAAAAATTGAATTTATATACGTTAGAAAAAAGGCGTCTCAGAGGGGATATGATAACATTATATAAATATTTGCAGGGCCAATATAAAGAGCTCTCCAGTGACCTGTTCATTAACAGAAAGGTACAAAGAACAAGAGGTCACCCCCTCAGACTGGAAGAGCAAAGATTTCATAGACAGCAAAGGAAGGGATTCTTTACGGTTAGGACAATAAAGTTATGGAACTCACTGCCAAGAGAGGTAGTGCTAGCAACCACAATAGATGCATTTAAAAATGGTTTGGATGTTTTTTTAGGAAAGCAGAACATACAGGGCTATTAATAATAGAATAAGCATTAATAAAAGAGCTTATTGATCCAAGGAGAAATCTGATTGCCTCTTGGAGTCAAGAAGGAATTTTTTCCCCCAGGAGGCAAAATTCGAAATAGCTTCCTTAGGGGTTTTTTGCCTTCTTTTTGATCAAAAGCTGTAATGATAGGTAGAAGGGTTGAACTTGATGGACTTGTGTCTTTTTTCAACCTAAATTACTATGTTACTATGTTACTATCTAGAGGCTGGCTCCAGTATATCAGGCTGATGAGTCTGGAACAATTTGTGATGTGGGTAGAAAAGTAGCAGCGCTGTACTGATATATTTAAAAAAATGCTAGTTTTAAGAACCAAATTCTATGTGATTTCACAAAGTATCTCATGAAACGCACTTATCGTGGCCTTATAACTAACCATGGTAATCTACCATAAGAATCTACCAAAGAATGATTCTAATGGTATGTATTTATTAAACACATTTTGGGGTTACTTATAAAGGTCATTTGTGGCAAAAGTTCTAAATGGGAAGTAGTCAGCAGGATTTGGTTTGAATGTTGATAGCTCCACTTTTAGAAATAGTTCCAGGCTCCAGCAATCCACTTACTTAGGCATATCGGTAAAATTCCAGCTTAGTAGCAACCCTACTGGCAGCGTCCTTTGTTCCCTGTGAAGCATGCAGATGTATCCAGTCTTGGACTGGTTTTTTTTTTTTTTTTTATGCTAGCGCATGCCTCCCTTTGTGCTAGTGCATGCCCCCCTACTCTCTGGCATAACGCGAAACAGTACAGATTGCGTTCCCCATTATCATTCTCTGGCGTACCGCGCATGCGCAGAGATCTCGGATCCCAGATTGCTGGGGAAATAAGTTGGGAGGTATGCTAGGGCAGTGAGAGACTCGGTTTTACATATAATCAATAGAAAAGACCTTAACTAGGTCAACTCTACAGATGCTTCGCAAAAAAAACATGCGGCCTCTCTCTGTACTAGCATTGAGAAACAGTTGGAACTGACAGATCTCAGTTGGCTTCTCTGATTAGCTCATGCAGACATTCAGCACCATTGATTGATCCATTTTAACTTAACAGAATTTGTAGAAAAATCATTGCAGTCACTAGAGTTCCTGCAAGAAAATCAAACGGTAGTGTTAGGCGCTACCAAGAACATTATACAGTTAATAAAATAAAACAAATTCAGCCACTACTCACTTCAGTATGAAAAAATATATATTTCTGCTCTCACTTTATAGAAATGTAAAGATAAGTAGAAAGAGCGCAGTAATCCAGGAAAGCTGCGTCCAGTCCTCTGCTGGGAAGAGGCAAAGACTTACATCTTATACCACTGATCATTAGGAAAGAGCCCCTGGGAACCGATGGTTAGGGAATTAGGAAAATTATTAACTTTTTCTGCAAGATAACTGCTATGACACTATATTGGACTGGTGACCGTAAGATGAAAGAAAAATATATAATGGTCTACAGTTCAAACAACATGTAAATTGAGAGGGAAATGACAACGGAATATAGGTGAGTCTAGTCACTAAAATTCAAATAAGTCTCAAGGTGGCTGAGTTAGGAGGTCGAATTTGACTTAGTTTAAAAATAAAATTCGACCTCTCAACTATTCACTAAATACATTCGGCCTTTGATGTTTGTTATGTATAATGGTGATGGAACCTTTTTTATGTGAGTGGAACATTCGTCACTTATTGGTTTTCAGGGTATTTGTCAAGTAGCCTTATCATAAGGGGGCAGAAAGTTCCAGTCCACCTCCTCCAGCAGTGTTTTTTTTTTTTTTTGTATGAGCGCTGTGTAACACTCCAATGATCCATATTTAATTTTATTTATTAATACGTATGGAAAAATGTTGATCTTCCCTTAAAGCAGGCCTTCTGGCTTGCTTGGTGTGTGTTTGATAATGGATCTGCTACCCACTGAATTTCAGTACCCCCACCATTACTTAACCACAATTAAAACACATAATGAAGTTCTAAAATCTCTAGTGGCAATAGCAAATGAATTCAATAACTACTTTGTAGGATGTGCCACAGCTCTTATAGCAGAACACCACAATGAAGATCATGGCACTTTTTCTATTGCAGACGAGTCACCACCAATATCACCCTGGCCAAACCCCGTGCAGAATTTGAATTTGTTCCTATATCAGATAGTGAAATAGCAGCACATCGTCTCAATCAAAAAATGAAATTACAATGTGTGCTGGACCTACTTCCGTCAGTGCTACTGAGGCTGAGTGCGCCTGTTACTGCGCAACCCATTGCCTACTTAATCAATGCGTCCCTGTCCTCCGGTTATGTCCCCAAAGCCTGGAAAAAAGCCAGAGTTATCCCCATCCACAAAAATGGAGATGTAAACTTGGTGTCAAACTACAGGCCCATCTCACTGCTACCCATACTTTCTAAAATCCTGGAAAAATGTGCCCATGATCAACTGTGCGAGTATTATCAACGGTCCAACTATCTAACCTCGCTTAAATCTGGGTTTTGGTCAAATCACTAAAGGTGAGCAATGACATTCAGAGTGGTTTGGAGAGTGGTGAACTCACAGGGGAAGTTTTCCTAGATTTTGCAAAGACCTTAGATACAGTTGATCGTGATCTTCTGCTAAACAAGCTAAATTGTTCCGGTATAAATGAGAGGTCGCTCTGTTGGTTTCGTTCATACTTGTCTGATAGAACTCAATATGTGTCCATTGCTGATACTGCCTCCCTCCCGTTGCCAATCAAGTGTGGAGTGCCTCAAGGATCCATTCTTGGGCCACTGCTTTTCTCACTATTTGTAAATGATCAACCCTCGGCGTGTGACCTGGCTCATGTGCATATGTATGCTGATGATACGGTCATTTATACGTGCGGTACTAAACTATCACAAGTGGAATCCGTGCTACAGGGTCAGTTTTCTAAAGTTGAAAATTGGATAGCTAGCAACAAATTATTCCTCAACACTGAAAAAACTGTGTCCATGTTGTTTGCGACAAATGCTAAACTACTTAAATTAAACAATCCTCAAATAAACATCAAGACCAAATCCAGTTATAACCTGACCCAGGTAAATTCATATAAGTATCTTGGCAGGTGGCTAGATCCAAACTTATCCTTTGGTCTCCATATTGATAAGCTTGTGTCAAAGCTATATCCTAGGATTGGCTTTCTATATAGAAACAAATCTAAACTAGATTCCACGGTAAGGAAACGTATTGTGCAGCAAATGTTAATGCCGATCTTAGACTATGGAGATGTTGTGTATGATTCTGCCCCGCAGACCCATCTCTGTAAACTCGACACTCTGTACAATACATTGTGTCGTTTTTCACTACAGTGCGATTATAACACTCATCACTGTAAAATGTTAAAAGAGTTAATTTGGCTGACGCTTGCCTCCAGGCGCACTCTCCACCTAGCTTGCTTAGTGCATAACCACTTCTCTGGAACGCTTCCCACCTACCTGAGCGGCATGCTCGCTCTTACTCCCTGCTCATCTCAGATCCTGCACCAACCCTTCACTAGCAATCCCTCACTTCAAAAAGTAAGCAGGTCGCGGGTGCGTTCTCTTTCAGAGCTCCTCATATGTGGAATCAGCCTCCCTGTTTCTGGCAAATCATCATCTAGTCTAAAATCCCTGAAAATGAGTGTTTCCCATATCCTCAAAACAGATTGTACCTGTTATTAGTTTAGAAACACCTTCGTATACTGTACATGTTGTTCCTTTTTTGTATCAGTAATGATTTACCCTGTATGTTCTCCTTCCAACTTGTTTAATATATGTATGTATGTATTTATTTTTAATCTACTGTTAAATGTGTAACTCTGTGTAACTCCATTCTGGACTGGGTCCCCAGAACATACTTGAAAACGAGAGAAATCTCAATGTATTCTTCCTGGTAAAACACTTTCTAAATAAGTAATAAATACATGGTTTGTTCCCTATTTGTACTGTCATTGGGAATAATAATGGCGCCCAGGAACCATGTAGCATATCCGTCTTATAAAAACAAAAAAGGATCTCCATCGCCATCTTCTGTTTATTTTTATTATTGCAAGTGATGAGCCAATCGCTAATGATGTTGGTGCTGAATGTATGATTAAAACACTTTCTGTGGAAATGTCAAGTGGAACAAATATGAACCTGCTGATCCTAGAAAAGGTTAAATCGGGAAGGAGAAGAAGAAATTGTTGACATTAGTGCTTGAGAAGCGGAGATGTGTGTTGCTCCTTTGCCACACTCACCATAAAGATAGTTCAGGCCATTAACCAGTTGATACACTACTTGATCCGTAGGGAGAGATTTCTAAATAAAGCACACATGCTAGTAGCACATATGAGCAAAGCTATCACTGAGTGCACCAACCTATGATGCTAACTCCCAAGAGCTACATATGCCGCAGAATTATAGAAATATAAAGATTTTTTTTTTTCATTTAGTTTGATTTATTTAGATCAATAAGTGTCTTTTGAACTTCCCAGTTTTGGATTTTCCTGATTTTTGCCCTTCTCCTTCTCTCTCTCTCTCTCTCTTTAACTGTACCCTTCATCCATTATTTCTGCCCTGCTTCCACTTCTCCATTTTTACCTTCCTATCCCTATCGATTCCATAGATTAGTTATTTGCAAAAATATCTTTCAGATTGCATATTCATGGGTTTAGGGATGTTATGGTGGGCACACCACCACATCATACGACTTAATATACCTAGATAATTATCTGCAAAACTCTCTGTGGTGTACAACAGAATTAATAAATAGGATACCTTGCTCTGTCCTTGCCAGGCACCACTGGTTAACCAATAAGGAGATCAGGCTCTTTTTTTTTTTAAACAAGATGAAAAGGCCCTGACTAAGCCCTAGAGTCCTTCGTCAAGATGCTAAAAAAGGTTACCATGACATCTAGTTACCGTGGGAATGAATGTAAGTCCGTGACAAACCTTGTGGAATCAAGCCTGGTTATATAAATGGGATTAAAAGACAACATGACCAAATTGTGTCCTTCTATACTGTTTTACCTTAAAATGTACAGTATTTCCCTACTGAACTGGGTCTATGACTGGAGGCCCCTCAACGCGTGTAGGCCGCCAGTAACACTTAGGGCGGATGACAATACTGAATATCTGATGTGTTTGAAACAAAATATCCTGACCAACTATAGTGGTTGGCAATAAGGAGGACACCAACCCATATAGAGCTGTGGACCTTGCTTGTGTTGGAAGTTCATCAAGTGAGAACACAAGACTAGTAAATGGGGAAAAAAACTAAGAGACAGGCATATTCCCACAGACATTTATGGATACACATCATGTCACACATTTTGAACTGTATTTAAACATATTGATCGTGTCTGAGTGGTAGAGAGAATTACAAAGTGAGGTATATAGAGAAGACACATTTAAGACACTAAGACAGAGCAAGAGGGAAAGTAGAGCCAGAAGATGATACAAAGGGGAGTCAGCTCCTGACCCATAGCCACACACACTGGAGACATGGACACAGAGATCAGCTGGGCAGAGATGTGGAGTGGAGATGAACCCAAGGTCATCTTGGCAAGGTAGCAAGGGCCACACCATAACAAGGGCCTCAGATCAGCCAGCTCATGATGAAGGCAGGATGAATGTATCTTAAGATCATCCCTGTCGAGGATCTGTTCCTACTACAAACCATACTGGCCAATGAATAAGATGCTCTTTGCCAGTGAGGAGGTGAATGGCACAGAAGGCAGGTCTGGAAAATAATGGGCAACAATAAGAATTTTGTCCATTATTGTTTCAATTGGCCAACAAGTTCTGTCCTCCACTTAGCTCTGGAATGTGAAGTGTCTGTGGGCCCCATTCTGGTGCCTGAAATACAGGATGAACCATGGCACTCTGGCACCTCATCTCTGGCCCTGATCTGCCTCTAGCGGACCTAGGTGTGTGCAGGTGTGTCGTAGAGTAGGGATATCTCAGTAGTTTAAACACAATCAGGGCAACTATAAGGCCCTAGTCTTTAGCAGTGGGCCCCCCTATACCCAATTTTTCTAAATCCGCTATGTAAAACTGTATGTAAATGTAAACTTTATAATATTATATGCAACAATTTTCATATAATATTTAACTATTTTTAAATGTAATAAAAATGTTATTGTAAAATAGCATTTCTTGTTTTTATTCTGTTCTTCTGCCACCATATTGCACCTTAATTACTTAACACAGCACCATACAGTACCCACAGCACTTGGCTTTCACTCATAGTGCTCCCACATGATTTGGCATGCCACAGTGTCAATTTGCCCCACATAACATACCACAGTGTCACTTAACCCCGCAGAAAGTGCCACAGTGTCACCCCATAGTACATGTAATTTTGCCCCACAGAAGATGCCACAGCATCCATTTGCCAATTAAAATTAGCCACAGTGAGGTATCAATTAGCATGCCACAGTCACTTTGCCATTAACATATGACACAGTTTGTCCATTAAAATGTGGACAGTGGGAGAGGACAGTGGGAGACAGTCACGCAGGGAGCTCTACCATGTTGTGACCAGCAGGGGCTCTCCCTTAAACAGTGGGCCCTGGGTAAGTGCCTACTTTGCCCATTGGTTAAAGTGGCCCTCTACACATTAGAGTAAAACTATGGCATCACACTATGGCATCACATGTGGTATAGGGAAATGTATAAACAATTTAAAGGGGATACTTTATACTATAGCCAGTGGACATAATAATATATCAATAACACTATCTTGTCATTTGTCTTGCTATGTGGATTCTAAAATACCATAGCATAAATCAATGGCATCAACCACACATATGTGGTTATATATGTCAAATAATTGAATTAAACATTATGTGGAGCTTTTTTTTAATATTACATTTCATTTTAAAGGGCCACTACCACTTACATAAGATGTAACTAGACAACCTGGTCATTTAAAACAAACATATATAAATTCATATATATTTTTTTAAATAAGATTGAATTAATTGCATATAAAAGGAAAAATAAAATTAGGTGTTTATCTCCTGGCTCCATTTTGTGAATAGTTCCCATGATGCAACATTGCCCAAATCTTCCATCCAGTCTCACTTTACAACTGTGGCCAAAGCCTGCATGATGATGTCATAAGATACACCCCTGCCCTCTTACTGGCTCCTGTGTATCATAGTGGGCAAGACTAGTTGGCAATGTACAACTTTTTTTTTACCTGCCTTCCAACACAAATAGAGGAGATTGACTTAATCAAACAGTCACATAACTCCGCCCCTTATGATGTAATAGTTACATTACTCTGTCATTCAGTGCAAGTCTATAAGTAGAATTCTGACATATAGACTGTATTCTTTGTCCCCAGCCCCAAAGTGAGATACCAGTGCTGTAAAGTCACTGTGGGTTGGCACCCAAAAACACTATATTTCACAAAAGAGCGGCGCCCAGTCACACTTGTTTAGTTACATATTTTATTAAATACAGTCACATAACAAAAAGAAAAGACATCTCTGAAATCAAAAATCCAAAATAAAAAAAATTAAACCTTTTCATTTTTTGGTGGAAGTGTCCCTTTAAACTGGTTTACTTGGTTTTTGATGCCACCTGCTGGTAAATCAGGAGTATTGCCCTTCAGCAGTAGATTGGTAATTGCATACCAATCTCTGACACAGCCTGTGTCGGGAATGTAATTCTGTATGATGGCCGAACTGTGCGCATGCTAATCGCGGCTTTTGAACGAAAGCAGAATCAATGGGAACTAACTATTTCCCATGATTCTACGGTGCAAGAAGCCTATATCGTGCATGCGTGCGCACAATTCGTCAGTCAGGTATCTTCCGAATTGCATTGCTGACCCAATTGTCAGTAATGCAATTCGGATGTAACATTCATGGAGTCCATAGCAGGGTCTGTGGACTCCATGAATTAAATAAAGTAAAACGTAAATACACCCCCCCCCCCCTCCCCCTCAGCAAAGAAAAAATAAGTTCACTTAAGTTAATTATTGACTCAGTGTGGAAGGTGCATTTTTTGCATCAGGTAAAAAACCCAGTGTGTGACTGTGTGTGTAATAGAGGGATTAATTCTCTGAAACTGCTTAGGTCTGCTATTAGAGGGGTTAATTCTCAGAAACTGCTCAGGTCTTCTAATAGAGGGGTTAATTCCCTGAAACTGCTCATGTCCAGTAATGACTGGATGTATATTATAAATATAATATTGAAATTGGAAATCTACATTCTTTCCAAGGTTTCCTAGTAATTTATATAAGATAAAATGTATTTTTTTTTACGTGTATGTGAATCCATTTGTATGAGGCATATATATGTATTTATAAATTAAAGTAAGCCTGTGTGTGTAAACTCCTCTGTTCCATACTGTGTCCCTGAATGATGATGAAATAAAATGAGGTCATCATGTGGCATCATGAATGTAATACAGCAGAGCAGATCTGAATATTTCTATTATATTATACCTAAGAGTAAATTAGTTATTTCCTATGAATGGACATAACCTCTTTAATCCATGGCTGTCTGTACTCATCTTCCCTATCTAATCAGCAACTGAAGCCTGCCTCTAATTCAGCCTTAGGCTCTGACTCACTTTTACCTCTCTGGTAGGTAGTAGAACCTTCCAGAAGAATGTATCTCTCCAGATCCATGGCACAGAGTAGCTCCTCCTCCCCCTGCCATAGTCTCAGGACTTCACACCATGTGTCTCCCAAGTTAACACTTCTATACATCTATAGGGTATGTGTTAATCATTCACTCATTATCAGTTACACACCCCCCCCCCCCCCCCCCCCCGACCCAGGTGCCCCAATTTAGGAGGAACAGTATTTTGCACCCAAATCCCGGTGTCCCTCTTTCCTCCTCTAATGTCCCTCTTTTCCGTGAGCTCAGAATTTTAATTTTTTTATCATTTTATGTGCTTTAGTGTGAGGGGTATATAAACGGCAAGTGGGGTATTATTCCCCTGCTGTAATGGAATCATTTGACATTGTTTGTTCCCCCAGGGTCCTCCCAAGTGCCCCTATTTAGGAGGGAGAATCCCTATTTTGCACTCAATTTCCCCTATTCCTCTTTCTTCTTCTGTTGCCCCTCTTTTTTTCTGGAAGCTCAGAATGTTTGTTTTGTGTATTATAGAGCTCCAGAGCAATAAAGCAAGCATTAAAGTGTGTTTAAACTGCATTACATTTATTTTTAGATTCATTTGTGTAAATAAAACACCTTATTCTTATTCTAAATGAATTACAAAATTACATAAATAATTATAAAATGTCCATAAAATCACTGAAAATGTCCAGGTAACGCCCCCGCCCACAGCTGCACTTTCAACCACTCCCACAAAATAAAAGTGCCCCTCTTTGACCATTTGAAATGTTGGGAGCTATGTAATGGGACTGATGAAACTCACAGTAATCAGGCAAGGTCGGGGTAGAAAAGTGAATGTCATAAACCAGGTGGAGTCTGTTTGTGTGGATGACTCATAGTCAGCTGATATACTTGCTACAAACACAGTAAAGGAACTGACAAAGGTTCTTCCCTGAAAGAGTAGTATGAGGTCATCCGGTTGAGGCCTACGTTACTGAACCAGGAAGGCCTACCATGACTTGACAACTGGGCGGCGTGACAGAGCAACATGAGAATTCCCATCCTGAAAGCCTTAATCTTGTATACTTACCATTTCAGAATTGTGTGCAATATAACAATAATAAGTTATATATTATTATCATTTTTCCTCCTGGTATGTGGAAACACCAATTGTTCTTTATGTTTTCTTGAGACATGTAGGATCGTAATGATGTAGAGAGAAAATATTGCACGATTTTACTACCGAACTGTAAGGAAATGTAGTGCTGGGGCAAGTGTTGTGGGGGCAGTCTGGGGCTGTGGAAAGTTCTGTTGCGCTTTGGATACACAATATTGTATGTGCCAACATTCCGATAGGATGCTATGTGTTTGTGCAGAATCGATGCGGGTGTGCTTTTGGGAATGTAATACTTTATAGTGGCATACGTTTCCCTCAAGACCATGCCACTACCTAAGGGGGGGATACCATAGTAAGGGGTCTGCTGTTGTGAGGGCAGGTGAATATTTAACCCCTTAAGGACAGAGCCTTTGAAACATTTTTGTCCTTTCTGGACAATGGCTATTTTAACATTTCTGTGCTGTTTGTGTTTAGCAGTAATTTTCTTCTTCGTCATTTGCTGTACCCACACATATTATATATTGTTTTTATCGGGACAAAAAGGGCTTTCTATGGATGCCATATTTTTGATCATATCTTATCATATTATTAAAAAAAAATAATAAAATATGGTAAAAAAAAAAAAAATACACAAATTTCTTTGTTTTTATTTGAAACAACTTCTCCTCATCGACAATAGCGAACGAAAAAACATGCTAAATAGATTCTACTATTTCTCCTGAGTACAGGGATACCACCCATGCATAGGTTTGTTGGGTTGTTTGGGGGCTAAAATGCCAAATTTGTGAGGTGCAGTTTTTTGTTTTCCAACTTGAAATTTTTACATGCAGACAGCCTGCACCCATGTCCCATTTGGGACATATTTGAAACCAGCCAGTGTATTTTACCCCATCAACCCATATATTTTTTAAAAGTAGACACCCTAGGCTATCTCAAATGGTGGTATTTTAACACTTTCCATGCACTATTTCTACCACCAGCCTTTGTCAAAGTTTGTGGTAGTAATTTTTTTGTGTTTTTTTTTCACAAACCTTGTACTTCAGACATAAATTTACAGATTTTGGTATGTGTCACTGCCAAATAACACCCCAATAAGTGTTCAGAAACATCTCTTGAGTACAGGGATACCCCCCATGCATAGGTTTGTTGGATTGTTTGGGGGGTAAAAGGCCAAATTTGGGAGGTGAAGTTTTTGGTTTTCCAATTTGAAATTTTGACATGCAGACAGCCTGCACCCATGTCCCATTTGGGACATATTTGAAACCAGCCAGTGTATTTTACCACATCAACCCATATATTTTTTTAAAGTAGACACCCTAGGCTATCTCAAATGGTGGTATTTTTACACTTTCCATGCACTAATTCTACCACCAGCCTTTGTCAAAGTTTGTGGTAGTCATTTTTTTGTGTTTTTTTTTTCACAAACCTTGTACTTCAGACATGAATTTACAGATTTTGGTATGTGTCACTGCCAAATAACACCCCAATAAGTGTTCAGCAACATCTCTTGAGTACAGGGATACCACCCATGCATAGGTTTGTTGGGTTGTTTGGGGGCTAAAAGGGCCACATTGTGAAGGTGCGCATTTTCAACTTGGAATATTGACGTGTAGCCAGCCTGAGCCCATCTTTCATTTGGGACTTTTTTTTTAAAGTAGGACAGTGTATTTTACCCCAAAAAGTATATATTTTGTAAAAGTAGACACCCTAGGCTATTTTAAATGGTGTTATTTTAACACTTTCCATGCACCAATTCTACCACCAGCCTTTGTCAAAGTTTGTGGTAGTCATTTTATTGTGTATTTTTTCCCACATACATTGTACTTTAGACACAAATTCACATATTTCGGTATGTGTCACTGACAAACAATACCACAATATATGTTCAGCAACATCTCCCGAGCACAGGGATACCACCCATGCATAGCTTTGTCAGCTTTGTTGGGTGTTGAAAGGCTACATTTGAGAGGTGCGCTTTTTGATTTTCAAACTTGGAATTTGAACATGTAGAGCAAGGAAGGGGTTAATAGCTCTTATAAGAGCCTTTGTAGTACTGTACAAAAAAATTAACCCCTAAAAATGCACAGACAAGAAAAAAATTTCTGCTGTGCAGTGATCAGTGGCAGGGAAGGGGTTAATACACTACACTATACAAAGGGTATGGCTTTTATAAAAGCCCTTGGGACTCACAATTTTTTTAACATTTTATTTAATTTATTACAATTAAAAAATTATGTTATACAGATCTGTCTCTTTCCCTCACTAAAACTCAAGTGAGGAGAGGGAGGCAGATCCATATGGGTCAGAACAATATTTACCAATATTGATCGAACCAGACGAATGGTGATGCTCATCTGAGAAATCACCAAACCACCTTTGCCACTGATCGGCTGTTACTGATCGCTATACACGTGTTCAGACAGCTTCAAAAGGAATACACGTAATCCCCTAGTGGGTATAATTAACCCCTAGCGAGTCTGACAAAAAAAATGCTGATAGCAAAAAAAAAATCCTTCTGCGACTAGATTGCTCCATATGCGCTGCTTAGGCAGTGACCATATGCACTGCTTAGGCAGTGACCATATGTGCTGCTTAGGAAGTGATATACGGCAAGGAAGGGGTTAATAGCTCTTATTTAAAAAAAAAATTACGTTAAACGTAGTCCCCTAGCGGGTATAATTAACACGTGACGGGTGTAATAAAAAAGTTTTAAAAAAATTAAAAATGCTTCTGCAGCAAGATTGCTGCATTTGCGTCAGATCTCTGCTTAGGCAGTGATCTACAGCAAGAAAGGGGTTAATCTCTCTTAAAAGAGCTTTTTTTTATACTGTAATGAATTACAGTAAAAAAAATTAACCCCTAAAAAATGCACAGACAGCAAAAAATGTGCTGCTGTGTATGATCACTGCGTACACAGCGATCAATGGCAGGGAAGGGGTTAAATGGCTTTTATAAAAGCCCTTGGTGTTTAAAATTTTATTAAATATTTGTTTTATTATTTTATTTTATTTTTTTACTTTATCTGATCTGTCTCTCTCCCTTACTATAACTAGTAAGGTGAGGGAGGCAGATCAATACTTGTCAAAGGCAATATTTGCTAATATTGCCTTTGACAGTATGATAAGTGCTCATCAGAGCACTTATCATACATGCCTGCACACAGATCACATAGATCTGTTGTGCCGGCATCGATTGGCTCCCCCTAGAGCATCGGAAGTGAAATACTTTCACTTCCGATGCTCTTGCCATTAGAAGGGAAGCGCTGCCTGTATAGGCAGCGTTCCCTTCTACTGAGCCGATGGGGTCGCTCAGGAGAGCGACCACCATCGGCTCTGGGGAGCAGAACGGTGTTGTTAAGTGCCTCGCTGGCGAGGCACTTTAACAACACCGGAGATGCTTAGAAAGCGAACGATCGTTCGCTTTCTAAGCACATGTGTGCAGCGGGCGCAGCCATTTTTAAATGGCTGCTACGATCACTCCGTGGAGTGATCGTAGCGCGCCCCTGCACTTTTGGGGGGTGTTGCACAATGCCTCTACCTAGAGGCATTGTAGCAACACCGTTAGAGTAAAGAAAGCGACCGCTGGTCGCTTTCTTTACTCAGTTTAGTGCATGACGTGCCAGGCACGTCAGCTGTCGGCAAGTCCTCGATTTGCCGTGACGTGCCTGGCACGTCATCTGTCGTTAAGGGGTTAAGTGTGAAAATATATTGACTAGCCTAATTTTATTTTGTTGTATGGTCGTCTTATATTCGGGCCTTTTCGTTTTTCAGAAATTAAGAGTTTTGGGGGGGTTGTCCTATAATAAAAGTCACCTTATTTTCGAGAAAATATGGTTTGTTTGGGTGTTTTTTAAAAATTATTTGGGCTTTAGGCTGCTGATCCCATGCAAAAACGAGGGACTCTCTGCGCCAGCACAGGGAGCTGGTCGCCGACCAGGCAGCTGTCAGTCAGAGGATAAACTGATGTGTACTATCACAAGTACCTGCCAGATTATCTTCACACTAGGAACAACTTACATTTCACTGGTACTTTTATATTAGAAGCACAAGTGAAATATAAAGTTTAATGTTCCTTTAAAGAAGAGCAGGGCTTTATTTTGACACCAGAATTTAACAAACAGGTATTAATAAATTCATAAGACTGGCGTGTTGCTGTTGGATTTTTTCAACACGTCTAGTAATGTCTGGTTTTTGCAGTTCACGAGTCAGATGACCATCTGAGCTGCTTCTACAGACATTGTATGAGGCAAAGCTGCATACTAGATTAAAGGGGTAATCTGGTTACCCTGCAGGGTAATACCGATCTCTCACATTTTCCATATGACATCAGTGCATTGCAATGCTGTGCTTTGCACTAGCAGACTCATGCACATGCATAAACCTCGCTGGCTGTGACTCAGCACTGGGTATAAACACAGAGACCTGACAACTCTAGGCCGTAAAATAAATACATAACATGCAACAGGCCTGAACCTCCCACAAATACAAGGCCAGCTTTGACCTATCATCTGTACTTGGAAGTCAAGTGATCATGGGACTTGTCAGCTGACTATAACAATTCCTGAAGGGCCCCTTTGAGGGGGTTCTCGGTGCTCAACAAAACATTGTAGTCATTCAGTCTCCGCCTGCAAATAAATTTTTTTAGAAGCATTATGTAAGGACATGTAAATGTGACTCAGCAATCGGAAGAAAGTATCCTTACGTCATTCTCAGCTCACAGGACTACTTTGTCATTCAATGGCCGAAAACTTTTATTTTAATACAGCTGTAATGTTGCACAAAACTTTCTTTTTATTAACCCCTTGACGCCAGAGGGAGCGTTTCCCTTTAAGGCGATATTGTGTCCCAATCACAGTAGAGTAGAGATCCCATCAGGGTCTTAAAAAACGCTGGGGGGCTCCTGCCAAGAGTTCGTGATACCTGGCGCTGTCACTTGTGACATCATGGAGGCGTGCATGAACTTGGAAGTTCAGGCACTGTGAGATTTGGATACTCGGGTTACATATACCCTGTCAGTGAGACCACGCAAAGTGGGATCCTGCTTCAGGGGTCCTACTCGCCATCAAGCCTTTTATTTAGCAAGGCATAGAATGTCGTACAGGCGGGAAGGGGCTAATACTGTTTTACTAACAGATTCAGCTAAAACCAGGGGTAACAACCACAATTGGTGGGTCTATGCTCTAAATTGGCTAGACTGAATGGTATTATGCCCTTGTAGGATTTGTACCCCAAACCCCCATTTAGGGACGATTAGATATCAGATCGGGCTTGATAACCAATACATTTGAAACTTAAGCATTACAGGTAATTAAATCATGAGTAAAGTAAACATATAATTTGTTTAAATAGATATTAAAATGTATTTTCAAAAAGTATTTTACTCATTCTTCCTCAATGGTTCCAATTGTTTAATTAGAATATTGTTGTCTCTCACTTCCTCCATAGCAGTGCTTACATTTTGTAAAAAAAAAAAAAAAAAACCAGCCCTTATGCTCCCAAATATAAACCATTTACTAGCCTTTTTCAGATATTATGTAGTTATTCTAATAGTGATTGTAAGCTTGCGAGCAGGGCTCTCTACCTCATGGATCAGTCTGTCCTTGTTCGTCTAACTCGGTATATAGCACCCCTCTGTGCTCTGTACCTATCTACGTAAATTGTTGGCACTATAGAAATAAATATTAATCTAATATGGTGATGCTCAAGCAAAGTTGGCAAGTAAAACACCAATTGGGAAGTTGACGTGTAAAAAAAATGTTGATGTTAAAGAATGAATTCCAGAATATACAAGTATGACAAAGTTGGTCATGTCCCCCATTTAGGGATTTATTTTATTCCTAACATTGTAAGAGAAGAATATAGTGTTTCATTGTGGAACTCTAATAAAACCTCAGCATCTGGCTTATAATACAAGCCAAATACTCTACTTCCATGGCATTTATCCTTACAGGAGATCAGTTACACTGTCTTTATTACCTCCTTCCCTTGTCCTGGTTCCTTGTGTTGCTGCTCTAATGTCAGCATGCGTATTAAATTGTATATTTATTCCACACTTATTGTCTTATATTTGAGCCTGTCAAACAGTTTCTTCCTCACTAGAAAAACATAGATGTAATAAAAACACAATGGACTAAACCCATCCCATTAAAAATAAATCACTGTATACATTTCAAAGCTATATAAAAACTCTTATCACAGATGCAAGCCTCCCATGTAAAGCTCAGTATTTTGTGGTTTTGGTTGAGGCCTGGTATTAAAGTAAATGATAACGGGTTAATATTAAAATGTATCTTAGAATTAGCTAGGTATACTCGTCAGTCCAGAGTGTAAAATTTCACACTTGAAGAGCACTAGGACTTACTAATATTTCTATGGTACATATTAGTGATTAAACTCCCTTAAACGGTGTGCTGAGTCTCCTATTTTTCCTTTATGGTACATATTAGTGATGGCTAACATATGGCTATGATTCCTATATGCTGGCTGAGCACACTGAGAGAGATTGGGGGTTATTTATAAATGTCAATTCTGGGGCAGGCTTAGAAAAGTGGTCTGAACAGCAGAAACATTCCATTGGTTTCCATGGTGACTGCTCCACTTTTAGAACCTTAAGCACATTCTAACTTTTAATTTGTATTACAAATTCATTGTCACGTCTGCCGTGTAAACCCACTGTATATGTTGACAGATACACCAAGGTTTACACCTGTGGCGGATCTGGGGTTGGGCAATTTGATGGGGAGAAGAGAGAACACTGAAGGTAGAAGAGAGAATAAAGATGGGGAGAGGAGAGAATACAGATAGTGGAGAGGAGGAAAAGAGACAACTATGGGGAAGAGGAGAGTGACAAACATGGGGAAGACGAGAGACATACATGGGTGGAGGTACAAAGAGACAGCGATAGGAGGTAGAGAAGAGAGACATGCATGGAAAGGGAGAGGAGAGACATGGGAAAGAGACTAGATACAGACATGGGAAGGGAGAGGAGTAAGACAGATATGGAAAGGAAAAGGAGAGAGACAGACATGGGAAGGAAGAGAGACAGACAGACATGGGAAGGCAGAGAAGTAACAGACATGGGAAAGAAAATAGATAGACAGACAGACAGACATGGGAAGGCAGAGGAGAAACAGACATCCATGGGAAGGAAGAGGAGAGACAGACATGGATAGGGAGAGGATAGACAGACAGACATGGATAGGATAGACAGACATGGGTATGGAGAGGACAGACAGACATGAGAAGGGAGAGGAGAGACAGACAGACATGGGTAGGGAGAAGAGAGACATACATACAGCAATGGGAGAGAGACAGACGAACATGGGAAGGGAGAGGAGAGAGACAGGCGGACATGGGAAGGGAGAGGAGAGAGACAGAAGGAAATGGGGGAGAGGAAAAGACAGACGAAATGTGCCCCTCCCGAGATCAGACTCTGGATCCGCCTCTGGTTTACACTCAGCTAGCTAGACCTCAGTTGACAGGATCAGCAAGCACACACTCAGCCATTCAGAGTGAGGGCTTGCCCCTGGCATCTGTTGGGTTTCTGGCAAGTGGCAACTTTCTAGCAGAGGGTCATTTTAAAATATAATCAGTAGAGAAGACCTAGTTAGTTGTGCAAGAAGTGAAAGTCGAGGACCCTTCACAGTAAATCAAAGAGGCTACCAGGGTGGGAATAAAATGCATGCCCCCCCCCCCCCCCCCCCCCCATAAATGATGCATCAGGAACATCACAGAATTCCCTAACTTGAAGACGGATGACGTTCCTGATACATCATCTTCTTTGCAGCTCTTCGTGGCCCTCCATGATTAGGGATACCCTCTATCAGATGAGGCCACTTTGACAAGCTAAATGTAACCTACATTCAAGGTGAGCGCCTGTTACATTTAACTAAACTGCGCCATGTCCCAACTTATAGCCCTGCATGGTTTCGACAGGGAACCACAGAATCTGCTAAGACTATGATTGGATCTCTGACACTGTGTCCCTGGCTCCTGATCACTTTGGGGGTGAAACTACCATGCAGAATTAAGGGGTTAAGGATCTTCAAAAGTAGTTGCCAAGTTATCCCCATCCTAGGGCAACAGAACCTATGCTACTACATGTGCTTATATAAGAAGCAGAAGTGGAAAACAAAACAAAAAGAAGATAGTGTTCAATCTTTAATACATTTTCCATGCATGTTATTCGGCTGTCTTGAACCCCCCAAACAACATGGAATCACCCTTTGTTTTGCTTGTTCACTGTGACATCACAGTCCAGTGGGCGTGACTTAGAATGTTGAGTTCCAGACGCTTCGTTCTAATCCTTATTCCCTCCGCAGATGCTGGAGAAGAGGGAGGGAATAAGAATAGAAGGTGGGGACTTTCCCAGGCACCGGCTTATATACAGGGGAAGCCAGGTTCTGAAGTCATTCGCGATACTTAGTATCCAGATCACTCAGTGCCAGAGTGCGATAGATTTTGCTGCGCCATCGGATCAGGAAGTGAGTTGTTATTGTAGCAGCCATGTCGGTCACAGTCAAGGCTTATCTCCTTGGCAAGGAGGAGAGCCACAGGGAGATCCGTCGCTTTACCTTGGATTTGCCAGTGGGCAAGGGGAAAGGGCCTGCCAGTGCGTCCTCCAGCTGTGAGCAGCTCACCACAAAGCTGATGGAGGTCTTCCAGGGCTTGAGAGGGGGGTCCTTCAATATGTTCTACAGAGGTGAGTGCTAATCTAGAGCTGAACATTACATATTAGACAGTGTGGGGCATTTTATTGTCCTATTGTTATTAGTTACAGTGTTCAAATGAGGGTGATGGGAGTTGGAATCCAAAAATAATCTGTCCCGACACTCCCAAAGATTAGGCTATGTGTTGATTTAGTTTGTTGGGAAGGCCTGTGATTAAAACCTTCAAATTGGCAATGGACAGCTGGATTTAGGAAACCGATCTTCTTTATGTTAAACCTTTATTTTTTACTGTGACTGTAGAGAGAAAACTAGTTTTAGGTGCTACAGTCCCTTAATGGTTATATTCTGTTTACCATGAGGGTTTTGCAGAGCTATCACCACTCCCTGTCTGTTTATAAGGCAAAGGTAACCTAGAGCCTGAATGACAGCCAAGTATGTTGTTATGACAACGAGCTATGTCAATATGTATCTTTGGGCTGCTTGGACCTCATACAAGTTAATCTGTCAGTGAAATGGCTGGCATCTGAAGATACCACTGGTCCAAAAAAAAAAATATATTTTTAATTGCAATATAAAGTTTACTTGGCATGGTCACATTTAAAGGGGCTCCCCTAAGCATGAATATGATCTGTATACATTAGCAAAATTGCAAGCATATGCATGGATTGAGGAAGTATTGTAGTTTTTTTTTTTTTTGTTTGTGTTTTTTTAAATTACACCATTTTTTTTTTCTCGTTATCCATGCATTTGTTTTCAATTCCATGAACACCATTTGTAATTTTATATTTTTTTTATTCTTTACATTACAGTACTTTTAATATATGACCGCTTCCACTGGAGAGTGATAAAGTAGTGTTATAGCTTTTATTTGATTTTAGTCTTACACGTGCACCCACATCGGATAATTCTAGGGTTAATCTCCTTTCTTGAGATCATGGTACCACGGCAATAAGGCAGTGGGGGATGTAGCTCGGGGGTTAGACACTGTCTACATCAGCATCACTCCTGTAACTATCTAGTGCAGGTCTATAGTTGATAGGAGCCAGACAGACCAATTCAGGAGTTAGCCTGGTTGTCTTTAAGAGCCAGGGAAAGGGGAATTCCATTGAGTTTAATGTAAAACGATCAAAAAAGTTAGGAGCCAGAACTCTAGGAGTGATGATCTGGTGCACTTAAGTTTGGGTTCAGTTGTACATGACTCATATAATACAGGTTCTGGAACACTCCACCTTGGTTTTCTAAATTGGATCATCACCTTGGGACTGTTTGACTCTGGTTAGGGTCATAATGTCTTGGATGGGTGCATGGGTTCATATCTGGATGCAGGACAAATATGTATAGACTTTAGGAGCCAAACAGACCTATTCTGGAGCCAGCCTAGCTTTTATTATTTTACACAGAACTGCATAGAAGTGCCATTTCTTTCCCTAATATAAAATAAATACAAATCCAGCTCTGGCCTTGGCATTTAATAATTCCCAGTGATGGAGATAATAAATTGAGGGGGGTATGTTTGTGGTTGGTTAATATATTAATACAGACAAAATGGCGCAGACTGTGTTAATGTCTTTGATATATCCTCTTGAACCTTACAAACCATGTACTATTATCAGCGCTAGGGTTACAGCGTGTGACGTGCAATTTGGTAAGAACTAATAGGAGGAGTTTGCATTCTTGTGACTGGTCTAGTCTATGTTGTACCCAGTATCCAATGTGTCCTTATAGGAGCACTCCAGTCAGGAATAGCTAAATTGCTTATTAAAGCTGACACTAGCAAAACTAAAAACACAAACAATGGAACAAATAAATACAATGTTTTTTATTTATTTTTTGTTCCATAGTTTGGGCCTTTTTTTGTTTTTTGGGAGTGTTCCAACCTGCCATGTCATCAGTACCTCAAGTAAAAAATGAGGGCCTTGGTCAGCCATTTGTATACTCGATGCATATGGGCAGTGACTTCACACAACTATTCTGCCCCTCCAATCAAAAAACAAAGCAGGAAAGCTTCTTAATGAAGTTGTCACTGCACATGATCATGAACTGATTACAGAGTGTCTTGGCACTGGTCCTCTTGCAAGTAAGAAAAAGCACAAGTTGACTCCTCTAATTAACCTTCTCTCAGAACTGAGGGAGGTGGGGCATTTTGACTGGGGTGATATACTTGCTAAAGCAAAACACAGATATGCTTGGTAGAGGGAACCAGACTTGAAACAAAGGCAAGTGTAATGCCTTCCCAGTGCATTTCTAATAAAATCTGAGTTATTGGATTTAGTGAAATTTGTCTGAACAGTCAAACCAATGGGTCATAGTTTTCCAAACAGTGTAATAGGAATAGGCCACCCACGGAGTTCTAATATCAGGAACGTCCTGTGCTGGTCCCAGTATGTTTTGGTCAGTACTGCACTGCTGTGGAAGTGGCTAAACCAGGACTCAACAAATGTGTAGATCTAATCGGCCATCCTAGTTCTTTTTAGGAGTCACGGAGTTGGTACTTAGCGTTCTATTTCATCAAAAAAGTTAGGTTCCTTGCTTCGTATGGCATGCGCTAAACAATTTGCCTGATGGTATTAACTCCTGACAGATCAGAAATCCATGTGACGTGTACTGTTAATGTTATTCGATGTCCTGTACACGAATCCCAAAGGATGCTTTTGTCCCAGATTCTGATTTCTTTACTCAAAGTATGAATTTCTAGCGAAATCTGACATCCATTTAAAAAAACAAAAAAAAAACCCTTGCAGCTGCTGTTCTTCCTCATATTTGGACCAATATTCCACCATATTTGGATCCAACAAAACCTATTCTAAACTCCAAACCCTTTATTGATCTTCCCTATCCTGATACAGCAGGAGAACAGGAGGAGCCTCTGTTTTATTCTCTCCTTATTCTCAGGGCTCCTACAAAAGCAAAATATCCCTCTGTATTTAGAGGGACACCAGCATAACAAAGGAAGACGCCTGATATGTTCTGTGAAGCTACCTTTTTATAGCTGCTGACTTACAGATAATTAATTTTGTTTATTTATTGTAGATGAAGAAGGGGATCTGGTTGCCTTCTCCACTGACGAGGAACTGAATATGGCTTTTGCTGGGCTAAACGAAGAGGTTTTCCGTGTCTACATTAAAGGTATTTTGTTTGTTTGTTTGTTTGTTTTTGAAGGAGTAATCTCTTAAATAGTAATACAGCCAAAAGGCACCATTAATGGTGCTGTATTCATGTGCTCTCTGTAATGTGGCATATGGGAGCAGAAAAGTGAGGTCTGTATTGTTGAAGCTGTGGAACTCCTGTTCCCTTCTTTACTCAACCAGTTTTTATTGCCCTTGATAAGGGGTTGAAGGGCTTCTAGACTTCCTGGGATGCAGAGACCTGGACATAACTACAACACTTTATGGTTACACCCCCATTACTAATGTCTACCACCATGTACTATTTAATGAATCTGGGTTTATTTTAATAGAATCAAAAATGGAAAAACTTGGTTCCACTACTGTGGAGTAAACCTGACTTGTATCTTTACAGATAAACATGGGTTTATTCTGCCTTTTAAAACCAGGGTCATTAAGCAGTGCATTAAGAGACTGTCAGCGACAGCCAGCGCTCTGTTTCCCAGGGAAGCATTATGGCTGGTGGTCATAGAAAAAACTGGCATGTACTTTTTTTTTTTTTTTTTTTAAATAAAAATAAGTATTCTTGTACTTGGGTCATTCATGTTTTTACTTCTGTGTTGATATTAAAAGCACAAGTGGGTGGGACAGAGGCACTTTAAGTTTATTTCTCTGAAGTAAAGATGAAATCTTTTTGGAATGTTGGTCTCTATTAAGCTACAATTTGGAATGTATTTAAGAGCTAAAATCCCAGAGTTCCTTCACAGAGACTCCTTTTCAGTGATAATCTACCTCTTTGTATTATTGTGGAGAGGCCTGAACATGTGCATTGATGATGTAACCGCTCTCCGCATTACTGTACGTTTTAATATGTCTGATCGCCGTTACAGAGAGAAGAGACTGCAAGCGTGAGCACCGTGCACACTGCGGCTCGGAAAGCACCCCAAACTTAGTTCACCCAAACGTGACCTGTGATGGCTGTGACGGTCCTGTGGTGGGGAACAGGTACAAGTGCCTGATTTGCCCCAATTATGACCTGTGCAGCACCTGCGAGGGAAAAGGCATCCACAAGGACCACAATATGATTATGTTTGCTGCCCCCATGGTAAGGATTGACTAAGTGCATTTTCCAAAAAGATGTCAGAGTTTTCGTGTCTTTGCTCAATAGATCAATGGTTGGACTTGTGACATAAAATACTTTTTTTTTTTGTTTTCTTCAGGTTTTCCCACGTGGTCGATGGTTCCACAAGAAGCACCACGGAGTTCCACCATACTCTTGGATTCCTGGCTGGGGATTCAATGCCAGAGGTTTCACCTGCCCAAACTTTCAACAGTCCCAGGAGGCTGCTTCTGCTCAAACTCAGCCTACATCAGAGGAACAAACTGGTGAGTCCCTATTGCCACTGAGATTTGGATAGTAAAAACAAGCCTGTCATCCACAAAATCTATTGATGGCAAGTTCACCTTTTTTAGGTAGATTTTTTATTTATTTTTTGTGTTGTGGGATGTTGACGTTACTACTAGGGAGCAGCCAAAATGTATTTTTTTTTTTTTTTTTTTTTTTTTAAATTTTGATGTAAAACTGAACACTTTTTGTTCTGTCCATATCCTCATCAAATGAATAAGTTGAGAAATTCATTTTGACCTGTTATATTTGCATTTACCCCTGCTTGGGAAACTTACATCAGTTCTGCATCAAATTTTTTTTAATATTTGGTCTTTAAATGCAGATTTCTCTGCCAGACAAGTGTCTGAAAATGTTTGATTTTGCCGTGTGCCACACTTAAAATATAAAAATATTTACAGAATTCCATTTTCATTTTTTTCCCCTCTCCTTTAAAAAAGCTGCTCCTTCAAGTGCTTCTCAATCATCCCAAGATCCTAGTGTTGCTTTCTTGAAGAATGTGGGCGAAAGTGTTGCAGCCATGTTGAGCCCATTGGGTAAGTGGCTTTTTATTTTTTATTTTTTTTAACGAAATGTGTGTTTCGGGGCCACGTCAACCACCATGATTATGTTACCATTACATACTTCGGCAATATCTTTATGAAAATGAATGGTGTTCTAAATAGGTATATTGTGGTTCACCAGGTATCGATGTGGACATTGATGTGGAACATGGTGGAAAACGAAGCAAGGTGTCCGCTCAGCCTGGTGCCGAAGGCAAAGACTCCCAGCCAAGTAGCTCATGCTCCTTTCAGAATCCCCAGGCCAAGGATGACAGCCAGCAGCTGTTTGACCACATGGAAGCTGAAAGTATTGCTAACCGAATGAAAGAAGTAGCACTGAATTCTCCTCTTTCTCCAGACAGTGTAAGTGGTATGATCCATGGTGTGCCTCAAACCTAGTACACGGGGTAATCAACTCTGTTCTGTGCTAGTACCACTGCATGACAAACACCGAAGAGCTAATTAAGCTTGCTGTGTTACAAACCTGAAACTAAAGCACCTAAAGACTCCATTGTATAGGACAACTTTCCAAGGTCACCTTGACACACTCATTAATGTTCTATCGTTAGACAGATATTTTAAAGGGACACTTCCACTTACATAAGATGTAACTAGATAACCTGGTCATTTAAAACAAACACATATATAAATCTTTTTTTGTTTGTTTATTTGTTATATGATTGAATTAGTTGCATATAAAAGGAAAAACTAAAGGATAACCTAACGGTGTTTATCCCCTGGCTCCATTTTGTGAATATTTCCCATGATGCAACATTGTCCAAAATCTTCCAGCCACAACTGTGGCAAAAGCCTGCATGATGATAAGGTGCTCCCCTGCTCTTACAGGCTCCTGTGTATCATAGTGGGCAAGAGTAGGTAGCTGTGTACAACTTTATTTTTTTAATTTTTTACCTGCCTTCCAACACAGAGAGGAGTTTAAACTGATCAAACAGGATAACTCTGCCCTTTTTTATGTAATAGTTACATTACCCTCCCATTCAATGCAAGTCTATGATCAGAATTATGACTTAGACTGCATTCTGTGTGCCCAGCCCCAAAGTGAGACATTTGTGCTGTATAGTCACTAGGGGGTGGCACCCAAAACACTATTTCACAAAATGTTGGTGCCCAGTCATACTTAGTTTAGTTTCATATTTTATTAAATACAGTCGCATAACAAAAACAAGACATATCTGAAATCAACAATACAAAATAAACAAATAAAACCTTTTTTCATTTTTTGGTGGGAGTGTCTCATGTACTTTCATAGCCCTTTCGAAGGACACTTTGGCCATCCGCTGCATTCATTCCACAAGGCAATATCAGGACTATATTTACCTTTTTTAAATCACTATGTACCAATAAGATCTTGTCAACCAATTGACAAATATTTTTGTAGAATTTAGGATGCAGGCATACCCCTAATCTCTGTGGCTCTTGAGGGGGTTTATCTTCTTGATGTTTGTTTGTTTGTTTGTGTATATATTTCTAACTTGCCATAAAGATATGCATTTGAAGACTTGTGGTGCTTACATCCAATATATATATATATATATATATATATAATTTTCCCTTCCATCAACAGGAGCAAGGCGAGAGCAGCGGTGCTTCGGGGGGTGATGATGATTGGACCCATGTTTCTCCCAAAGAAGTAGACCCATCCACTGGTGAACTTCAGTCGCTTCAGCTTCTCGAGACAGATGGGCCCACCTCCCTGGATCCCAGTCAAAGCACATCTCAAACAATACACGCACCTACAGGGCTAAGAGAAGCTGCTGTATATCCACATCTTCCAGCAGGTAAATGTTTGACTACCAGGAGAGGCCTCTGTGGGTAGCTCGTTGGATGATCTCTGCAGACGATCATTCTGAGGCAAAGTTCTAACAATGGAGATGTCCCCATGGAAACCAATAGACTTCCCGTTGGGGTTAAATTGATCATCGAAGTAGGGGTCAAAAGGTCACTGTTGGGGAAATAAAACTACTTTTGGTTATTGCCATATAACTTGCAAAACAGGAAAACATGGACTATTGTAAACTCAGGACCAATATTAGAAACTGTTTAGAATGTGTTTATATTTTTTTAAATTTATTACAATTTTTTTTTGTACATCTTTTATAAGGTGTGCAAATCTTACTGATCTTGTAATATGACGTGTGTGTGTATATATATACACACACAATTTTTTTAATTGTGACTTACATATTGCATCTTCATCTGTTCCCTTTTCAGAAGCAGATCCTCGTCTCATAGAAACCCTATCACAGATGCTGTCCATGGGCTTCTCGGATGAGGGTGGTTGGCTCACTAGGCTCCTGGAGGCCAAGCAGTATGACATCGGAGCTGCGCTGGACACCATGCATTCTGTGCGGCATATTCCACGCCCCTAACGTCACCGTGCTTTTATATCATTGTTTTAGGTTACCCTCTTGGCTTTTTTTTTTTTTTATTTTTTTTTTATAATTTCCTGTGATCTTGCATTGTAGTAGCAAACTGATTTCTAATGTCTAAACATACACTGTGGAGAATCCTTTCCTAGTAGGACCCTGTCCCATCTTGTTACAGGGACAATAAAATATTACAATTTACCATGGCTTTAATTACTCATTCGCGGATAGTGTAACTTCTGTTTATAAAACCAGGAGAGTGTCGGATGTGGTGTGTGTGTGTGTGTTTTTTTTTATTTGTCCCAACAATTTGGCGAAGGTTAAAAATTATAAAATGTGTCTGGTCACCAGCAAAAGACACAGCATGACAAGGCATGAATCTAATGATAAACACAAGTCTGAATACTAGGTAGGAGTATAACTGATAAAACAAGATTAATGGGTTAGTATAATCATTGACTACCTGATCTAGTAAAGGGGGGGCCCCTTCCTCGGCCGGTCTGTACATTTATGTTAACAACAAATATAATATATAAACTCTTACTATATGTAGCAAATGCAGAATCCAAGAACCTTTCCTGATTTTTGATACTGGTTCTCTCCAGCTGTATTTATATACAGATACGGGCAGTGTCAGAAGTGTTGACTCCTGGAGTGCTAGACAGATATAAGCAGTGTCAGTGGCGTTGACCCCTGGATTGCTAGACCGATAGGCAATGTCTGCGGAGTTAACCCCTGGATTGCTAGACATATAGGTAAACTCATCAGACACTGCTACTTCATCAGAAATGTATGTGTGAGTTGGCTGCATGTGAGTTGGCTGCAATGTTGACTCCTTGGTACTCCGCTCTTTGTCCTAAATAAGCAGATGAAACTACTATCATTCAGTACAACAGAAATGATCACTTTATTGAGATTTCCACAATTCCACCGTTTATACTGTACAAGATCATGATAAAACCAGGGTAGAACAAAGATAAACAAATTAACTAGGGAAAACAATGCTATTGGATAACTGCATTTGGTGCCTTAAACGCAATGCACCAATCGGGACACAGTGTGGATATAGGGGAAGACGTAATAACCTCTGTGCCCGGTAGGAGAGGGGAACCGTAACAGAAAAGAGCAAACTCAAATCAGGCTGGGTCCTGTCCCACCTTCTCACTGTGGCCGCCTGCCTGGCACCATCTAACGCCCTGCGGCTGGGGATTTCAGTGCCTTGGTCGGCGGGCAATCAGGGCTCAAGCTACTTCGCTACGAAGATGTGGTGACCAATTGGTTTATGAGCAACTGATACACCAGAGACCCGCAACCGGTGTGCTGCAACACAAAGGTAGGTGCTGCCGCTAGCAAGGCTGACTGGGGACATCAAAAGATCTCACGCACCAGCCCTCTTTGTGCTATGGGGGAATAAAGGTACAGTGGCAAGTGATTTGCCACCCTGTACAAGCTGGCTAAACATTACAGGAAGTATAGTCCATGCAGATAACATGGATAATGTAATGGTACTCAGACCGTTAGGGAGATGACCACATGGTCTTTGTAATTCAATAGGGTTTATAGGGTCAATTAAGGGTCACCTGTTAAATGATCTGAGCATTTTCATCCTTATCTTTGCCAGGACCATTTAATGTTAAAGGGCAAGCATCTATTTGTGGGGACGCCATGGTATCATCCAAACATGCATTATCCATACACAACTTTATTTTTATTAGTGCTTACTAACTTTTAAGTGACCCAAACCTTGAAATATGTCACACAAAAGGATGTGGTAACATCAGAGGTCAGCGTCATACAGCACAACTCTGAGAAGCTAGCCCTCCAAGGTGTGAGCAGACCAGGAAAAATCTGTGCACAGGTCTTTCTTCTCAGCTCCCACAAACCCAGTAGTCCTCAAAAGGTTGCCATATTCCAATATAACATAACAGTACATAAAGACTGTAAAAGGGGGGTGGGCGGGTGGGTAAAGAACTAGCGGGCATGTGAACCATCTATTCACTTGGCAAGCAGCTACAGGGGTCTACTCCATTTGTTGGATTATTTTAATTTCAAATGGAGCCCAGGACCCTACCAAAACATTCACTGTGCTTTTATCACAAGGTGATTCCAAGACAATACTCTGCCCCCCTCACTGGTGAAAGTGGGCCGGAGTAGTGACTGGCCGGTCACCATACTATTATGCCGTTGATGGCAAAGATCTATCCTCTAAGATTACTTTGGCTGTCTTGCAGGACTGATGCAAGCAGTTTCAACATATAAACACACACACACACACACGTGCAAGGCCAGACCTCTGTGTGCCCCGTTACAAGCTATATGCATGTACTGGCCTATTTGAACATTAGACTTCACAGAGAGACTTGAAGATGGAAATACCCCCTTATATTACGTCCGGCCCCTTTAAGGACTGATTGAACTGCAAATAATGGATACCATCTGTCTTTTGTTTGCAATTTGGTGTCTGCAGTGCATATTGTCCCAAGACCCCTCAGCCTGACCCATTACTGGTGGCCCCCGAATTTTTCATGATCACAAAAAGGAAACGGCAACCGTTCCATATGTGATAAATTAATTAATGATTTAATAGTCTACATCAAAGTCTTCATCAGTCTGAAAGAGTTTGGAATAAGTGGTGGATAGAGACGTGGTGGCGCCGGATCCAAGTTCAGGTTGTTTGGGGCGATTTGCAAAATACGGCTCTGCTCCCTCTGTGTTCAGTGATTCAGCTGACTGCGGCTTCCATCCCATTGGTCTTTTACTCTGAATACCTAGACCAATGGTAGAGGACCACTTGCCAAGTGGAGGTGCCACAGTCACATTTCTTTTGTGGACAGCTCCAGTTAGTTCTACTGCGGGTGCATTATGTGCCTCTTCTGTAAAAGGCACATCCATGCTAGGCCGGTCTATCTGATTATTTGGGAACATGCCGATCCTATGTATATCCCTTTTCTCTCCATTGGAGGTAGAAAGAAATTTCCCCCATTTAGACTCTGAACTTCCAGCCTGCGCCGAGACAGACAGAGTGTCTGGCGACTTATTTCCATGGCTTTGCGAAAAGCCCATAGCTCCTGCTATAATGCCAGGAGAACGGTGGCTTTCTGCTGGTGTGGCTACAGTCCTGTCCTGTGAATATGGAAACAGTAACAGTGTCAAATCAGAATGCCACTAAATTCCAACAATAACTTTTGCTCTATTTATAGAAGTAAATGTTAGTTTTTGAATTTTTTTTTATAAACACTTCTAATAAGGAAAAAAAACAACATCTGTTTTTTTTTTAATAGAGAATATCGTATGCACAAAATACTAGTGGTAAGTGCCCTTTCATTAAAAACAGATGACTGAATTTAGCCCCACTACCAGTAAGAACAGGAACCTTCTTGTGATCTCACCAAGATAAGGAGTGCAGGTGTCATTTTTATATTAAGGACAGTATTTAATTCAGCGTTGCCCTGCAGGGTACAAGCATTCCTCCCACCTGGTGACTCAGGTGGTCTTGTTCACAGCAGACATCCTCTTTACAAACCTTACACAACTTGGGCTTTTTTGCCTGGCTTCCTGGGTATCGGATGTCATTTCTTCCATTAATGCTCGAATCCTGGTCATCAAATCCACAGCAATCCAGGGACATATCCTTGTGTTTTCTTAAATAAAAATCAGAGAACACCTTCAAGTTATGCAAGAAATATATAAATATTTTTACAATCGGGAAATACAATGTAACGCGGAAACAAGTGCATATAAAGAAAAGTGCAATGGGAATTTCTGGCAGGGACCACATTACCCTTTTCTATTAGTACGGCTTTACTTGCAGAGTTTGATCATCTACCCGATCAATCGGCGCTGTGTCTGTGCTTCATAAATAAATAAAAATACTTCTATGAAAGGATAGATTCAGTTATAGATAGCCATGGTCCACTTAAAATGTGTCCCAAAGTCTTCGTTTTTACGACTTGATTTAGTGTCGGGAGATATTGGCATGGAATCGGCTATGATGTCCGAATTGCAGACATATTCGAAGGCACATCGGGGCTACCCGAGTAGATGGATATTTGGGTCCCGGTGTGCTACCTATGCTCACCGATTATGTCCACTATTCGAAGGCACCATATCGGGGTCGTTTATCGGTGCATTGTGGCTATAGAATTGCATGCATCTAGATACTGATATGGAATAATATAATAAAATAAGAAATAAATGTCATCTAGAATAAAACAAGAATAGGTCTCTTGTACCAAGATTTGAGTATCTTCTATAGATCCCTATGGATATAGCTTTAATTAAATTAGCTCCCCGAATTTATTTCTGGCTCCTATAGCTTACCAGTCAGTGTCAAGACCTAGCGAAGGGCACAAGAGTTTCAGATTTAAATTAAAAATAACCATGACCTGAGAGTTAATCCAGGTTTCTTTTGCAGAGAGTAGAACTCTCCGTCCGTGCAAACGTAGCGCTCTTCTTCATTCGCCTGTTTCGCAAACCCCTCTTCCTCTTCCTGGTGGTCATCCAAATATTTATTCCAGCGACTCATAGAAACGTTTTCCTGTGTGGGTGAGATGGGTAAACTTATTTCCACTGCATGTTTAATGAAAACGACATATACAGTCTTCTTTAATTGTTCCCACAGTCTGTGTGGCCGTAAATGGACATACATTTTAAATAAACTGTACTGTATTATCTCAAAAAAAATGAAAGGCAACTATGATTAAAGCAACTACACTAGCTTAATAAATGGTCATTTGGTTATCCTTCAAGTATACGAGGGGAAAAAATATCCCTATTTCAGTGCAACTATGACCCTCACGAAAATTAATGTAGTGCACGCAGTAGGTGACTGACAGGAAAAGGAGGTGTGGCAGCTGTGGAGAGCTATGTTTGGATCTGAGGTCGGATGGGAAGGTGACCTTGAATATAAATGGCAAGGTCACTTTTTCAGATGTTTTTTTCTTAAAAAAAATAATAATATCAAGCAAATACAGTAGTTTTGGAGAATGGCATGATACATGCAAACAGACATATACAGTATGCCCAAATATTTTCCCAATAAACTGCTGTTGTTATTCGGGTTCACAAGGATAGCTGTATTTAATACAGAGCTAAACTCCAAACCTTTGTTCTACAGAGCACAAATGTGGGTAACACAAAAAAACATAAAAAAAAGTGTCAATATATTAAAAGCCTTGAATACGAAATTGCCATCTCAATTTTTTTTTTTTTTGTAGTCTATATATAATTTTAATGCCATCTAAAAATCTTAGAGATGTTACCTGGATTTCTACACTTTCTTCATCAGGAACATTACCAGAGTTCTCCTCTTCTTCTTCGGAAGCTGACCTGCAACGTAAAATATTACAAAAACTAAAATCTAAAGTTTTTTTTTGTATGTACCTTTTAGAGAGTTCTAGTATACAAACTCTGTACCCAGTAGCTGTATCAGTGGCCTGCTGCATCTGACCTTGGACGAGGTTAAGTTTCTGGACATGATGTCGACAGTCAGTGCCTGATCCCTGTCTATACACCTGTACGAATAATATAGAAAAAAGAAAAAAACAAACTTTGGGTAGAGATCTTAGGTTAGGGTTACAGCAAGAGTTCCAATAAAGGTTAGATAAAAGTTAGGATTACAGTCAAAAGGTCAGTGTAGGGGAAAAAAATTAAACACTACTTTATGTTATTGCCCTATAACTTGCAAAAAACAAACAAACATGTAAACACAGGCTATTTCTAAACTCAGCACAAATACTAGAAGCTATTTAGATAGGGTCTTTTTTTTACAGTTTCTAACTTTTTGACCTGAAAAATTTAAATTTCCATCATATTTTATGATTTATCTATAGTAAATTATAAGAATAAGAATCATAAGATGAAAATAGTGTTATCTTATGAAAACCAGTATGGAATATGTTTGAGTACACTAAACAAGAAAAATTAAAATAACACCCAACCACAAAAACCAAAGAAGTGTAAAAACAGCCTCCATCCTTAAGGGGCAGGCCCGCCATCAGGGGGTGACAGGTGATACTGAAGTCCAGGGCCCAGGTAAAAAAAATCTCCGTTAAAAGCCGGTCGGCGGCTGTGAGGGAAGCGTTGTGCGCTCCCCTCCTGCCGCGTGGCTTCAATAAAGTTTGTTAAAAAAAAAGAGTTTTTTTTTTTACCTGGCGTGACCTGGGCCCCCTGGACCCTGGACGTCAGTATCACCTGTCATCCCCTGATGGCGGGCCTGCCCCTTAAGGATGGAGGCTGTTTTTACACTTCTTTGGTTTTGACGCAGAGCAGCAAGGAGGTAAGTACTGGGGAAGGGGGGGAGGTGGGTGGTATATAACGAGCATACTGAGGGGCACAATCCTGGCATAATGAGGGGCAAAATCCTGGCATATTAATTGGCAAATTCCTGGCATATTGAGTGACAAAATCCTGGCATATTAATTGGCATAATCATGGCTTATTAATTGGCATAATCCTGACATATTAATTGGCATTACCCTGGCATAAGAATTTGCATTACCCTGGTATATGAATTGGCATTACCCTGGCATATTAATTGCCATATTGAGGGGCAAAATCCTGGCATATTGAAGGGCTAAATCCTGGCATACTGAGGGGCAAAATCCTGGCATATTAATTGGCAAATTCCTGGCATATTGATTGGCATAACCCTGGCATATTAATTGGCATAATCCTGGCAAATTCCTGGCATTTTAATTGGCATATTGAAGGGCTAAATCCTGGCATATTAAATGACAATTTGTTCAGTAAGGGGCCCTGACATTCCTGGTGGCGGCCCTGTTAAGCGGTTAAACAATTTTTGTTGTTGTTGTTGACAACAATTGCCCTGTAAATGTAAGAGCAATGTGTAACCCTAATCAATACTCAAATGACCAAGTCATTTAAATTCAAGGATATCATATGGGATTGAAACAAACTGCTAAGGACATGTCAGGCATCATGAGAGCATTGCATAACGAATTCTATTCACCCTGAGAAGTGACTGCTTCTCTCCACACAACTTGCAGCTCCACGTCTTGCTCTTTTTTACCTGTACAAATAATAATGAACAAAGCACATTGAGAATAACATGCAGTTATCAGCAAAACAAGGCACCTTGTACACAAGTAATGGCTAAGCGTTTGCAATGCAGCTCTCAGTGGAATGCAATCCCCATCATGCTCATCCAGGCTATTGGTAGCGGGGGCGCAAGCAGTTATATATAAGCTGATAGTAGTTGTAGTAGTACCTGATGCACCTGAAAGGTTTGGCAAGAGAAACACCTAAGCACTTGGAATTCCTGCACCATGTTGGGGACTCAGCAAGGAGTTTATCATTCAGCCACCGGCCGGCCAATCGGGTGGTAGTATTTACGAAGAGGCTCACGGGACTTGTAGTTTAACCGCTGCTCAGGGAGTTACCGATTGGCTAGAAGCGCAGCATTGCCTCCGAATCTTTCCCGCCCTTTTTTTCCGCTTACGCAGCACAGAGGGCATGTCTTTAGTCATTATAGTGGTCTCCCTGCTCATACATTATCTATCCCTTTTACAGTAGATAGGCTGCTTATACGGATAACTGTTGTACATAATATGCGTTAGATTGAATAGCCCGGCTAAATCTTTAGCAAAGTATAACAGGACCAGATTAAAAAGGATCAAAACAATTTGGAATTTATTTATTTATTGAACATATGATCAAATATGATTAAAAACAAACATATACATTAAAATTTGTGAGCTAAAAAAAAAAAAAAAAGAATAAATTACTGTATGCACAGTTCACTGGAGTCATCTGATTTATATAGAAACAAAGAGAAGCAAAGATATATCCAATAATAATATATAACCGAAAGGATAGTCCAGGAGAAATTTATTGTGTAAGCCATCTTTATCCCATTCATCATGAGAATACTGGCTGTATATCATTTATTTTATGGTTAGGGGTTTAGAAATACAACAGGCTTTTAAAAGCAGATATAAAGCTCTGGTTAAATACATAGTTTCAACGGCAGATTATATTGAAATCCCAAAATGTGGGCTCTACCTGCAAAATATAATACTTTGACACAGTGGGCAGTGCACTAAATAAGCAGCTCAATGTATTGAGTCATTTAGGTGAACAAAACGGGATACATCATGAAAACAATAACTAGAAAAAGTTATAAATAACAATCCCCCCCATAGCAAACAAATTGCAAGGAACCTTTGAACCAGATCATCATTCCAGGTAAACAATGGAACAAAAACACAATGGACCTCAAATAATCCATATAAGATGGAAACATTGTTTGGCTATGTTTAAGGTTATCAGGCCAAACTGAGGTTCTGGACCCATAGAGCGAAAAACAGTCTCTCTACCCTGGTAGTTCTGGATTATTTCACATTATGGTTAACCTAGAACTCTGGAACCAGGAGCAGTCATAGGTCACTTTATGCTGATGGGTCTTGAACTTAGGTCGGTCGCAATATCTATAAGTCCTGGTGGTTCTGGAAGCTGGTCATCCACAATGAGTATGGAGGTGATGGATACTGGAGCAACCAATGCCACTTTAACCATGGTGTCTCTGGAAGGTTAAGCAGACATGATACAAGCTATCCCGTATCACTTGGAGTAAAATCTATTAAAAAGGCCATATATCAATAGATGCTTTTGATACCAGCGCACACAGAGATTTACAGCATTTTAACTGGCCTTTTCTATACAGGCATATGCTCTTCATTACTATACGGACCTTCATTTTACGGACATTCGCAATTACATGTAGGGGAGGGCTGGCAACATTTGGCCTGTGAGGGAATCTATTTAATGGCCCATTTTGCAGTTTCATCAGCCCTCCTGATATCATCAGAGATAAATACAGATAGACAGGCAAGACAGGTATGCTGACAGACATAAAGATAGACAGACCCAGATAGACAAGCAGGACAGATACACTGACAGATAAGGTACAGAGATAGACAGGCAGGACAGAAACGCTGACAGATAAGGTACAGAGATAGGCAGGACAGATATGCTGACAGACAGAACCCGATAGACAGGCAGGACAGATATGCTGATGGACAGACAGAACCCGATAGACAGGCAGGACAGATATGCTGACAGACAGAACCCGATAGACAGGCAGGACAGATATGCTGACAGACAGAACCCGATAGACAGGCAGGACAGATATGCTGATGGACAGACAGAACCCGATAGACAGGCAGGACAGATATGCTGATGGACAGACAGAACCCGATAGACAGGCAGGACAGATATGCTGACAGACAGACAGAACCCGATAGACAGGCAGGACAGATATGCTGACAGACAGACAGAACCCGATAGACAGGCAGGACAGATATGCTGACAGATAGACAGAACCCGATAGACAGGCAGGACAGATATGCTGACAGACAGGCAGACAGAACCCGATAGACAGGCAGGACAGATATGCTGATGGACAGACAGAACCCGATAGACAGGCAGGACAGATATACTGACAGACAGACCCAGATAGACAGGCAGGACAGATATACTGACAGATAAGGTAGAGAGATAGACAGACAGTGACTAATAAGGTAGAGAGGTTGATAGACAAAACAATCAGATAGACCAGACAAGTACTATACACTAGGTCCTAGGCATCCAGCTGTTTCTGTACTACAACTACCATAATTCCCTGCCACTCTAGAAAGCTGATGGAGAATAATGGAGTTTTTAGTTCTGCAGCAGTTGGAGGGCTGCAGTTGGATGCCTAGACAATAGGGCATTTAGAAGTGCTGCAGCTCCAGCCCATGGAGTTAGAGTAGAAGGCAACACAGCAATTGCCCCTTTGCCCACCTTGCCAGCCAGCCCTCCAGAGTATGAATATATTTACAGAACAACCACCACTCGTTTCGCAAGAACATTCACTTAACGGCATGAAGCCAATTTGTTATAAATGTGTTATTTAAATCAGTTACGCCTGTATATGATGATTGCAGTGCAGCACATACATTGATAAGTGGAAAAAGGTAGTGCTTCACTTTAAGTACATTTTCGTTTTGCATACTAGTATGTTAATGTGGGACATGCCTGTAATCAGTGAATAAATACATTAGTGTGAGGAATAAACCTGAGCACAGACCACCATAATGTTCATACTCCCACTCAGAACAGATAGCTCAGTCTTCATTTTGCTTAAGGCAGCTCCAGTGATTGCACACTACCACCAGTATGGTATCATCTATGTGTGCTAAGTGTCGGCCACACTCGCACAGCATTTTCGGGGTTTGTGTGCTCTGAGCAGACAGCACGCATACACGAAATATAGCCAAGAGGCCAACAGCAGCATGAATTCGGCACGTCACTGATTCTGTTGCCAATTCGACCAGAAAAGTATACGAAAAATAACTTTTCATGCTGGTTGAATCAACAACAAAGTAAGTGACTCTGATGCCAAATTCATGCTCCCGTCAGCTCCCTAGCTCTATTTTGTGTTTGTGTGCTCTCCGTTTGGCGCACACCTATAATTCATGGGCAGGATATGCCCCTGCCTGCTACCCCCTAAGTTCGATACCTATCAGAAATAACATGACAAGCACTGCTTTAGGATTAGAATTTAATTCTACCAGTCAAGTTTCAGACTAAAGATGGAATGTCATGAAAAAAGACAAAACACTGAAAACGCAGTATAAGATTAGTAGCTGAAATGGCTTAATGGTTTATCCCATGCTCCCACCCTAAAAAAAAAAAAATATCAAGAAGGATATATTCAGCAGCATAGTGTAGTCTGCCAGAGATATGGCTATCTAGTGTACACACATAGAAATACATCCTTGCGACAAAAACAAAGTTTAGACCAAGGTGGTTCTCGGTACTTGGACACTGTCATGATACAGGGAGTAATATATAAGAGTTGAAATCAATCAAAAAACACATTGTGAAATCAGGAAAGTCAATACAAATGAGACATTATACATTGAAAAAAATAACCAACGGTCTATAGATGTATACTGTTTTGTATACCAAAATATTGCACATTAGCGACAAGCCAATCACAGTACTTGATAAGTGACACTACTGCCGTGGGATCCTACATCACTTAGGAACAAAACTAACACTGATTGGCTAAGAGCTACCAGCAGCCTGGGAGCAAAGGCCTACTCCATCTTAAACGGTGTGCATTTCTTACCCTCAGGTCACAGAAAGGGATAATGCAGTGTGACTGAGCGAAATAATAATCAATTCTTCAGTACTATACAGGGCACACAGAAGACACTCTTCTTAATAACAGCCAAAGCAAGAACCCAGTGATATGCAGTAGGACAAGGTGCAGGTGCCAGAAGGTAAAACTGTCCATTAAAGGAAAAGAATTGAAAGAAAAGCATGCATGATTAAAGGTGGTCATTAAAAGCATCTTCCCGAAGCGATCATTGTATAGTAGCTAGCTTTTCTTTTTCCGGTTGGCATTATATGATACGATATCTTCAAGCAAGTAGTGACAAGGTTCGGATCAATCAGCCTCCTACTAAGTAATATTGTATCAACATTTCTTTCTTTTTTTTTTATTACTTTATGTGTGGTCATTTTTTTTTTTTTTTTAACTTAGCTTTATTATTTATGTATTCGTCTTTCTTCTATTTTTAATTGCGCTCTTTAGTTTTACTCTTTTAAATTAGGTAGTGGCGGAAGATGCATTACATATTGAACTTGGTAGAGAAGTGGACAAGGGGAATCAAATGCTCATGAAATCTCTACTCTTGTTTTGTCAGAGAAGGACAGACCAGTTGCCAAATCTTCCACCTTCCAAGATGTCGCACAACTTTCTCAACCCGAGACAGAAGACAGTTCATAGTCACTTGAAGAACTGATCTGCCGTTCAACTTTCTTCTGTTTGATCTTCTGAACAATGTCTTCTTTCTTCTCAAAATAGCTGACCAGTGGGGCCTCTGTCAGGATGGAAGCCAGAATCTGCTCAAAGGAGATTGACCACTCGGTGTCAATGGTGCTGCCATACTTAGGTGCTGAGCTGCCACCTTCACATCCAACTAAAACGGTATCGTCTGCAATATCCTCACATTGAAGTGAGCCAGCACTGACCATGGAATAGGAGGATACTGAAGTATCATCCTTGGTTTCATCATCGGAGGCTGGATTAGTAGGAGGGCTGTTTCTTTCTGCTCCCCTTCTTTCCTCTCTTATATTTTGGATATCCTCCTGGTTGAGCACAGTTTGAGAGTCACATGGAACTGAAATCCCCTCCAACGCCTGCTCAAGTTGGTTTGTTGTTTTTCGCCCAGTCTCCAAGCCCGTACTCTGCTCTTCCTCTTCGCTGGATGGCTCCCTGGTCATATTTGCTTGTCCATCCCCTGTTTTCCTTAGTGGAGGGTTGGTGAACTTTTTGCCAACCTCTCCAATGCGCAATAGGAGGCTGGCAACTGTAGCAATAGCGTGATATAACTCTTGCTCCACAGGGTCTTCACTGAACATGTTGTAGAAGGTCTTGCACAACTCAATGAATTGCTCCTTTGTGAGAAAAAGAGAGACACAAAAGATACAAAAAGTTCAGTAAAACTACAAACCCAGACTAGAATATCTTTGGGCCACGTCTAGATTGTGTCTCAGAAATTCATATTTATTTGGCGAATTATTTTGTTCCATTAAGTAAACAGCATAGAAACATGAGTATGTATCCAGCAGTGCTTAGAAAGGGAGTCATAACAGCAAGCCATTCAGCTGGCCAAAAAAACTTTATTACACATACATTGGCTGAGCAAAGGAAACAGGAGCTGTTCAACCCTCTCAATAAACTAGTATGATGATGAGGAGCCCTTAAAGGCTCAAAGCAAATTAGGAATTACTCAGCTCCGGTTGTCTATGCAACAAAAATAATGTCACATGTAAAACTGCTTCACTGCAACATTCCCACGTGATCTAAACTTCAACAATTTGTAACTGTGTCTTAATGGAAATTGTGGACGACGACACACCATTCATACATGTGAGATGCTGTTAAATAAATAATGCGATGTAACAGAAGCACTGGGGGATTTTTTCAGGATGGGTACACAGTTCGCAAGCCCTTGAGGGTTGTGTCCAAACCACAAGCCTTAAAGGACAAAAAATACAAAGCTGACACAAGTTCTAACCTGGTTCATCTTTGGCAAGTCCTTGATAGTCTCTTTCTTCAGTTCTTTCTCACTGGCCCACATCCGCAGGTAATACTTGTAGTCAGGGGCACTGTTATTTCTCTCTTCTATATAATATAAGCACATAACACATATTATATTTTTAATTTGGTTTTAAAGAGGAAGCAATGTGGAAGTTGTAAAATTATTAGTAAATGGGGACTTCTTTCGCAGAATCCCTTAGTAAAATTAATTGTCGGGGTACGCAACCTGCGGCCCTGCAGATGTTGCAGGACTACATTTCCTATTCCAGCTTCTTAAGAGCATAATGGGAGATGTAGTTCATCAGCACAGGTTAACTACCCCTGCTTTAGAAGACATCACTAGTTAAATAGGAGAGAAACTAAGCTTCCGCGAATCTGTGATTGTGGGCTTGCCTGTTTATTGACGAGTACACCTCTACTGATTTGTCAGACTGTCGGTCAGATAGGCAAGCCCTTACTACCGGCTCCTTGAACAGACCAATAAGAGAGAGCTGTCCTCGACCCTCAGGAAGCAGAACCTGGAGGAAGTAAGTAGTGCTTGGCTCCTTGAACAGACCAATAAGAGAGAACTTTCCTCGACCCTCATGAAGCAGAACCTGCGGGAAGTAACTAGTGCTTGGCTCCTTGAACAGACCAATAAGAGAGAGCTTTCCTCGACCCTCATGAAGCAGAACCTGCGGGAAGTAACTAGTGCTTGGCTCCTTGAACAGACCAATAAGAGAGAGCTGTCCTCAACCTTCAGGAAGCAGAACCTGGAGGAAGTAACTAGTGCTTGGCTGCTTGAACAGACCAATATGAGAGAGCTGTCCTTGACCCTCAGGAAGCAGAACCAGGAGGAAGTAACTAGTGCTTGGCTCCTTGAACAGACCAATTAGAGAGAGCTTTCCTCGACCCTCAGGAAGCAGAACCTGCAGGAAGCAACTAGTGCTTGGCTCCTTTCCTTCTTAATTAGTAATAGCTTTGAGACAAAACATTACAGAAAGGGGATTTAAAAAGCCAGCAAAGCAGGGCCAATTTATTAAAAGGTTTGAAATGTCGGCACATATCCCTTTGCTGTATTCTCTCCTCATATTTAATTTGGTAAAAACAAGTAAATATTGTTTTTTCAGAATGTGTCAACGTACTTGAGGGTCTGTTTCTCTTACAGAATATAGCTTTTGAAAGCTGACCTACTTAAATTCTCACACACTTAGGGGAAGAACATTTAAAGGTCTACTGAATAAAGACAGATAAGCAGGGGACTGAGATTTTTCACACTTAAGGCCAAAGTAGCCGAGTTGGAAAATGTTTCCCATTCAGCTGCATTGGAGAATTTTTCCAACTTGGCTACTTTTGCCTGAAGTTTGAAATTCCATTCCCTGCTCTCTCTTTATTGCCTAGACCCTTTATAAATACTGAAACATGTAAAAAAAATTGAGAAACATGTGATAAACTACTAAACAATATATATATATATATATATATATTTTCCTTTAAACATGCAGACAAACTTGATGAATATGGAAGATCTAGGTGCACTGGGTGCTATTGAAAGATGGCATATATTTGCACTGGGAATTATATGCAAGGAGTTTGAGAAAAGTATCCCAATAAGACCTTTTTTAAAATACCTCTCTTATCCTGGGATTCTCCTTGTACGGCTGTGGATCCATCCCCATGTCCTTCAGAATCTAATAACAAGAATTAAAAAAAAAATAATAAGAGTGGTTAAAAGTTTTTGGAAAAGATAAAAGGCCAAACCTGCTAACATTAACCTCATGTTGCCCAGAATTCCTTTTCAGGAAAAAAAAATGGGACTAATCACTTTTTTATTGTCAAACTGTAAAAATATCAGGAAAAAAAAAATTGAATAGAAAAATCTGTATTTAAAACGGTGATGATCATACAAAGTCGACTGCAGAGAGGATGGTTTATGTGTATTCGGTACTACTAGCCCAACACAGAATATAAACTGACCTGGGAACTCACACTGCAGAATAAGATCCAGTTCGGACAGAAAAGGAGATACTGCAGCCAGAAAAAGAGGGGAAAAAGTTGAGGAGGCCAGAAAGAAAGATAAGGAAGAAAAAGATGCAGAGAAAGGAAAGCACAGATAGGGCCATACAAATTTTTTTTTTTGAATGACCTTCATTTGATGAAAGGGGAAGTAAGGAGAGGGTGTACAAGTTGTTGACCTTTATGGCCTATCATGCACTTAAACCTCTGCTGGCCACTGGAAATAGTGGCTGGTGAAATGTCATAGGAGCTGTAGTGCATGCTACCCCTAACCTTTACTTGAGATGGGGTGAACACATAGGGGTCTACTCAATAAAGAGAGAATTGCAGGAACTTGATATTTTAAACTTAAGGCCAAAGTAGCAGAGTTGGAAAATTTTTCCCATTCAGCTGCATTGAAGAAATTTACCAACTCGGCTACTTTGGGCTGGCGTTTAAAATGACCATCATTTCCCTACAATTCTCGCTTTATTGAGTAGAACCTATAGTGATAAGGTTTTTTTTTTTCATTTTTAGTAAACAAGGCAGAGACTATTCACATGATGGATGTCTCTTTTGACTCGTCACAGGCAAGATGTACTATTCCAAGGTTAGATGGAAATCAAATTCCAATTACCTTCGGGTGTAAGGTCTTCCGTGAAAAAATTTGTTGCTTCCAAAGCAGATTCAGTTTCTTCTGAGCTCAGTGCTGCAGAGAAAAAAAAACACCAGTTTGTTTTAATTAAACGTCCCGAACTTTATAAAGACGTGAGAAGTAAAAAACAAATGCAATTGCTATTTTCACAGAGACGGCTTCTTTTTGGATACAACGCAACGCTTTAGAGTAAGGGGGAGGAAACCTCTCCTAAACAGAGATTACAAAATTAGCCAGGAGCAGAAAAGCACTGGATATTCCCTATGCACGGATTGCGCCAACTCACTGTGCCAGAGGAAGTTGGCGATTGTTGTAGACTCCCAACGACTGTGGTGGTCAGTCAATGTGGGACATACAGTCGCCAAAATATGTAAAGTTAAGAAAAAAAAAAAAAGAAAAAAAAAAAAGCAGAAACAAATACAGGTTGAGTATCCCTTATCCGAAGATCCAAAATCCGAAATGTATTTTTTGGATGTGGGTCATTTGGATATGGGATACTCACCTTCCTGGCATCCAGCGGTGAAGCTCCTTTGCTTCACCCTCCCGGGCGTCATATATGTGGAGCCAGCACTCATGGGAAATGCAAGTTGCTCACATTGAATTTAGGTAATGTAGATCATTTTTAGGGCTGGCGCTGCCGAAATGATCTACCTTCTGTAAGTATCCGTTATCCAGTATGCTACGGTCCCCAGCATTTCGGATAAGGGATACTCAACTTGTATAATAAATGGTTTTGTACTCACCTGGAGGGAGATGGAGTTTATAGAGGAATTTGAGCTTTTCCGTCAGGTCTCCATGATACATGCCACCTGCAAGTACAAGTGTATATACAATGGCATACAACTTCATGTTACTGCGATAACATTACTGACATCTAAAGCAACAACCCAAATCACTGTTTGTAAAACAAAAGCTAGAAACTAGTACCTAGCTTTTTTCTGTATGTTGTACTTATTTTTCCTTTAAAGGGGCGGTATCACCTAAACATTGATTGAAAGTGGTCTATATACTGTGTTAGCAAAATTGCAAGCTAATGTCTAAACTTGGAGGAAAATGTGTTTTAAATGTGTCTTTGGAGTCCCCTGCTCATGACATCACCTGTGGCACGGTATGCAAATGAACTGCTTTTCAATGGGAAATGTGTAATTTACCTATTCATCCACAGGTGATGTCATAAACAGGAGACCGCACAATGTATAGATCATTTTCAATCATTTTTTTATTTTCTACATTCACATTAAAAACAATGATTGGGTGATCCAGTCCCCTTTAAACAATTTAATGTTCTCTTGTAGTTTTACATCGAAAATAATTTCCCCAGGGGCTCTAAATTCCGGGACACCCATCCCGTAGTTTAATCTGCCCCATTTGTTCACCTGTGGTCAAGAACCCCTACCTGTTATTGTATTTCCAAGCAACTAATTACAAATAAATTGAGAATTGACTAGCTTGGGTACCACTAAGGAGAGGAGAGTGAATAAATGCATGTCTAAATATATTACTGAAATTTCAGCCCCCTAAAGCTACACCCCTGTGCGGCTGTGGGATCCAAAGATGGGGGGGGGGGGGGGGGGGGGGGGGGCTTGTGATTTTAAGAAAACCTACCAAGCCCTGTAACAAATTCCTTGAAGTTTATAAGAGAATCCTTGTTGCTGTCTAACAAGCGGAAGATCCTGCCAGCTAGGATGGTTGAGTGCTGGCCACAGGACCAAGGAGTGAGTTGGTTAAACAGCTCCTGAAATTGTTCCACATCAATCCGATATTGTTCCAGATAAGGCAGGCTGGGATCGTGCCGACTGCTAGAAGTGCGGCCTTCTCCCCAGTAACAGCTCATTAAATGTTGCGTCTGTGGAGGAGAAAAATGGCATCTAAGTAATATACTGAGCATTTAACTGCAGTACTATTCGCAGCCACAGTTTATCAGTGAATGAATGCCCATACACAGAATGTGAGGTCTCCCAGCCCTAGAAAAATAATATAACAAAAAAATACTCCCTACACATAAATGAATAACTTACTTGACAAGTGTCATATAATAATCTCACTTGCAATAAAGTGATTTAATTTAAAACAGTAAAAAAAATCCTTTTCATTGTACTAACCAGGGCCATAAATACAGGGGCTGAAACTGCTACCATGCCCACCAGTCTAGGGGGCCCAGATGGCTCTCTGTGACCACTTTCCTGCAAGCCCCCAATTTCCAGCTAGCAGTATTGAGAGAACCCACGCATGCAGATTATCTCTTGCCAGTTGTCTACCTCAATTCTCTGTGGCAAGTGATTTTTTGGACAAAGTCGGTACTGTGGCAATTGATGTGGGGACAAAGTCGGCACTGTGGCAAGTGATGTGGGGACAAAGCTAGTACTGTAACAAGTGATGTGGGGCAAATGTGGCACTGTAGAAATTGGGGGTTGTATTGCACTGGTGACTTCATGTGATAAAAAGTTGAGTGGTGACGTAAAGGTTTTTTTTTTTTTTTTTTACCAAGATCTAGTGGTTTCCCACATAGAGGGTCCCCTATAAACACAGCGCACACACAGATAGCACCATATAATGACACTATCAGTGTATGAGCTTATCTTTAAAGTACTCTCCCAACAAACTTCAATGTGGTGCCACCGGTGCCATACTTTTTGGTCGCGTCAGTTCTCATTGCGCCGGCGCAGCCAATATATACAGAAATCAGGTGCTGGAAAATGCCTGATTAGTGTTGGGGAATCTCCACCAGAGACACTTTTTGGCGTAGGTCCCTCTCCCGCACGGAAAAATGTCAGGATTTATAAAAAAGGAGGAATCGCTGGTATACATATCAAACAAGGATTGCACCTTTGTCGTGCACTTCGCAGTGTGGGAATTTTTATACAGGACCACCATAGGCTTATTGCTAAAGACATATAAATATGGTCACTGGACTATATACAAGCAAATCAGCCCTTCACTAAACAGTGATGTCCCATCCTTAACATGGTTGCACATTGTGTAATGTTTATCACTTGTGGTTTGGTGCATTCCTGTGCATTAATTCCAGCTGTCTATAATCCCATCTATTCAAATTCTAATACAGATTTATTTCCCCATATTGTCATTTAAGACCTAATAACATGAATGAATATGTAAGCTTCTCCAAACACTATACCAACCTTAAACAACAGAAACAGATCTTCCAGTTCTTCCATGGAAAAGCCAAGGTCAGTGGAGATGGATCTCACCTAGTAGGCAATAATTTAAATTTGAAAAAGGAGCAGAAAACCATGCTTGATCTGTACTTTTGTAAGCAGCTTTGTGGCCACAATGGAAATAAATAGATATCTTAAATCAACATTTAATGACAGATTCACTCTAAATTTGAGAAAAATTTAATTTTTAATAAATGAATGGCAACTAATAAGATTAATTTTACAGGGTTTGTAAGATGTATTATTCCTGAATTATTCAAGGTTTATCTGCACAGAGAGCTTAAATTTAACAGCTTTGACAGCCGTGCTTGCTGGAAAGATTATTTTGACATCCCAATTACCTATAAATTTCTTCATACTTTAGGTGAATTTGCTCATCTTCATCATGATACATTTATTGCCTTTTGAGATGCAAGTGTGCTGCTGATCCAAAGGCATGATGACTGACACACTGATTACTAGCAGTATCTCCAAACCAAACAAGGTTTGTGAAATTGAGATTCGAATAAGAAGCTTCATTAAGCTATACTATCTTGGGAACAGTACATCATAGAAACAAACTAAACATGTTACCACGACACAGAAAACCCCTTTATGTGCTCTCTTACCACACTTCTCTTTGCTGTATCCTCCAAAGACTGTATCACCTTCAGCCTCTGCTTAAACCGCATCTGCTCTATGTCATCGGCTCTCAGATTGACAAACTTCTAAAAAGAGACGATTGGGAAAATATTTAGAATAATCCAGTCCTGAGAAAACCAATGCCCCACAAGAAACAAAATTTAGCAGGGATTCATTTGTCAAGAAGAAAGATTCAGGATGCCATTTCCTTTTGCAATTTAAACAGACGGTATATAAAATAAATAAAAATATCATAATTATGGCTGCTAGGATGGCCAAATCAATCTTTTTATTTGGGTTACAAGTTATGACTTAATAACTTAATGGCAATCACTGACCTAAACATTGTCTGTACTGCAAATGTAGAGAATAAAAAAAATGATCAGCATATTCTGTTAGCAAATGCATAGATTAAGAGAACATGTACTTCATGTGGTGTCTCTTGATTATGACATCATCTGGTGGCTTCCTATGCAAATTACACTTTTCTCACTGAAAGAGGTATAGTGATGAGGTTACCTCGTAGGACGCCTTGATCAGCTCAAAAATGTCTACTTCAACAGGGGGCTCGTCACCACTGGTGAGAAGTGCATGCAAGTGGGGGATTGGGGGAGACACACTCTGCTTGTTTACCACATTGTCCAAGTACCTGGCAAGAGAGATAAATGGAAAGGAAACAAGGAAACACAGTTTAACAAGTCTATTTTTTATTTGTTTACTTGGATTGCCCACACCTTTGGAGCAGTGGTGTTTGTTTGACTACAGCAGGATGGAGTATTAAAGCCTGGAAGAAAAGTACTGTGAATACTGCCCTAATCTTTTAACTACAGTGGACAAAACATGTGAGAAGGGGACGGGCTAAGAGACTGCAGTTCTAGTTGAACTCGCTTGTGCAAAGACATGTGTAAACCCCCATAACAGTGTGGAAATGTGACTTCTTATTACACCGCGATCCTTTGTACTAGGCTTGTCTACTAGACAGCATAAGCATCACTTAAACAAAATCTGGGGAAAAATTTTTTGGTTTTGGATAAGAAAAATCTAACTTTAGAATTTGTCAGTGGAACAACCAATCACAATCCCTGCAATAAAAAGATTTTTTGATGAAATAATCCCGTGCGTTTCAGGATGCTGGACGTACCAGTTCTACCACCTTGTGTCATAGGGCTTCGCCCTGATCAATACTATCATTTGGCTTTACACTGTTCAAAATGCAGCGGCAATATGTGAGGCGCTGTGTAAATGTTGTAAACATTATACACTATGATTCAAGATGATCGTCGGGGGAGAAAATAGCGGAGAAAGATACATTGGAAACTATATATCTACCAACATCCCAGCAAGTCAGATAGTCCAGTGGCTGAAATAATAAATGCAAAGTACCCGAGAAGAGGTGTCTAAACTTTGCTGAATAAACACTACTGCTCCACTAATACGTTAGATGCCTTTAAAAGTGGCCTGGATACTTTTTTAGTGAGACGGAGCATAGAGGGCTATGCATGTTAGTATAGGGATTAATATTTATTTAGTGCTTGTTGATCCAAGGAGAAATCTGCCATAAGGTTTTTTTTTTTTGCCTTCTTTTGGATCAACAGTGGTAAACGTGGAATAGGAAAAGGGTTGAACCTGATGGACGCAAGCCTTTTTTCAACCTAAAATACTATATATCTGATATTCAGAAAGCCACTGGATGTTTAGGTACCTCCCAAGGATGGTCATAGCTTCCCCCTCGTCGTTGGAGCTCAAAAGGCTGTCCATGTTAGCTTCTAGCACAGCCAAAGACAACTGCAAGACGAGTTTGATTCCTTCGTAGAAAAAGCAATCCACAACAACCACCGCACTCTCAAACGGCATCACACTCAAGAATAAGGTGAGGAACCAAGAAAGGGAAATTGTGGAGATCACTCCAAGCTCCTGCATCTTCTCTGACAACTGTGGCAGACACTCCCGGGTCAGCTCCTCAAACACACCTTGGTCAACCAATGCTCCTGGATGCAGAAGAGAAAAAAAAAACGTTACTGATCATATAATTAGCTCATACTTATTGGTTCGTGTCTTGTTTCTATATTTAATTTTGTGCCAATACCAACCGAGCTCAATGTCCTCAAGAGATTACCGTATTTGCTTGAATATAAGACAAGTTTTTTTTCAGAGAAAATGCTCTGAAAAAGACCCCTTGTCTTACATTCGAGGTCGTCTTATTATCTGACCTCAAATCGAATTCAGATTATAAGACTGGGATGCAGGTCCCCCGCAGAGCTGCAGGGGACCTGGATCCCCCTCTCAAGCAGCCAGGGGATGTCTGCGAAAGAGACAGAGACAATGGAAGGGGGAGGGGGGAAGAGACAGAGACAAGGGGAGGGAGACCAAGAGAGACACAAAGGGAGGGGGAGAGAGACACACACAAAGGGAGGGAGAGAGACACACACAAAGGGAGGGGAGATAGAGAGAGAAAGGGAGGGTGGGGGAGAGAGATAATGCTGGGGGGAGAGACAGGCAACACTAAGGGAGGGAGAGAGACAACGCTGGGGGGAGGGGAAAGAAAGAGGCAGCATTGGCACATAAAAGGAAATAAAAACAAGAAATGCATTTTTTTTATATCATAATTTTTATTAAAAAGCACTTTACATGTGAACATATACAAGTTGAACTTTTTTTCCTATAGGGTAGTCTTATATTCAGGCTTTTAGTTTTTTTCCTAAAGGAATATCCAAAGTTTGGGGGGTCGTCTTATAATCAGGGTCGTCTTATAATCGAGCAAATACGGTATGAACAATATAGAAAGCAGTGGCACACTATACCAGCAGAAACATACAGAACAAAAAGCAAGTATACAATGAATATATATGACTATCAGTAAACAAATGGTAAGAGGGGCACTCACACTTATATGCAAAAACGCTATGAATAAAAGAAATAGCCACAAATGGAATACTTAAAGTATTTCCAGAGTATTATAACAGTGGCACAAAAAATAAAATGAAGACTTATTATTTTCATGGACAAGAGAACAGTATACTTGCGAAAGACATAGAAACATAGAGTGTGTTGACAGATAAAAACCATTCGGTCCATCTAGTCTGCCAAAATTTCTAAATAATTTGTATTAGTCCCCAGTATTTATTGGTAAAATCTAGGATAGCCTTGTGCCTATCCCACGCATGCTTACAATCCTTGACTGTGCTTACCACTTCTGCTGGAAGGCTATTCTATTCATCTACTACCCTCTCAGTAAAGTAATACTTCCCGATATTACTTTTAAATCTTTGCCCCTATAATTTAAGACTATGGTCTCCTGTTGTGGTAGTTTTTCTTCTTTTAAAAATTATCTTTTCCTTTACTGTGTTGATTCCCTTTTTGTATTTAAATGTTCCTATCATATCCCCCCTGTTACATCTTTCCTCCAAGCTATACATGTTAAGATGCTTTAAACCTTTCCTGGTAAGTTTGATCCTTCAACCCATGAACCAGTTTAGCAGCTCTTCTATGAACTCTCTTCAATGTATCAATATCCTTCTGCAGATACGGTCTCCAATACCGAGTACAATACTCCAAGTGAGGTCTCATCAGTGCTCTGTACAGTGGCATGAGCACTTCCCTCTCTATACTGCTAATACCTCTCCCTATGCAACCAAGCATTCAGCTAGCATTTCCTGCTGCTCTATTGCATTGCCTACCTACCTTTAAGTCCTCTGAAATTATTACTCCTAAATCCCCTTCCTCAGATGTTGAGCTTAGGACTGTATCAAATATTCTATATTCTGTTTTTGTTTTTTTAAGGCCAAGGTGCATAATCTTGCACTTGTCCACATTAAATGTCAGTTGCCACTGCTCTGACCATTTTTCTAGTTTAGCTAAATCATTTGCCATTTGGCTTATCCCTCCAGGAACATATGGAAAGACTTGCTCAAAAAACGGACCAGAGAGAGGACTCACTGTGCGCTTAGATCAGGAGACATGTCATAGCAAACTATATTCTCTTGAGGAATGATAGCTTCAGCAAAAAACTTACCTACCACACGTGTGTTGTAATAATCTGGGAGCATTCGCTCACATAAGGATACCAGAAGCCAAAAGGCCTCCTCCTCATTGCAGTAAAGCAGAAGCACTGAGGTTACTATATTCATGGCCTACAGGAACAAAAATCCATTATTTAATGCTATACATAACATACGCTATGGCATAATTCATAACATGCAATTTGTCGCAAAAATTTTAAACAAAATAGTGTGTGTGTGTGTGTGCCGAGATAGCAAAAATGACAGACTTATTAATAAAAAATATGTGAATAAGAGATATCTGCTAAAACATATATCTATTTTCATTAAATCAGATGTTATGTCGGGAGGTCTTGCAATTTTTTTCTATTAAGACCCTGATTGGGTCTCTGCAGCTGTGTCCCTGGCTACTGATCACCTTGTGATCGGGGCCGGGACTAAAAAAACGGCGTTTTGGTGCTTGCGTCTTCTCAGATGCACACACCATGGGTCACCAAGAGGTAAAACAAACAAAAAACAAAGCTCATAAACAGAGGAGGTCTGTAACAAAGAACAGAAGCACCAAACGCAGTTGACAGATCTATCGATTGCGTACGTTAATAACCACGAAGATCCAATAGAATGCAAAATGCAGCGGGGGTGAGACTTTGATGAAAATTAGCATGGTGGGGCATGATCTCACAAAAAGTAGTGAATCCCGCTGTTCTATCAAATTTCTCGAGCAAATTCTACTGCACAGGCGCAGTAGAATTTGCACCTTTCCGCACCACAGCGCATGCGCACACAGTTACGGCTGTCAATCAGTGCGCCTGTGCGAGGGACACACACCACCTCACGCCCCCTTCGGATCAGCTGCGGTGACAGGTAAGTATAGGCGTATTACTCATTATTCTCACTTACTAGTGTAGCAAGCAATTGGTACAAACTTATATCAGTGACATGCTACGTGCTACGCTAGTAAGTGGAAGACACACACGGGGGACAGAGGGGGACACACGGGAGCCTAAGGTGTCGATCACAACTCCCATTAAGAAGAGCCAGCCCCCCCCACTGTGTGTCTTCCACTTACTAGCTTAGCATGTCACTGATATAAGTTTTAACAGTGAGAATAATTAGTAATACGCTTATACTTACCCGTCACCGCAGCTGATCCGAAAGGGGCGTGAGGTGGTGTGTGTCCCTCGCACAGGCGCTCTTCTGCCAAAGTTACGGCTGACTGACAGCCGTAACTGTGCGAATGCGCTGTGGTGCTCAATGAGCAAATTCTACTGCGCCTGTGCAGTAGAATTTGCTCGAGAAATTTGACAGAACACCGGCAAGAGAGCAAAAACAACTTGGGTTCAGTCGTTTTTAAGATGTGTGATCTCAAACTTAATATCTCCGGGTTCAGAACAGATCACATTTTCTTGCCACAAACTTGATGTCCTCTTCCTGATTGGCTGCTAATGGTGTATGTTTTCATAGCTTTGCAAAATATGCTTCCTGTCCGGTGTACAAATAGGAAATGAGTCATGCAAATAACCATAGTATGAGAAGTTTCCCAGCTGACATCTATTTTGAAAAACATCTCAATAACAACTGAAAAATGACATGCGTCTTTGTACATATTAAAAAGAAGAAACAGTGTAATAATAATAATTAGTATTTATTATTTCTCCCAGTGGAACTCAAAGTGATTTTTAGCGCATGCTCTCGGAATTCACCTAATCGGCAGTTTACGGTACTCATAAATACCATACATTGGTAATAATAAATGTAAGGTTTGAATAGGCTCTGTCGTCAGGGCATTTACCAACTGAGCTAGCTCCTCTGTACATTGTACCATCCAAGTTGCTAGCAATTACATATAACTTTTTTTATATAGATATCTGATTTCTAACCTTTAGTATTATGCCCAACAAAGACGTCCGCTGAAATGGTAACGTGTGCAAATTGAACTCCATCTTGGTAGAGGCGGAAGAAAGCTTCAGGTATGTATACCCTGTATTCTCCACCTTTACCTTTAAATAAATATCTTAAATATGTATACATATCTGAAGCTTAACTCGTCATCCGCAGAAGTTTATTTTAATATAAATATTTAAAAAAAGGTTTTGCAGTTTGCAAAATGATACGTATACAGTGTTTAATCGGTTGATTAATGTAAACTTTTTATTTTATTTTTATAGGTCACCCCTATATCTGAATAGTTACCTGGCAATACCCAATGTTGGGGTTGCGGAAGGCGTATGCAGTGAGGACCCGGCGCAGGGCGGCTATTCCCAATTCATTCTGGAAGGCTGGATGCTCTGGCATAGAGCGATGAAGATCCCTTTCTATCTCATCTGTAGCCAGGCTTAGTTTTCCCATGGACTTTTCCACTAAGTCAACATAATATCCAGGATGTGTCACCATCTCGTTTAATGCCCCTGAAAAGAATTAAGATTTTGTTGCCGTGACTTGGCACCCCAAAAATAAAATACAAGTTTTCCCCCTCGTATTAAGGAGCTGGTTTACAATTCTAAATAATTAATAAAATATTTATCTGGCCTTCGAGGTATTTAAAAAAAAAAAAAAAAAAAAAAATATATATATATATATATATATATAATTCAAGGATTATAGATTTGTTATAAATACATAAACTAGCAAACTGTGCTAGTTGCCAAAAGGTAACAAGGACACACTACTGCATTCACAGAAATATACCATGTGTAGGCAGATAAGAACATTTCAGTCCAATTTTCTAAATACTTTTATTAGTCCCCAGTCCCCAGTCCCCTATCTTATATCTAGGATAGAGACTTGTGCCTATCCCATGCATGCTTAAACTCCATCACTGTGTTTACCTCTACCACATCCACTGGAAGGCTATTCCATACAGCCACTATCCTCTCAGTAAACTAATACTTCCTAATATTACTTTTAAACCTTTACCCCTCTAATTTAAGACTATGCCCTTTTGTTACTTTCCTCCTTTAACGAGCTGATTCCCTTTATGTATTTAAATGTTTCTACACACGGTTTTCATTTTCAATATTCAAATATTATCAAACTCATGTCAAATTTTATAATTAAGGACATTTATTTTTATTACTCATCTCTGCCCCTTAAAAATCAACACTGTTCAGTTTTATGTAACAAATCAATAACTAATTATTGTTTAGCGGTTTATGTAATATATAATGTAAAAAATGATTTAAAAAAAAATCCCAACCTATATAGTATTTGTGTGATAAAATAGTTTTTTTTTTTTTTTTTAAACATCCCTCCCTAAAAATAGTTTTGAAGGCGGTTCATAAAAATTAATTATTGGATGGAGTGGGCAGACCCTCTGACATAGGGGCCTAATCTATACTGAGTAGCTATTTTACAGTTTAGTACTAGGGTTGCTACCTTTTCTTCAGAAAAATACCGGCCTTGCTACTGTCTCCATAGACATAACATTGGCCTGATGCCAATTTTTTACCGGCCTGCCGGTAAAATACCGGCCAGGTGGCAACCCTAGTTAGTACAGAACTAGAGGGCTGAAAGACTATGCGTATGTGCCTATTGAGGTCAGTGGATTTAAAGGAAAACTTTAGCAAAAAATGTACTTATGTTTAATTGAAAAATTGTATCAAGTGTAGATGATTTATAAATAAATTCTTTAATGAAAGAATATAAATTAAGTTTCGTATTAAGCCTTCTTTACTCCATATAGTTCTCTCAGGGGGCAGCCATCTTGTTTAGAATCTTGGGTCAGATCTTCACTCACCTTGGTTCAGCTGTATAAAGATCTGACCAAAGATTCTAAACAAAATGTCTGCCTCCTGGTAGAGCTATATGGAGTAAAGATGGCTCAATAAGGTACTTTATTTGTATTCTTTCATTAAAACATATCTATATAAAATGTCTACTCTTGATGCCATCTTTCAATTAAACAGAACTTCCTTTTTTGCTACAATTGTCCTTTAATGATAAATATTGGTACACATTTTAAACATCTGATCTGTAGATTTTTCTTCCTCAGTAGCATTAACAAATTTCACATCACGGGGCCAAAACTATCAGTAAGAACCCACTGAAGAAGCAGCTGAAAGGTTGATTATTCCTTATGCTCAGTGACTGCAGCTCACCAGAGAATAGAAGCCAGAGTTCTCCACGCAGGTTCTCTGGGATACCATTTAGCACCAGCTCCCGTGTCCTTGATGTGCGGTACATGCACATCCCACGTCCATACTCAAAGAAATGAATATTCCAAGCTTCCGCCTTCATTTTCTCCTTGGCCTGGCGAGGAAGCAAAAAGCTGGGATTACAAACATTAATTCAGGGGGTGTTTGTAGAATTTAGGGGCCGATAGTATCAATGCTCAATTTACCTCAACGTAACATAGTTTTGAAGAAAAAAAAAAACCTCACCTTAAATATAATTTCATTAAACTCAAGATATATATACATATATATATATAAATACACACACATACTTATATATATATATATAGCTATACAAACAAACACGTGTATATTTAGCTATACATGCATATCTATATATTAATACAAACACACACATATGTATATCTATCCATCTATATATATATATTTACATATACACTACCATTCAAAAGTTTAGTGTCAAAGCAACGTGTAGACCTTGTTAACGCTGTAAATGACTATAGAAGTTGGAAATGGCTGATTTTTAATGGAATATCCACATAGGCGACAGAGACATATTATCAGCAGCCATCACTGTGTTCCAGCGGCACGTTGTGTTAGATAATCCAAGTTTATCACTTATAAAGGCTAATTGATCAAAATTAGAAAACCCTTCTGCAATTATGCATTTACTGCTCATTGGCAGGCTCTACAAAATGTATGCATTTACTGCTCATTGGCAGGATCGACAGTTTATGCATTCACTGCTCATTGTCAGGATCTACAAAGTTTATGCATTCACTGCTCATTGGCAGGATCTACAAAGTCTATGCATTCACTGCTCATTTGCAGGATCTACAAAGTCTATGCATTCACTGCTCATTGGCAGGATCTACAAAGTTTATGCATTCACTGCTCATTGGCAGGATCTACAAAGTTTATGCATTCACTGCTCATTGGAACGATCTACAAAGTCTATGCATTCACTGCTCATTTGTAGGATCTACAAAGTTTATGCATTCACTGCTCATTGGCAGGATATAGAAAATGTATGCATTTACTGCTCCTTGACAGGATATACAAAGTTTATGCACTTAATGCACATTGGCAGGATCCACAAAGCTTTTGCATTTACTGCTCATTGGCATGATATACAAATGTATGATTTGATGTTCATTGTAATGATATACAGTAGTGTATATATAACATTTTTGCCACATCAGATAAATTAAATTCAAGAGTAACATGTACTGTATATATAACATTTATAAATATTTTTTTTATATACATAGGCCTCTAGATTGCAAGCAGGACTCTCTACCTCATGCATCAGTCTTTGTTTGTCTAATGTAGTAGGCAGATCCCTACTATGCTCTGTATGTAGCACTACGAAAACGTTTGGTGCAATATAATAGGCTGTAACAGAAGCTAGAAATATTCTACAAAGACAGGGTTTACGTAAAGCTTCCCATAAAAAGAGTACATTGCAAAATATTATGGTACATGTTTGTTTCTTTTGATTTAATAAGTAATAAAATGTACCCATTTTGGTCCCTCTTCAGAACACTCTCTTGGAAAGAGCTTAAGGAGACCTTGAGATGCAGTGGGTGCATCTCCACTGCCACAATTTTGAGGGATGGACGGAGCAGGACCAAGATCAGTGGGACTCGTGGAAGGAAGCTTTGTAGTGTCCTGATCGATTGAAAAATAAGACAAGCAACAAGGAGGATAGCAAGTTAATTTCAAGTCATTAGTTATACACTTAGTTTGTGGATATATTTTCAGTATGTATTTTGTTCCATTTGTAAACACATAAAAAAGTAGCAGACCTTAAGCTCACCTCAAATCCATTATTCCCAATGCTTCCTTTCCACAAACCAGCACTTGCCTCCCCATTGATGTCCCCTCCGGCTCTTTTTGAAGAGGTCTTCTGGAGGAAGTCAGAGATGCGCTGTACTAAGAAATTTCGATCTTTAAGATTGGCAAAGAGGAAGGTCATTTTACCCTTGGTGCTGATTGAGAGCGGGCTGGGAAGAACACTGGAACTATCTGCCTTCTCCACTATGGTGACCTGAAAGGCAAAACTCATGGTCTTTACTTCTGATGGTATCTTGAGAGAATGTAAAAGCCGAACTGAAACAAAAAGAATGCCAGGGAGGACTGCTGGACAGAGGAGTAATGAGTGGGACAATCTGGGCACACAGTGATCCACAAATGCCAAGGTGTTTTAAAGAGGTAAAAGAGATAAAGTGCTGGGAAAGTCTCGATAGAGGCGTACATATGGGTGGGGGGCGGGTGAATAGGAGAATGGGCCATCCCAAGTGACAGCACGTAAGGGGGTGACATCAAATGTACAAACAACACCCTGCTTCATTGCGCCTATCAGGAGGCGTTTTGAACCAATACTGCAAACATATTGCAATCTATGTATTTAATATAGGTGTAGTCACTCTGATGAAACCACAGGAAGGTCCCACACTTACCTCTCGAAGAGGTATAATGAGAATACACGCCTCCTCTTCTTTACTGGCAAAGCAAATGTAGTTATTGGAAACAAACATCTGACCGGGGATGTGCATCTTGGCAAATGGAGTCCACAGTGTGCAGTCTGTGTGTCCATCCAGTCTCTCGTCTTTTGGGAGTCGGAAAGTGGCTCGATACCGTTCATTCTTTGCCCGGGCATCTAGGTCTCTGAAGAAGAGAGGCGGCAATGGAATTGTGCAAGGACAAAGAAAGCTGGCACTCCCAGATCCAGTATCAAAAAAGCAAGTTTAATTCAAAATATGGAAGTCAAATAACATAAAAGGCAGAACGGGGGAAAACACACAGTTTATGCGTTTCCCATCCTTGCGACGCTTAAAGGACCACTGAATTGTTTTTTTAACCCTTGCTTCCTTCAAGTATCTTAATAGATAAATACTCCATACTTCAAATAATAATACTTATCTATATATATATTTTTTTATATTGCATTTCTATTCAAGATGGTCAAAGCACGTGAGTAAAACACCTAACATATTCAGTTAAGGGGAATTTGTTTGAGGGAATAAAATAAATATAGGGTTTCATTTCTAAAAGGGGCGCACACGTAATAGTGCCGAACCTATTTATAACAATATAGACATTTTTATCACCTCGAAAGTGTCAGAGAACCTCTGCCAACCACACTATTCCACGTGTACAAAGAAGGTGCCATTCCGTCGACATAAAAAACGGGGACTGTATTTTTGGGTAAAGGGAGGTGTCGGGTCCCGCACTCGCCGAGGCCACTTCCCCAGGGTTCCTTACCTGGCACTGCCACTTCCAGGCTCCAAACGCCCCATCGGGGAGCCGTGCAAGCGCGATGTAGGCCGCATCCCCGGACTGTAGTCACTCGCGTCCCGCGTTTCACGGGCGCAAGTACTAGGCTACAGAATGGGGGACGTGTCCTGCGTTCGGCTAGCGCGCCCTCATTGGGTAGCGCAAGGAGGAGGGAATAGGAGGTTGGGTTCTGCCCCACCTCCCTTCCTAGGCTTCCCAGAGACTAGAGGTGTGTACCTGGGGAGTGGGGGGAATGGTTAAGGACTAGGCAGACTATAAAACAGGCAGGTACTGTTCATGCAGTGCTTGCTCGTCCAAGCTGCAGTACCTAGTATTGTTCCCTCTGGTTATCCCTATCCTATCTACAGTTCCTATTACCTCCCCCTGATTGATTTCCCTGCTGCTGACCAATTTTTTGTTTTGTCTGCCTTCTCCTCTGATTTTGACTTTGGCTTGGATTATCACTTGTGAACCCTCTCTGCCTGCCCTGACCTTCGGTCCGAACTTGATCACTCTTTTTGCCTGCTCCCCTGGTACCTTTGCTGCGGACTTCCCTTTTTTGTCTGTTACCTCTTGCAGTGGTGGCCCCTGCGCTCTGCTCCCTGGTTCACCCCTCCGACAGGAGGTCTTTATTTACCTCCCAATAAAAACGGATAGCAAATACAAATCTTTTGCTCCATTGAGTCTGGCCAAGGATTGCCTATGATTAAGCGCTACAGTAGGGGGCGGGGGGGGGGGGGGGGGGGGAACGCGTAAGGCGTCTTTTTCTTCTGCCCGGTTTGGGTGGCTCACCTCACTTAATGGTACACTTGCCTTGGACCCAATAAATGTATTTTATGAAGTACATCATTGTCTGGACTTCTTTGTACCAGGATCTAACCCTGTTCTCTACATGAGATTCTGCCCAAAGATTGACCTGCAGTAAAACGTCGCACTATGTCCTCTCAAAAAGAGAGATTATTATTGTAGAAAAAGAAGAATTTGGGTTAGATTATCTATATTACATGTTTTCCTAGAAATTCAATACATTTTATAAAAGGAGCTCAGACCTTTTCAGAACAGAGATGTTTTTCAAGGGGCGAGATGGTTTTGGAAGGTTTCTATCCTCCGAGAAGCCCTCGTTGTCCAGGAGCTGCCTCATGGCGATATTGGCGAGCTGCTCCATTAGTTTGAAGGTCTCACTGATATTGAGGAACATGGAGAAGAAATACTCGGTATCGCGTGTGTTGACCTTGATACACTCCGGAAAGAGAAGAGTGGCGTTTTTCTCCAGCTGGGTGACATCGAGCCACTGGATAATCAAAGTTACTAGTGAAAAATGGATGATATTATGAGTGGAGAGTATTGAAAAACAGTCTCTGTTACTGTATAGAACAAATACACTGTTACTGTGATGTGAGGCATCGTTGGGAACCTGCCGTTGGTGTGCCAGGCCTGCACATGTGCCATTGTATTAGCCTTTGTGGGCGTGGGATAATCTGAGCATGCATGGAAAGGCTGTATCACAGCTTAAGAAGGCTGGACACTGAATAAACTGTTGTGCACTTGTTTTCTGACAGGTATGTGGAATTTCCACTTGTGGTAAAATTCAAAATTTGGGGGGTGGGAGGGAGGAGATCATGGATAATTTATTTGTGGATAAAGGATACTCAACCAGTGTTGCCATGGGTGTACTTGTGTGTGCTTTTTTTAGTCACCTGCAGTACCATACATGACCACTAGATGCTACATCAGCAAATCAAATACGGTAACAACAATGAGGATGCAGAGGTCTTACCTTCTTTGCCCAGCAAGAAAGAGTAGAAGCAGAGGTGATTGACAGTAAGGTAGAGCCAGCCTTGCCTGGGCACCCGCCCTTTCCAATAGCTGCAAGAGTAATAGTTGACCAGTTTCTCTACCTCTGGCATGCCAAACTGCTTTCGCATCTTCTGTTCCGCTTCTTTGAATTTTCCGGGGTCCTCTTCGTCTTTGGGTTGCAAACTTTTGTTTTCCTCTGCAATAATGCCCTTAAAATGATAATGAACAAGGTTCACTTAACATGGAGGCTATTTAAAAAATAATTACAATTATTTCAACAAACCTTATTTTGGTTAAAAATAAATGATATTATTACCATAGCAATGTTTTATCCCATGCATTTGTCAGGATACACAGACATAGGTAAACTGATACATCAGAAAAAATATAGCTGTACATTGTGTAGCAGATTAATCCCAATAATTAAGCAGGCTCAATAGAGGATATTTATAAAAGCTGTTAGAATGGTACAATTATCAGGAACATTCCACTGGTATCCATGGCGACGGCTCCACTTCTAGAACCTTGTCCTACAATCCACCTTCATAAATAATCCTCAATAATCCTAACACACATAGTGTGGATCTGATACAGGGGACGAGCATGTCAGAAATACAGTGTAACAGTGTAA